>CM058235.1:43872612-44207703 GCA_030180135.1 Orychophragmus violaceus | reverse complement strand
AAATGTACACAGAACGTGTCGGCATATATAAAAACAAATACATATATATTGAGTGAACTTAGATTACGTGAATACAATTTTACAAAATGTTGTATATAATTGCAGAAGTAACATTTACATGCAACATGAACATAATACAATGTACAAGTGTTGATATCCAAATATCTTAATAGTGGTCATTGGATCTAAATCATATGTACATTAATGTCACAATTTTTTTAATGTTCATAAAATTTGATCAAAAATTACAAAATATATCAAAATAGGTGTCATAATATATAATTTTTTGTAGTATTAAAAATATAGTCATGTTTTAAAAATCAAAAGGAAAAGAAATAAATGTGAGAGAGAGAGAGAGAGAGAGAGAGAGAGAGAGAAGAGAGAGAGAGAGAGAGAGAGAGAGAGAGAGAGAGAGAGAGAGGAGAGAGAGGAGAGAGAGAGAGAGAGAGAGAGAGAGAGAGAGAGAGAGAGAGAGAGAGAGAGAGAGAGAGAGAGAGAGAGAGATGAAAAAAAATAGAGAGGAAGAAAAATAAGATCAAGAAAGAAAGAGATATATAAATTTAGTTAGGAAAATAAGAGATTAGTCAAAAAGATAAGAGTTACTTTTGTGATTTCATAGGCTTAAAGTGTCCCAAAGAACTTAAAGTGCCCATAAATAGAAAATAGAATCAAGTGATTTCTGTAATTGATTTGCCTCAATTGTTTTTTGAAAGTCTTTGATGAAAGCAAAGGCAATGAGAAGCCCGTCCAAGGATGTAGAAGAGAAAAGACCATCCAATTCCTTAGATTGGTCGGCCCAGTCCAATAATAGGTATTCAACAGATTGACATCCAATAAAAGCTAATAGCCCAATCACTGAATCAATAGCCCAATAACCAGCAAAAAGCGAATGAAGTCCACTTCACCGAAAGTCAGTTTGATTAAGACCAGAAACCGCAAAGAGAGTTTGTTGTCGACCAAAGAGAAAACGGTCGATCTCGTTAGAGAGAGCCAACCAAATTTGCATGCAACGACTCGACTCTGCTGGATTTTGCTGCCTTATAGAGGAGATCTTGTTTTTAATAACCCCTTTGATCACCCTTAAAATTGTGTCTAATGGCCGATGAGTATTTCCATGCAATATGTGGTTCCTTTCCGTCTTTAGTTCTTAAATCGTGGCATGCCAAGCAAGCCGAACCAGGAATTTCATGTGCGCATGATGGGAATCGGACAACAAAGAGCTTATAGTATCTTCTCAGGTATGGCTTTGATTTTGAATATCCATCATGATTGTAATCGGTTTCTAGACATATTGGGAGTAGGAACAACAAAAGAAGATATGATCTCTTGATTTTTAGATGGAATTACAGACAAGATAAAGGCTATTCGACTGAATTCCCCAAGAGATAAGGATGTCTCTTGTTGGACATTGATTCAAAGTAAAAAAAACAAACAAAATATTTATGCTTTAGAATAGCTCGCTTTATCCAGATGATATGAGCCAAGAGACTTGAGGAGATGGTGCTCTAATTCGATGATACACATATCTTGCCACAAAAGTATATTTCTCAACCCCAACCCCAACCCCTATCTAGCTTATGCATTCTTTTGGAAGTACAAATGAACTTGACCAAAATTTAATGATGCCTGCAATTACCGTGCTAATAAGGACATGACGCCCAACAAAAGACAAATACTTGGAAGTCTAACCAGAGATCTTTCCTTTGATTCACTTAAGAACCGACTCACAATCCAAAAAGGTAAGTTTCTTTGTACATAGAGTTAATCCGAGGTATCTTATAGGCAGAGCGCCTCTTAGGATAGTGGTATCTAAAGTGATTGCTTGCACCTCTGATTGAGGAATACCCGCAGTAAATATACATGACTTTGAAGGGTTAATTGCTAGTCCCAAGAGCATTTTGAAGTCATCAAGAACCACCAAGATGCCTTGGATGGAGCTAAAAGAGCCGCCTAAGAGTATAAGGAGATCTTATGCAAATCATAAAGGAATAAGCCATGAACTCTGGCATTTAGGATAGAAACCAAATTTTCCTGCTTGAGCAGCATCACTTAGAAACTGAGATAAGATATTCATAGCAAACCCCCAAAAAATATGGGGAAGGCGGTCTCCCTCCTAATACCCCTCATCCCTTGGAAAAATTTATGTAGTCTCTCCTATTGATGCTCACCGAATAGGATGTAGTAGTGTAAAACTGAATAAGCCAACTGATATATGCATTTGGTAGACATAAAGACTTAAGGCATTGTTCTAAGATATCCCACCTTATTGAGTCAAAGGCTTTAGCAATATCAAACTTAATATTCACGCGCCTCGCGGGCCTTTATCATTATGATAGTCATTTACTAGTTCAGAGACCAACTAGCAGTTTTCTAGTAAATGGCAACCTTTTATGAAAGCAGTTTGATTAGACATTATCAGCTTCATGATAAGAGGTTTCATTTTCGCGACAAGAAGTTTGAAACACGAAATGGGCATGTAGTCTTTACTCTTTGTTGCTCCAATAAACTTTGTGATCAAGCTTAAGATAGTTGCATACATTGAAATAGGTGTTTGAGGGTCCTTGAAGAAAGCTGATATAGAATTAACTATCTCCTCTCCTATGAAAAGCCATGCAGATTTATAGAAATCAAAAGATCATTCCATTCTAGAAATTTTGACTTGGTTATGTTTGGAAAGTGTCGCTTGGATTTCATTAGAGGTTTGCAAACGGGCTAGGGTAGCAGCTTCATAATCAATGCATACTACTCTGGTTGAATATCAATAGATCTTATAGATTCCATTAGACAAGTAGCCATCATAGAGCCTAGGATAGAGGAGAAATGATCAACGATCATCTTCCCAATAGCGTTTTCCATGATTTCTATTTTTCCAACATCATTCTACATCGAGTGAATAGTGTTGTAAGAACTTGTGACCTTTGTGATGTTGTGGAAAAAGGTGTATTTTGGTCACCCACATGTAGCCAGTTAATGCAAGATATTTGCGCAAAGTATTCTTCCTCCACTCGTTTTAATATATTGAGTTTTTACAGGAGCTACCTTTCAAAGAGAGATTTCATCGAAGTTGGGAGATTCGAAGCAGATTGAGCATCATGATAAGATAGGGTAAATTTTGATATGATAAAACCCATGACGAGGTAACACTACTACTGAAATCCAAACGAGAAAGATAGTTGAAGAACTTGTAGGGATTTGTTCCCGCAAGAGGGATAGGGGAGTCAAGCGAGATGCAACAAGACGAGTGATCATAAATTGCAGGAGACAAGAAGTTCACAAAGCTTCAAGGATAAGTGTCAATCCACTACTCATTGATCAATGCAATATCCAATTTTTTTTGCTATTAGGATAACTAGATGTTTATTTATCCAGGTAAACCAAGGCCCATGGAATCGGAGATCTTTCATTTCCAGTTGGTCAATACAACCTTTAAACTTGATCATCGGTGCATAAAATTGACTCACATTAAGAAAGGAGTACTGGACAGGGTGGTTGATCTCTTTGAAACCCCCACCGATTAACCAAGGTGAGTTTCCAGTAATAAGTGAGGCTTGTATATATAATAGATCAATCCATATCTCATTCCTCTTTTCGCTAGTATTAGCAGCATATATTGATATATAGAAAAGGACTGAATATTCAGGCAATAGAAAGTTAACAACATGATTTATTATACGTACTTGCAAGTGCTCTGCTCACTTTCTCGGGAAAACGTTCAGTAAAATTAGCAAAAGACAGTAGTTGTTGCATGAACACGTGACAATTATGAGTCTTCATTTCTGAGAATAATTTTACATATTTAACACATTTAGAGAAATTATAAACATATCCATCTGGAAAGAAATCGTCCAAAGATACCCAATCGAACAAGATCGCTTTAGCTTCTGCAGCCAACCAAAATATAGGAACCGGTGCAATCCCACTTAATGGAATATGAAACTCATTCGTTCAAAAATATCATGCAAGTTCATCTTTGACTTTCCTTTATCTTTTTTTCTTCCCTGTACATTCAGCATTGTATTCATGATGTTATCGAATAAGCATTTTTTCCGATGTGTATCACATCATAACTTCAACAAATGAACTTTCCAGTTGGATAGTTTAAAAAAAAAGCTTTTTTATGCTATAATCTTCACAATATAAATTAGGCATATTAGTTGATGTGTGCCAATTTATTCTGTGAGTGACTGTCTGTTGTGCACCATAATGATCAATTTGCTCTTTGAGATTTTCTCCAGGTATATAAAATGCCGGTGGTGCACAAACAACTTTGTTATTCTTAAAAAAATCTTGTTTGTCATGTATGGATGGTTGATTAGTATAAACCGACAGTGGCAGTCAAACAAACAAATGTTCTTAGTACGCTTCAATTGAAAAACTTTGGTCCTATTCATGCAATACGGACAAGCTAATTTCACATGTGTAGTCTAATATGATAACATTCCATATGGAGAGACGTCACTTAATGTTTACATGAGAACCACCCACGTTGTATTAAAATATTCCATGAACAATGATATGTAAGAACACTGGTACACCAGAACTGCTTCAGTTCATTTATCAAAGACTGTAGAAATACATCAAGAAACCTGTTTGGATCGATGCTTAGATCATAGACTAAAATACTTAGAAATAGAAATTCTCTTTGCATGCACATATTTGGGAGGAGATTATAAGGCGTTAATATTATTGGTTACAACGAATATTGCATATCATACATACCAATTGGACTAAATCCATATGTGTAAAGAGCAAGATATACATTTCCAACCTATTTAGCAAAGTGTGTGTGTGCCGTCTAAAAGTTTTTCTACATCTTTGCATCTAAAGGTTGAGTGACCCCCCCCCCCCCCCCCCCCCCCCCCCCCCCCCCCCCCCCACGTCTGTGAATGCTCAGAATGTCATCACATATAAGAAGCTGTTCTTTCATATTGACACATCACTTTAAACATATTAGTTATAGGAAGGTATCTTGTTTCGTTCACTTCCTTGTAGCTTATATATTAGTTTTATACAATAACGATATACATGCATATTATCATCGTCTTTCCAAAAAGTTATGCAGTTGTCAACACAAACATCAATTATCTCAGAAGACAACCCAAGACTATAAACAAATTTTTAAATCTCATAATAAGTTTCGACAACCAAATTATCTTCCGATAAATACTCTTTAATAAGGTTTGCCCAGTCATTCATGCAACCTTAACCAAGTTATGTGCAGTTTTAATGTTTATCATCCTAGCTGGCAACAATAATTTTGACAATCCTTCTCTACATCCATCATAGAGGAGTTGATTTGCAGTGTCTAGCATATCATAAAATTGTTTGGCATCTAGGTTGAGTTCATCAACATCATTTTGATCAGTATTTATTGTTTCATGAAATGCATAAGTAACAATTTCAGACAACTTATCATAATTATGATAACTATGCTTGATCATGATTAACATGGAAATCGTTTTTGTGTTGACCATAATTTGCTTGAACATTGCTACTACTACTTATTTCATCATGTATACTACTATAACCTTCTCATGTTGATACCTATATAATAATGTGGTGTAAATCATATATTCAATAAATTTCGCCAAATTGTCTCAATTAGAATAAATTTCTTATTCATGCATTTCCGACTAGGACAGAACATCTTACCGCTTCCCATGCTTATTCTTGAAATCCTTTTGTCACCTTTTTCTTTTGTATCCTTATGTCGATACATCCAGCTCTTTAATTCATATAAAGACACTTTTAGGAAAGAAAATTTTTATTTTTAAAAGATTTATCTTTTGGTGTTTTGGATTGTGATTTTTCATTTACAACTATGAGGTATTTATAGAAAATTTTCTTCGGTAACCAACGGTTTTAACATCGATTTACAAACAACATATTTTCCAACAATTTGCCATCGACTTAGCGTCGAAATAACAACGTTTTTATTCGTCGTAACAAGTTGGTATACCATAAAACACATGTCTACCTACCAGATAAAAATCGTTTTAGTTCGTCTTTAATTCATTGTTAACTACATCAAAAAATGAATGTCGTTATTTCCTCGCTAAATAACGATAAATTTACAACGAAAATTGGGTTTATCACTATTCGTCGTTATTTTGTCATATGACCATCCATTTTCGATGAATTTATTTCGTCGCAAAGTAACGATGATTTAACGATGGTATTATGTTTGTTCGTTAAAAAGACAGTAAGCATCGTTAATTTGTGTCACTAACCACATGTATTCTTGTAATGTCCCTCTTTTGTCGCCTTCATTGGTGTGATGGCTCGTGCGCATTTCCCTAGATTTGGGTGTATAGACTGCTTTTGACCTCTATTCGATATATTGTTGTTTCGGTTGTGAAAAGATCTTCTGTTTTTCTTAGTTGAGTTTGTTCGGCCTCGGTTATGTCTTCCTAGTTTCCCGGGTGGCTTTGCACCTATAGTCGATATGTGTTGTTCACGGTGGCGATGATGTTATGTAGTGATATATCATGATTTTTAGGTGTTTTAAACCATGATATAAGTATATATTCGAGTCTTTTGTAGTGTCTTTTGAGTCTTTTCATGTGTTTTATAGGTTTGGACACGTTTGGAGGACTTTGGAAGATTATAGAGCTTTTTGGGCAAAGATTGGAGCTGAAGCCGTGATGACAAGATCAGAGTGTCTGTTCGACCTGAGCATCGACGACGCACATGTGCAACGGTCGATGCAACTATCCAGATCACAATTCTCGGCGGTTTAATGAAGATTTGAAGATTTTCAGAATTGGCCCATAAGTTTTATTATTTATAAAGAAGACTCAAAGCGTGTTTAACACTTAATATTAGGGCTTTTGAGTTTTATTCTTGTGACACTTTTCATACTTTTGGCTAGAGAGAGTTTAGGAGCTTTGGGGCTGATCCGAACCTTGTACTGCTTTTGGAGAAGATTTCAAAGCCATTTTCTAGTCTCTTACTCTTTTTAATGCAATGTATTCATTCCATGTTGCTTGTTTCATTCAATATGTCTGAGTAGATTCATTGTTAGGTTTAGGGATTCTCATAGAGTTTTCATGGCTTGTCAAGATTGATTTAATTAGTTAAAGAATTCATAACCTGTTAGTTATTCAACTTGAATTGTTCTTAAAGCTAGTTTCTAACATGATCAATTGGAATCTAGATCTTAAGTTTTTAAATTGACAAGAAAGTGTAATTTGGAATCATTTATTATCTGGAAAGAAATTTGGTTTAGCTAATTTGTGAACAAATCAAACTTGCACTTAAGACGAGTTTAATCTGTAGGAATTGCAAAGAAATTTGGATTTCTAAGATGTTAGACTTAGTAAATTCTCGCAATGACAATTGGTTAATTTTACATCTGTGTTTGAGTTCTAGAACGGTACTTAATTCGATCATTACTGATTGTTAATCCGCATGACCTGATTTCATGAAAACTCCCTTAACCTAGCGTTTTTAGTATTGATTACAAACTCGCTGCTATTTACTTTCTACTATTGATTTATTTGCTTTTTGATTGTCTGCTGCTTAGCTTAATTCGACACTTAATGGTCTATCGTAAGAACTCTTGAATTTATGTGGTTTGATCCCTATATATATACTACATTTTTCTGTGCACTCACACTGTAATTTAGAGATATTAAACTCTGAGCATATCATGTAGTTAGAGTTTTGTCGGCTGTAGTTTGTCCGGTTATTAGGTTTTGCAGAGCCAGTTTAATTTTCTTGTTATTTTGGTTCGATTTTTAGCCAATCCAATCTAGAATTTGTTGGTTAGTGTCGGTTTAATCCGAATTAAAAAAAAAACTAGAAAGATAAATTAATGCAAAATAGTTAAACACCGTTTTATAAAACAAAACTTTTTATATTTATTTGTCATAAAATTCAGTGTTCTGATTTTCAAAGAAAACAACATTACTATATTCTGTTCGGCTATGTTAAAAGAATAGATTCGTAGACAGTTATTCAAAATATTAACAAGTGCCAAAAAAACATTTCTGTGTTTATTTGTCTATTGCCGGCGGAAAGCGAAACCATATCATGTAAATGACAAACTCAAAACCCTTAAAGTCCAATATGTTTCATCTTTGATACACTAAACAAAAATAATGTAAAGAGTTTCAGGTTTTTTTTTGCTTGTTGGCTATAAAATAACAAAGTATCTTATTTTGTCTAAATCAGGACAAAAAGAAATCTGATCTTTTTGTGTTTCTTTTCCCTCTTGTGTGTCATATTTTGTTTCGTGGTGATGTAGGGATGAAGAAACAATGGTTACTGGACAAAATAGAACATCTGTTCCGGAGAGTCTGAAGAGGCAGCTCGCAGTTTCAATTCGAAGTATTCAATGGAGTTACGCAATCTTTTGGTCTGTCTCTGCTTCTCAGTCTGGGTAAGCGCTTCATAACCATATATAGTCCTTGAAACTGGTCGTTTTTAAGATTTAAAGTTTCAAACAGATCATTAACTATGAATTTACATTGCTTAAACTTGTGTCTGAAGCTAGAAAGTGCTTTTGGTTTTTTTCTTCTTCTTCTTCTTCTTCTAAGTTACATCAATAAAGTTCTTCGACTTAAGACAACATTCTCTAGTTCGATTGATTTTTGTTTTTCTAATGTCATAGTGATTATTAGAATTTTGAAAGGTAAAAGATAATGAGACCTTATTAGTTACAAATCGGAATACCAAGGCAAAGTTTTTTTTTTGCCGAACTACCAAGACAAAGTTTCTTGAGTTTTTTTTTTCTTCTTCTTGAGGTTCTTGATCTTCTCAAACAGGATGTTTCTTTTTCTTCGCTTAATTTTTTTATTTTGTTTAACTCAAAAGGGTATTAGAATGGGGAGATGGGTATTATAATGGAGATATCAAAACGAGGAAGACGATTCAAGCTTCGGAGATCAAAGCTGATCAGCTTGGTTTAAGGAGGAGCGAGCAGCTTAGGGAGCTTTACGAGTCTCTCTCCGTCGCTGAATCTTCTTCGTCCGGCACCGCCGCTGGATCTCAGGTCACTAGACGAGCTTCCGCAGCCGCACTCTCGCCGGAGGATCTCGCCGACACCGAGTGGTACTACTTGGTTTGTATGTCTTTCGTCTTCAAAATCGGAGAAGGGTAATTACGTCTTTTCCCTAATCACCATTGACATTTATTATGTGTGTCACGTCATGCTCTTTGTCAGTTTTAAATATAAAGACAAAAATTACATGTTAGTTCACATTATATATTTTTTTAGGAAAAACTAAAAGATATTTCAACAAGAAAATAAAAATTTATTATTTTTTGGTATAAAAATCTGGACATTTGTGTATTTGGGTTTGTGAAAAAGTGGTCCGAAATAGAACGGGATTTCAATTTTATTTATGTTAGGGGAGTTAAAAACTTTGATATACGGATACTTCTAAATGTATGTCGTTCATGTATCGGAAATGTTTCGGAGACGGAAAATTAGGGGACAATTCAGAAAATTTTCCAAAAAAGTATTGATAGAAAAAATTATCGAAAAAAGAAAAATGAAAATTTAAAACGTTTTTAAAAGGTTAAGTTTCAATATTGGTGTTTTATATAAACTAAAACATCCTTTACCTTATTATTCCTCTAATTTATTATGTTAAGATTTAAGTGTGATTTTTTTTATAGTTATATATATATATATATATATATATATATATATATATATATGTTTATTAATGTACTTCCGCCTCCATTTTCGTATTCGTTTTTGTATCCGTATCGATGCTACTTAGGTTAAACAATTTGGATTCGATTTGATTTGAATAAAAACAATATTTATATACTGTATATTTTTTCCATAAAACGAATTAGATTTTTTCCATCAAAATTTATTTATTAATTAAAAAAGTATACTATTATTGTATTAAACTTTTAGAATGTAAATTGTTATATAAACAGAGATATGATAAAACGAATTTGCGACTACCATGGAACCGCTTGAAAAATGAGAAAATAAAAAACCATATATAGAACAAATTTCTGTCCGTGCCTTTTCTACTCGTCCTCTCTCTCTCGTCGTTCGCCCTAGGAGGTTCAAGCAGATCTGCCGCCTGAGGTGAGCCGCCGTCGGCCGTTGGCGTCACCGCCGGCGCGTCTCGACGGCTCACCTCCTCACCTCTCGTTTGCTTAGTTTCGTTTTACCTTTGGTTCCGGTACCGTGCCTCTTGCAGTCCCTGTCACCAATCTGGGAAGTTCGTGACGGAGTTGGCTTCGTTGTCCGGAGAAGGGCTGGCTCAAGGCATGGTGTGGTTCGGCTGTCGTTCGTCGTGGTCGGGTTCGGCTCCTCTGTCGCCGCTCCTCCAAGCACCGGTAGCAGCCTGTTGCGGTTTCATCCGATGAGGCTTTGCCTAAGGTTTGATTTTGGTTATGATGCTGCTTGGTTCTTGGCCTTCTCCGCTTGGTGTAGCCCGTCATGGTTTTGATTTCTCAGATCTGAGTGGTAGGGTCTGTGTTGGGTATTGTGGTTTAGTCTTGTTGGTTTAGTCTCTGGTTTTTTAAGGTTTTAGATTTGGTTTGTGTCTTGGTGTATGCCCTTTGCCTTGGATCTTGATTGTCAATTTCCGGATCTTAATCATGTTTTCCAACTTTCGTTTGGGATGGTCTTGGTGCTACCGGGTCTGTGCTTTGGTCGGTCCCGTCAGCTGCTTTGTTTCTCGTCCTTGTGGAGTTGTGTGCTTTTGTTAGTTTGCTTCTGGTGGTGGGATTGTTTCGAGTGGGGAGTATGCTTGTCCTGTGGTTTGGTTGCTTCGGTATAGGTCGTGTTGTTCTGTTTCTCGGCTTCGAACTTCCGGCTCAATCATGAGGATTTGGGGTTTCGGCTCTTCTCGCATCAAGTCGTCAGTTGTCGCATGGTTCGGGTGTGTTCCTGCGGCGCTCCGGTCGGTCTGCATACGGTTTGTCTCGTGGTTTCTCTGGTGAAGCTTTTATGGGAGTTCCGGTGGATCGTCCTAATAAAGTTCGGCCTTGTTTGCTTATGTGTTTTCTCTCTCGGCTCGTGGCGGTTCTCTTGGCTAGGGTGTCTTGGTTTTAGGTTAGGATCCGATGTTTGCTTTCTATGATTTGGGGTGTGGGCATACGTTTTTTATCGTTTTCTGCTTTGTCTCCGGGGATGGTCTTGTATCCGCCGGCTTGTGGCTCTAGGGATGTTGTTTATCCGCTAGCTTTAGTCTCTGGGGGTTTGTATAACTCGCCGGCTTTAGTCTCTGGGGGTTTTGTATAACCCGCCGGCTCGGTTTTTAATCGATTGTATGTAACCTCGGTTCTCTTTTGATCAATGATAATCTTCAGTGAAAAAAAAAAAAGAATAAATTTCTGTCTTCCTCGTAGTAATATATCTTATTCACAGAATGCCTGGACGTACGTTTGCGAACGGTGAACCGATATGGCTATGCAACGCTCACACCGCCGATAGTAAAGTCTTTAGCCGCTCTCTTCTCGCAAAAGTAAGTTGTAGTGTAGCTAATGGCTATTTAACTCCTATTTTTGCGTCTGGAAACGCTAAAGTCGATCGTTTATTAACTTTTTGTGTGCGTTTTGTGCTGGTTTAGAGTGCTTCGGTTAACACAGTGATTTGCTTCCCGTTTCTTGGAGGAGTAGTTGAGATCGGTACCACAGAACACGTAAGCCACATTTTCTAATATTGCCGATCAATGTTTAACTGTTAATACAAAAAAATGTTAAAGAGTTATTATTGTCTGTGTTTTCTTCTCATAGATTACAGAGGACATGAACATAGTACAATGCGTGAAGAAATCATTCCTTGAGTCTCCTGATCCATACGCTACAATATTACAACCAAGATCCGATTATCACGTGGACAACGAGATCTACGCTCCTATGTTCGGCACCGAGTCTTTTCAGGTAACTTCACCGAGCAGAGCTACGAACGGTTTCGATACCGAACACGAACAAGTAGCAGAAGATCATGATTCGTTCATGGCCGAAGGAATCAATTCTCAGGTACAAAGTTGGCAGCTCATGGACGAAGAGCTCAGTAACTGCGTGCACCAATCGCTTAATTCCAGTGATTGCGTCTCTCAAACGTTTGTTGACACAGCGGCTCGACTGGTTTCTTACAGTGCAAGAAAAGGTAGGGTTCAAAGGTTAGGGCATATTGAAGAGCAACAGAGAAATGTGAAGATGTTATCTTTTGATGAGAGAAACGATGATGTTCATTACCAAAGTGTGATCTCCACAATATTTAAGACCAACCATCAGCTAATTCTTGGACCGCAGTTTCGGAATTGCGATAAGCGGTCAAGCTTCACGAGGTGGAAGAAATCATCATCATCTGGAACCGCCGCAGTCGTACCACCGTCACAAGGAATGTTGAAGAAGATTCTTTTCGAGGTTCCGCGAGTGCACCATAAAGAGAAGTTGTTGTTGAACTCACCAGGAGTCGGGGATGAAACTGGAAACCACGCGGTTCTAGAGAAGAAACGGCGTGAGAAATTGAACGAACGGTTCATGATCTTGAGATCGATCATTCCTTCAATCAATAAGGTAGAATATATAACTGAATCTTCACAACAGCAAATTCATATTATATAACGAGGTTTAACTTATTATTGGTTTCAAAATTTCTAATCAATAGATCGATAAAGTGTCGATTCTTGATGATACGATTGTGTATCTTCAAGAACTCGAGCGACGGGTTCAAGAACTAGAATCATGCAGAGAATCGACCGATACAGAAACCCGTGGGACAATCACAATGAAGAGGAAGAAACCGCACGATGCAGGGGAAAGAACATCAGCTAATTGCACCAACAATGAAACCGGAAACGGGAAAAGAGTTCAGGTTGGAGAAGCTGAACCAGTAGAAACCGGTTTAACAGATAATTTAAGGATCGGTTCGTTTGGTAACGAGGTGGTTATTGAGCTTAGATGTGCGTGGAGAGAAGGAGTTTTGCTTGAGATAATGGATGTGATTAGTGATCTCAACTTGGATTCTCATTCGGTACAATCCTCGACGGGAGACGGTTTACTCTGCTTAACCGTCAGTTGCAAGGTACAATATATAACGTATTACTTACTTAAACCGGGATTTTGTAAACATGGATTGACATATTGTGAAATGCTGGTTTCAGCACAAGGGATCAAAGATAGCGACACCAGGAATGATCAAAGAGGCACTTCAAAAGGTTGCATGGATCTGTTGAAGACTTTTTTTAGCTTAACTTATTAGCAAAAATTTCCCCGGTTAGGTTTTCTACTCTTTAGAGCACATACATCAGGGACTCTTAAGAGGTGTTTGTCCCAGAATCCTAGGCAGAAAAAATAAAAAAATAATATTCTTAAGAACCTGGACCACGAGAGGTTCTTAGTTTAGAGCCGGCTCTTCACTGTTAAAGCCGACGTGGCCGGCTCTTATTGGTTCTTTTATTTATTTTTTTAATTTTTTTTTCCATCTGCAAAAAAAAAAAAAAAAATAAATAAACAGTTAAGAACCCCAAGGGGGTTCACTGCTAAACATGCTCTTAGTACTCTTCTAACCGGATGCTAGAAAATCATGTAGAAACAAAAAAAAACTATTATTTTTTTGTGAACTCTTTTGTTGTTGGCTAATGTAGGAGAAGAACTAAAAAAGCAAAAAACAAAAAAACTTAAAAGTTTCTTTGAGGATAGATTGTTTTAAGAAGTTGATGCCAAAAAAAAAGATTGTTTTAAGAAGAAATCTTTGCTCTAAAAAGAGTATTGAGTAACATAATGGAAAATTTATTGTTACTTTATTCGTCCACACCAATATATGTTTTGTACATGAAAAGACAGATGATAGTAAACTTGAGAAAGCTAGCTAAGCAAGTAAGAGCATAAACATCCGTGATATCCACTTTGGAGTATCTTAAGCATTTTTTAATATATATATATATTTTTTTTACAGGTGAAGAAAAAAAAAATATCAAAAAAAAAATATCGACGAATCACGCTCTGCCACGTCAGATGAACAGTGAAGAAACTGTATCTTATTGTATCTTGAATAAGATACTCTTGTTTGGGGTATCTTATATTTAATAATTTTTTATTCTACTTTACCTAAGAAATTGTGCTAAGATACTCTCTAGATACATCAATATTCATGCTCTAAGAGCAAGTGCAATGGTGATACTCACCAACGGTTCTTAAATTTTTTTTTTTTTTTCGAAACTTAAAAAAAAAAAAAGACCAATCCCGGCTCGACACGTCACGTAAACAGTGAAGAGTCGGTTTCTAAAAATCTCTTAACTAAAAGACTTTGGGGAAGGGGTTCTTAATTTCGCATAGAGTTCCACGCTAAGAACCCCTTAACATACCCCATTGCACATGCTTTAAGGAGGAAAAAACCGAAAACTGTTTGTGCAGAGGAGAATAACAAGAAAGAGGAAAGAGAAAAGACTTAAAATAGCACAAAAACATACCTTGTCATAAATATAGCACCAAGAGAAATAATTCATATTTTTAATATTATTTTAATTACAAAGACTTTTATAGCATTATATAATTTAGGGTTTAGGGTTAATTATTTAGGGTTTATGGTTTATTATTTAAGGTTTAGAGTTTAGTATTTAGGGTATATTATTTAAGGTTTAAGGTAGGGTTTAGGGTTTAGTATTTAAGGTTAAGGTTTAGGGCTAATTTAGTGACAAAACATGTTTTTGTGCTATTTTTATGATTTTTCTTCTTTGTCGCTGTATTTGTGATAAAACATGTTTTTTGTGTCATTTTTGCGATTTGCCCAAGACAAAACGGCAATGGAGAATAAAAAAAAGAGGAAACGCTAATAGAGATGTAAGATGTTGGAATGTTTATAAAGACGTTGGTTGATGATCTTACAGCTTCTAGAGAGAGGTTAATGGATTGAATGAGCACTGAATTGTATGGATCAAAATATTGTGAAGAATAGGAGGACGAAGACAAAGAGAGAAGAAGAGGAGGAGAGTGAAAACAGAGCAAAAAGGACGAGATTTGTCAAGAGATGAACAAACCAAAAGAGAAGGCTTCAGAGATCGCGCAGAACGGTGGAGATCAAGTTCAAGAACTTGATTATAATGCTGGACCGTTGAATATGTTCCTCAGGAGCGGTCATGGTGGTTTAGGGAGAAACTACTCTAAGCAACAAGAACAAGGTCAAGAAGGGATTGTTGCACAAACTGATATGGAGAATGAGAAGAATGCGACACCGACCAATCAGAAGAGTGTTGTTTTGGCCATCAAAGCTCCAAAGTTGAGTCAGAGACAAAAGAAGACAAGGGAAGCAGCCAAACACCATCAAAAACAGATTCGAAACGCAGAAAGATGATGCGATACCCTTTGAGCCAAAGCTGTCCCCATCACCATCTTTGCAGAGCTTTCATTCAAGTAGGTTCTTCATTAAACTCAGTTGTTTCCTCCGTCAAGCCAAGGGGTTACTTCTTTAGCAAGTAACAACAACTTCCAACCTAGGCAACCACCGGTAGTAACTCAATTCTCTGATCTTTCTGAATTTCAGACGGGATTAACAGGAGGACAGATTTTGGAAATTCTATGTTTCACGACAGTGGTTACTTTTCTTGTTTTCCGGCAGTTTTCCGGCCTAATCTAATCGCCAGCGGTTATATTTTCCGGCACAAGTGAATCCTGCGACTTCTTCACAGCAGAGAGACAATAACAATATGTTCCGAGTCTGCTAATGGCAGGCAGAGCCATAAGATATCCCAGTAACAGATTACCCGAATCCGAAGTCGGTAATGGTATTAACAGCCTTCCGAGTACAGTAATAACAGCCTCTCTAGCCGCAAATGTTTTTTGTTTTTGTTTTTTTTCTCCTAGCCATAATTAGATCAACGTCAGCTGGAAAGAAACATATTGTCTACTGAGGTTCTGTTCCAACCTCTGTACTGTAAGTCAATAAGATCTTTCACCAACAGATTAATGTTTATAGATGCATTCTTATTCCATGGGCCTCTTATACAACCATCAAACAGCCATGGATCAGTTTATACTCTACTCACTTGATATTGGCACATTAGATCGATACTCCACGACTAGGACTCTGCCAAACCTCGATAGACTGTTGATCCTTTCGGGTCACAAACATTCGGCTCCCTCCAAACGTCAATCCAGTTATCTTGTTTTCTCCTGAATCTGCAGCTAATTTCCCGAATGAATTCTTCCTAAAAACCCTCTCTTTTGATACATCCCGGCTTGCATTCCCTACTAAACCCGTGATCACTTCAGACCAGAGCTCGATCCCACTACCTTTACTACAGAACACATGGTTCCCATAGCTCTCTATTTTACACCCAACTCCTTTTCTCTCATTCAAGCTTCTCTTCTTCTCTTCTCCAAGACAAATCCATGGATCTTTAGATCCTAAACTCCTCAAATCAGTGTAGAAAACTTCCCCTGAAGTCACACCGATCTTGAAAATCGCTGAGAGATTCTCAGAGACGGTGACATCAGAGAAACAATCCTGTGTCTCCTTGATCTCCCAGACCATATTCCTCGACCTAACATCCCAAAACCGTACATGACCACTCACACCAGATGGACTAGTATGAGAACCAGAGACCATCAACAGGTTACAACTCTGAATCCATCTCAACTTAGTCGATGGAATTGCAGAATCAATGTCAGCACCATAGATCTTGCAATGATCAATCTCTGAGACAGGTAACAAGCTAGAAAGATCATACACAATAATCGAATTGGAGTTCCTCCTGCTAGATTCGAAGCTAGTGAACAGAAACTCAGAGGAAGAACCTATGGCTTGAACCGTTGAGCTAGTAGACCTAGTCACGTTTTCCCAATTCAGAGTTGTCCGGACGAATCCGCCGTTTTCGAGATCGATGACTTGTAAACCTGGGAAATCGGTGGCTCCAGCTGCTAAAACTCCCGGCGAGATCTCCAGAAGGGAATCCACAGCTGATAAATTCGTCAGCACCGTCGATTTCCGCCTCAACGACCAATCGAACGAAGTGATTTTGCTCCCGTGCGCCACGTGGAGGCCTCCGCCGTTTCCCGTCGGTGTGATCGTCGACGGAGAATCTCGACCGTTCAACGGAAGAATCCGGGATTTACGAAGATCGAACGCCTCGAACTGCGACGAAATCGAGAGAGAATCGATAAGGAAAGACTCGATTCCGTAGTATCTAGACTCCTCGATCAGATCTCGAACATCAAAGGAGCTTGATCTCGTGGGAAGGTTCCCCGTACGGAGGATATAGAGAAGGACGGAGAACAAATCGGGATCTCGATCGACGAAACGAGTAGGCTCAGTTGCGAGTTGGGAAAGAAGAGAATCGGTTCCGGCTAAGGATAAGGTTTGTTTCGTCGTCTGGAAGATGCGGCCTCCAACGTTGACGGAGACAACATTCGATTCATGAGAGATGGCCGGGAAATTCATCGGAGCAAATAAAAAAACCTTCCGTTCCTTTTCGCAGAGGAAAAGATAAAAAGAGAGCGAGAGTAAATTAGAGCAAGAATATCCCTGATACTCAGCTGAGTATCTTAACCTTTTTTTTTAATATTATTTTTTTTTTTTTTAAGGCAAAAAAAAAATTTAAAAAAAAAAAAAAATTTTGGACCAATCCTGTAGCGCCACGTAGGCGCTACAGGTAAGATACGTATCTTAGCTAAGAAACTTATGTGGGTAGTATGTTAACTATTCATGTGGGTCCCACGTAAGACCCACAATATTTTAATATATTTTTTGGTAAGATACTCACCTAAGATCCATTGATATTCATGCTCTTATATATCTCGAAAGTTTCTGAGAAAACTCTCTGCCTTCTCTCTACTTTCGACTCGTCGGATTTTCGATTCTCTGGATATCGGATCTTTTGGTTTGGTTTTTTTTGCTCTTCCGGCTATGTTCCGATTGCTCCTTTCTCTGGTTTAAGCCGGATTTCTCTTTTTCAGTGTTGGTCTGGATTGTGTTCCGATTAGCTTGGCCGCTAACAGCAGTTTGGACATATCGTCCGTTTAGTTCTCCGATTCTTCTCTTCTCTGATTTCTTTCTACCGGGCTTTTAATTTCGCCGAAGTTTTTTGTACAGGTTTCATTCGCGGTACCGCTACTTGTGGAATCATATCTTCCCATTCTACCAGCTCGTTGAGGACGAGCATCTACGGTGGATGATGGTCAGCTCATAACTCTGACCGGCGGTGGAGCTTCCAAGGTGTCGGTGGCTTCGATGATTTTGGCATCTATCAGTGGAGTTGAAGATCGGCAGGCAGTCTCTTTGGGCGTGAACAAGATTTGGGCTTCGCGTCTTTGGTGGCGCTTCCTCGGCGCTTCGCCGGCGATGCATGCCGGTGGCTTTCAGCTTTCAACAAGTGTTCCCTACGTATCTATTTTTGGGCCTTTTGGGCCACGAGTTGTTGCTATTTTGTCTTTTTCTCTTTAATGGGTTGTCTGTATTTAGATCTTAGCGGACCATATTTTCTGAATACAATTTTGGATTGACAAAAAAAAAAAAAAAAGGAAAGCGAGACGAGTTATTAAAACTCTTTAGTCACTACTCGCTACTAGTAAGCTCTAAAAAAATAACGGTTAAGATAAAGATTAGTTTGAGTATAGAAGTAATTAACATTTTGAGCGTAAGTTAATCCATGATTACTGAAAGTGAACTGTGTTGCAAGTTTGCATAAGTAGTAAGACATGACTAGAAAAAAAAATCGAATGAACAAGTCGTGATCGTAACTTGATATACTAATTCATCATCCTCGATTTTTCTTTTTTATATTTGCTAGTCAATTTGTCCCACAGAATTTTGCTCGTTATAAAATTGGAAGTTTCGTGTGGATGAACAAGCACGCAGTGACTTTGACTATGTGATATCGTGTTAATTTAAACAAAGATCCAATACAGAGTCCGTGGAAACACCATTTTGAAAAAGAAAAAAAAAAAGAGAATCAAAGCAAACGGTACACAACATCAATGGAGATTTTGATTTCTATCGTTGTCATATATGGGTTTAGCACCCCACCCATTTAGAAGCCCAATACCTATTCTTCAGCTCAAGGTCGGCCCAACAAGAAATTTTACGGCCCAACAAGCGATAAAAGGCCAGAACGAATATGTCAGACCAAGCTCGTTTGCATCGGCTCGGCTCGGCTCGGCTCGACCTGAACAAAACGACAACGAGCCGGCTCGGCCGCACAAACGTCCAAGGAATGTACGGCTCAGCCCATCTCGTCGTCAAGTACGGCCCAATCCGCACGAGCCCGACGAGCAGTCAACGACCTGTAGAAAGTACGACCGCATTTTACTATAAATAGGAGTCGTCACTGTACATTAACGTAACTTTTTGGGATTTGTGCACTTCTTACTACTTTCTCTCTCTAGAATCCGTTTCCCGAATTGTAAACCGAGCACGTCTCTCGACCTGCTCGGATATCTGAATATAAAGACACGCTCGTTCCGAGCACATCATTCTCTTTGAACGAACCCGAACACGATTCTCTTCTCGTTCATCCCGAGCACATTTTTAACTCCTGCTAGTCTCTGAATCTAGTCGGTTCTCTCTCAAGAACAACTTAGTTCCTTCGGACCGAGCACGTCAACTCTCTAGCAAGGCGCGCGTTCGGATCTTGTGACGACCTCGGTTATCACAATTGGCGCCGTCTGTGGGGAATTAAGTTTTTCTTCACTAACGGACAGATTCAGCGATGACAGGAGCTCCATCGAACAAGGATTACGTCCACATCGAAGACATCACAAGCTCGGAAACAGCCTCCCGAGAAAGAGGGCAACCCCAGCACGTTTCTCAGGTTGCAGATCCAATCATTCAGCCGGCCGGCGCCGAGCAGCAACCTCTGAGTACCGAACGACCACTGCAAGCCGCGGAAACTCAGACAAACGAGCAAGACATGTCCACCTTGCTCAAAACTCTCATGACTCAAATAGCCGAACTCTCTCAGGGAAGCAACGCTCGCTTCGATCAGCTCGCCACAGCACACGCAGTATGCCAAGGGCAAATCAACGATCTACGAATGACAAGTCAACAAGGATCCGTTCCCCGAACTCATCTCCACCGAGCGTTATTTGAAGAAACGCCACCCCCAAATCCGAGAAACCGGACGGTAACGCAGCAACAGATCGAGGACGAACAACCCCCCAACACGGATATCCCGAGTAACTCAGCGCCCGACGCACATAGAGACAACGAAATTGAAGACATAAAACTAATGTTGAAAAATATGACGTCCAAAGTCCATCAGGCGATCAGCTCGGCCCCCGAAATCGACCGCGTACTGGAAGAAACTCAGAACACTCCGTTCACTCGTCGCCTCATGGATATCCAGTTCGAGCATCCTATTTCGGCGGTCAAAATCAAGATGACGACCTACGACGGCAAATCCGACCCAAGGCAGTTTCTGACGGCTTTCCGCATTGCAATGGGGAGGACAAAGTTCAGTATCGGGGAACGAGATGCAGGTTACTGCCAACTATTCGTCGAGCATTTGACCGGCTCGGCCCTGGATTGGTTCTCCCGCTTGGAACCGAACTCGATCGACGGATACAGCGACTTAACGCACGCCTTTCTCAAACACTACTCGATGTATATTCAGGAGGAGGTATCAAACGCCGACCTATGGGCTATCTCCCAAGGACCAAGGGAAAGCCTCCGATCGTACGTCACCCGCTTCAAAAACATTTTGGCCAAAATCACGATCACCGACAGCGAGGGTCTACCCGCACTCCGAAACGGCCTCTGGTACTAATCAAGCTTCCTGGAAGAACTGAAGAAAAATAGACCAAGCTCACTAGAGGACGCCCTCCACCGCGCATCGATCTTCGTCGAACTCGAGGAAGAAAAAGAAACCCTAGCTAAGAAATTCGGGCCCAAGAGTTTGACTTCGAAAGACAAAACCGAAAAGAATACCGAGCAATACGAACCTCGGCAGCACTACGATCAGGATTACAAGAAATCCAAGGAGGAAGAAACCGCAAGAAAAGGGAAATCGTCGTACTACGTCAGCGATCAGTCGCGAGAACACCGACAGGACGAGGAACGTCCCCATCATGATCAACGACAAAATCATCCTGACCGCTCTCAAAATCATCAGCAGGAACGACCCACGCAAGGATGCCAAGGTCAAAATCAAGGCAAGCCGTGGAACAAGTTCATCCGAGGAGCCGATAAAAACAAGTTATTCTGCGAATATCATCAGCGAGCGGGTCATAGCACCGAGGAATGCAGAAACCTTCAAGCCCTCCTCTTCGCCGATTACCAAAAAGATGGGAAGAAACTAGTGCTGGATCGCAACAAACCTCACCCGAAGCAAATCAACCAGGTCACGCAACCAAAGAACGAGGCCGAGCGCTTCAGGATCGTCCAGGAAGAGCGAAGGAAACAAGTTGCTTTCGACGAGGAGACCGAACAAATCAACGCAGCGGCAGCCGCGGACAAAAGAGCCCGCGACGAAGAAGAAGAAGACGGAGCACGTCCGAGGAGATGAATAAACATGATTATGGGAGGAGTGCCTATGGTCAACGATTCAGTTCGATCGATAAAAGAATACGAACGGAGGGTCACGGCCGCCCAGCACTACCGACGAAACGCCACCGACGAGCTCAGAATCGGCGAGGAAGTGAGTTTCACCGAACAGGATGCCGAAGGAGTGGATCGACCGCATAACGATCCACTCGTCGTCGCCATGAGAATCGGCGACTGCGAGGTAGAAAAAATTCTGATCGATACCGGCAGCTCGGTCAACTTAATTTTTAGAGAAACACTGCAACGAATGGAGCTCAGCGACTACCGTATCAAACCATCGACGAGACCACTAACCGGCTTCTCGGGAGACTCGATCAACATAATCAGAACAATCAAACTTCCAGTCTACGTCGGCAGAATCACCAAGCTGATCAAGTTCGTAGTCGTCGACCGACCAGCTATCTACAACGTCATCCTCGGCACGCCTTGGATTCACGAAATGAGGGCGGTCCCATCCACATTTCATCAATGTGTCAAGTTCCCAACCCCATTCGGCGTGTACACACTACGAGGAGATCAGAGGATATCCTGCACATGCTTCCGTATCGAGCACAAAATGCGCCATAAATCACAAGCATACCTAGTCGCAGAGCCTCGAATCGAGCTGCCACCTCCCGATCGCCCGCAGAAGGACGCAATAGTACAAATCAACATCGACATTCGCGATCCCGAACGCTGCGTCGGAATAGGAGCCGACCTCCGAGCTGACCTACGAGATAAGCTGATAGAATTCCTGAAGGAAAATGCCACGACCTTCGCCTGGACGACGACTGACATGACCGGAGTCGACCCGACCATCGCATGTCACGAACTGCACGTCGATCCGATCTTTAAACCGGTCAAACAGAAAAGACGAAAGCTCGGCCCCGAACGCGCCAAAGCTGTCAACGAAGAGGTAGAAAGACTTTCAAAGGCAGGTTCGATCACCGAGGTGAAGTATCCGGACTGGTTGGCAAATCCCGTCGTAGTGAAAAAGAAGAACGGTAAATGGAGAGTATGCGTAGATTTCACCGATCTCAACAAGGCGTGCCCAAAGGATAGCTTCCCGCTTCCGCACATTGATCGACTCGTAGAAGCGACCACCGGCCACGAGCTACTATCGTTCATGGACGCCTTCGCCGGGTATAATCAGATTATGATGCACCCAGACGACCGAGAAAAGACTTCCTTCATCACTGACCGCGGGACATATTGTTACAAGGTCTGATGAGGCCATAGAACCAGAAGCCAAAGATCCAATGCCCATCATCAGGAAAGGTCCATTGACAAGGTCAGCAACAAAGGCTTTGAGGAACCAAGTCAATGAAGCTGTGCAAAGTCTACTGATTCAAGCTACTGACCAAGAGCAGGAACAAGTCTTCATCAGGATGGATAGCTCAACACTATTCAGCTCAGCTCAAAAAGGACTGAAAATCTATAGCATCACGACTAGCTCAGGAAGTAGCATCGGCACTAGCTCAGGAATTAGCATCGACACTAGCTCAAGCTTCCGAGGCCAGAATGCTACGATTGAAGAATGCTTCTGATCAACGGCCAAGGACATACCAAACATAAGCTAAGGTAAGAGTTTCATTTATACACATTATATGACCGTTGTCTCTTTGTCTTGCATGATCAAATCTTTGTTTCCCTTAGTAGTTTCAATCAAAAAGTAGCCGTTGTAGTCTTTATTTCATTAGGTCCCAATTGAGTCAGTACTTTCCTTTTATGTTTTATTTGCTTCAAGTCCCCTCGAAGGGCATAGCTGTTTGGACTGTTTATAAAGTCCCCTCTCACAGCCGTGTATCATTTACCCTAGATCAATAAAGTACACCGAGTGTTTTCTTCAAGCAAAGAAACCGCAAACTTGTTTTCTCTATTGTTTTGTGTGATTCAAACGAAGAGAAGGCTTTTGTCTTATCAAGATTCAGACTCATAGGATCTTGTGGCGACCTCAATCCATTCCATCCACTGATTATTTCTGAGAAAGCTTTTAAGCCAGCAGGAACAATCCCATCTCTACTCACCATCCATCCAAGTCGATCAAACCAAGAGAGCTCTTAAGCCCGAGGTTCGATCTCCATCAACCCATCACTCAAGCTTCTGCTCCGGGGCTACATCATCTGGTATCAGAGCCGAAAGGCTCCTAACAGGTGTTATCTATCCATTACTTTTGTTTTCATTTGCATCTAGATTCATATTTTCCATTTCATTGCATCTTAATCCAAAAAAAAAAAAAAGTGTTCATCATCTTTTTCCTTTTGATTCTTTGTTTGATCTGAATTCCTTGCATAAAAACCAAAAAAAAATCTGTTAGTTTTTATTAGTTACCTCTTTTGTTTTCTTAGATTTCTAAATCCTATTCCAAAAATCAAAAAAAAATATACCTATTTCCATTTTTGTTTTCATCGATTTCTCAAGAAAAGGAAACTCCATATTACATCATTACTCTTGCATCCATAGCTTTCAATTTCGACTTTCTCTTTTTATTTACATAAAAACAAAAAAAACAAAAAAATATTTCATTGTTACCATTCAGTTTAACCTTTACCTTTCTTCAAAACTTATTTGTTAGACCTTGATACTCGCTTGTGTCAGTTTCAGGTACTAATGGGAGAAGAAGTTGGACAAGATCAACTCACCATGAATCAGTTGCTTGAAACCATGAGAGACATCAGTGGTAGGCTCACTCAGCTGGAACAGAGGCCTATTCACCGAGAACCAATCCGCAACTTGAATAGAAATCATAGGCAGCGAGAAGAAGAAACAACCGATGAAGAGATGCCTGAGTTAGAGGAAGATGAGTTACCTCCTGATCCAAATCAGGGAGGAAGGGGATTTAACATCCATGGCAGGGGCAGAGGAAGGAGAAACTATCACCAGCCTAGGCGTGGAGATAGAGGCAGAGGCAATGAGGATGATGATCAGAGACGTGGAGGCAAAGACTTGAAGCTCACGGCTCCTACTTTTGCTGGAAAGGTGAATCCGGAAGCTTATCTGGACTGGGAAAGAAGAATGGAGTACATCTATGAGTACTACCAATACTCTGAAGCAAGAAAAGTCTCCTTAGCTGCAGCTCAACTCACTGATAATGCATTGGCATGGTGGGACAGAGAAGTATCAGAGAGAAGAAGGTTAAGACATGGTCAGTTAAGCAATTGGGATGACATGAAGTATGCTCTAAGGAAGAGATATGTACCAGCTTACTACCATAGAGATCTTCAGAAGAAGTTCAGAAAACTCTCTCAAGGAAACAAATCAGTTGAAGATTATTTTGAGGAGTTTGAAACCATGAAGAACCGGCTGGAGGTAGATGACTCAGAAGAAACTTTGATGGCTCAGTTTCTAGATGGTCTTCAGGATAGGATTGCACGCAAGGTAGAGCGACAGCCTTATGAAGATCTTGAAGGATTGTTGCATTTAGCTGTCCAAGCTGAGCAACACATCAAGAGGAAGGTTGCTGCAACCAGTCGAAGCAGGACAACTTGGAATCAGCCTCAACGGAACCAAGACAAAGGCAAAGCGACAGAAGCTGACTCAAAGATCAAGAAATCTAACTATGAGCAGCCCAAGGGTAACAAACCCGACACCAGCAAGGCTCCACCTCAAAGGTCCAGAGACATTACATGTTTCAAGTGCCAAGGGAAAGGTCATTATGCTAGAGATTGTCCAAACCAGCGGGTGATGGTGTTAAGGGACAATGGAGACATTGAGTCACAAGATGAGGCAGATCTTGAGCTAGCGGAATCCGAAGAAGAGGTGACGGATTATCCAGACGTGGGAGTGATACTTGTGACCAGGAGAGCCCTTAGTGCATTGTTTGAGCCAGAAACAATCCAGAGAGAGAATATCTTTCATTCCAGATGCACCATTGACGCCAAGGTATGTAGCCTGATCATTGATGGAGGATCTTGTACTAACGTTGCTAGTGCTTACCTAGTAGACAAACTGAAGCTGCAAAAGACCAAGCATCCAAGACCATACAAATTAAGGTGGCTCAATGATGAGACTGAGATGAGGATAGCTGAGCAAGTCATGGTACCATTCAGCATAGGTAAGTACAAGGATCAAGTGAAATGCGATGTTGTGCCAATGCAGGCAGGTCATCTACTCTTAGGGAGACCATGGCAATTTGATAAAGAAACTGTGCACCATGGAAGGACCAACATCTACAGCTTCACACATCAGAACAAGAAACACAACCTAGCTCCATTAACACCACTAGAGGTGTATGAAATGCAGAAAGCAATGGACAAAGGTTCCAAGGTAAGTAAGACCAATCTTTTTGTTTCACCTTCTAATGTTCTGAAATCTTTGGAGCATAAAGAACATGTACTACTCATGATCTTTAGAGAAGGGTATCTTTCAGGTTCGGAAGAGCAGGAGCATCCCTTAGCCGTGACTGAGCTATTGGACAGATTCAAGGATGTCTTTCCAGAGGACATACCAGCTGGACTTCCACCATTGAGAGGCATTGAACACCAAATTGATTTGGTACCAGGAGCTCCATTGCCCAACCGGCCAGCTTATAGAGTGAATCCAGAAGAGGCTAAGGAGCTGGAAAAGCAAGTTCAAGAGCTGATGTCAAAGGGATATATCCGGGAAAGCTTGAGTCCATGTGCTGTACCAGTTCTACTCGTCCCAAAGAAGGATGGTACATGGAGAATGTGTGTTGATTGCAGGGCCATAAACAACATTACAATCAAGTACAGACATCCTATCCCAAGACTTGATGACATGCTTGATGAGCTAAGTGGAGCAACCATCTTCTCAAAGATAGACTTGAAGAGTGGATATCACCAAGTCAGGATGAAAGAAGGAGATGAGTGGAAAACAGCTTTCAAAACCAAGCAAGGGCTGTATGAATGGCTTGTCATGCCATTTGGTCTCACCAATGCTCCCAGCACATTCATGAGGCTAATGAACCAGGTTCTAAGAGCTTTTATTTCTAAGTTTGTGGTAGTATATTTTGATGACATACTGATTTATAGTCACTGCTTAGATGATCATGTTAAGCATCTAGAACAGGTTATGCAAACACTTAGATCAGAAGGTCTTTATGCAAATTTAAAGAAATGCATCTTTTGCACTGATCAATTGGTTTTCCTAGGATTTGTTGTAAGTGCACAGGGACTTAAGGTGGATGATGAGAAGATCAAGGCAATACAAGATTGGCCGACACCTACAACAATAGGACATGTTCGGAGCTTCCATGGTCTAGCAAGCTTCTACAGGAGGTTTGTCAAAGACTTCAGCACCATAGCAGCACCTCTTACCTCAGTGATCAAGAAGGACAAAGCTTTTGAATGGGGAGAGGCTCAGGAGCAAGCATTCACACGGCTCAAAACCAGTCTCACCAATGCACCAGTATTGGTACTTCCTAACTTTGATAAAACGTTTGAGATTGAGTGTGATGCTTCTGGTACATGAATAGGTGCAGTACTGATACAGGGAGGCAGACCAGTAGCTTACTTTAGTGAGAAGCTGAGTGGTGCAACACTCAACTACCCAACATATGACAAAGAGTTGTATGCTCTGGTGAGGTCACTGGAAACTTGGCAACATTACTTGCTTTCTAAAGAGTTTGTGATACATACAGATCATGAGACTCTAAAGCACTTAAGAGGGCAGACTACTCTTAAGAAAAGGCATGCAAAGTGGTTGGAGTTCATAGAAACTTTTCCCTATGTGATCAAGTACAAGAAGGGGAAAGAAAATATTGTAGCAGATGCACTATCAAGGCGCCATGCTCTCATAACCACCATGGAGTCTAAGATCATGGGATTTGAGCACATCAAGGACATGTATGCTGATGATCCAGACTTCAAGGACGTGTACCAGGAGACATCTAAGGCAGCATTTGGAGTGTTCTATCAGCAAGATGGTTTTCTGTTCAAGGAGAGAAGGTTGTGCATTCCACAAGGTTCCATGAGGGAGTTGATCACTAGAGAGGCTCATGGAGGAGGTTTGATGGGACATTTTGGCAGAGACAAGACTTATAGTGTCTTGAAGGAGCATTTCTTTTGGCCACACTTGAAGAGAGATGTGGAAAGGTTCTGTGCCAAATGCATCACATGCCTAAAAGCCAAGTCCAGGTTACATCCACATGGTTTATATATGCCTTTACCAATTCCTAACACACCATGGGTGGACATTTCAATGGATTTTGTTTTAGGATTGCCTAAGATCAACAACAAGGACTCCATCTTTGTAGTTGTTGATAGGTTTTCTAAAATGGCACATTTCATTGCTTGCAACAAGACTAACGATGCTGTGCAGATAGCTGATCTATTCTTTAAGGAAATGGTCAAGTTGCATGGAATTCCAAGGACTATTGTTTCGGACAGGGACACAAAGTTCTTGAGTCACTTTTGGAGGGTACTTTGGAGGAAGTTGGGCACCAATCTGCTCTATTCCACCACTTGTCATCCCCAAACAGATGGACAAACTGAGGTAGTAAACCGGACTCTCTCAACACTCCTAAGAGCCACGGTTGGTAAGAATATAAACAACTGGTTATCTTGCTTGCCATTCATTGAGTTTGCTTATAATCACGCTAAGCATTCGATTACTAACCACTCTCCTTTTGAAGTTGTGTACGGGTTTAATCCTTTAGCTCCTTTAGACCTTGCCCCTTTGCCTCAAGCTATCTATACAAGTACAGAAGGAGAAGCAAAAGCAAGCTTTGTCAAGAAGCTACACCAAAGAGTTAAGGAGAATGTAGAGAAGAAAACCGAGAAGCATAGGCTGAAAGCTAACCAAGGAAGAAAGGAGGTGATATTTGAACCAGGAGATTGGGTCTGGCTACACATGAGGCAAGAAAGGTTTCCCAATCAGAGGAAGTCAAAGCTAACACCAAGAGGAGATGGGCCATTCCGAGTCTTGGAGAAGATCAATGACAACGCATACAAGCTTGAGCTGCCAGGTGAGTTAAACATTTCTCCAACGTTCAATGTTTCTGATTTAGCTCCTTATGATGCAGGTCAATCAGTTCTGAGGACAGAACCTCTTCAAGGGGGAGGGTATGATGAGGCCATAGAACCAGAAGCCAAAGATCCAATGCCCATCATCAGGAAAGGTCCATTGACAAGGTCAACAACAAAGGCTTTGAGGAACCAAGTCAATGAAGCTGTGCAAAGTCTACTGATTCAAGCTACTGACCAAGAGCAGGAACAAGTCTTCATCAGGATGGATAGCTCAACACTATTCAGCTCAGCTCAAAAAGGACTGACAATCTATAGCATCACGACTAGCTCAGGAAGTAGCATCGGCACTAGCTCAGGAAGTAGCATCGACACTAGCTCAAGCTTCCGAGGCCAGAATGCTACGATTGAAGAATGCTTCTGATCAACGGCCAAGGACATACCAAACATAAGCTAAGGTAAGAGTTTCATTTATACACATTATATGACCGTTGTCTCTTTGTCTTGCAGGATCAAATCTTTGTTTCCCTTAGTAGTTTCAATCAAAAAGTAGCCGTTGTAGTCTTTATTTCATTAGGTCCCAATTGAGTCAGTACTTTCCTTTTATGTTTTATTTGCTTCAAGTCCCCTCGAAGGGCATAGCTGTTTGGACTGTTTATAAAGTCCCCTCTCACAGCCGTGTATCATTTACCCTAGATCAATAAAGTACACCGAGTGTTTTCTTCAAGCAAAGAAACCGCAAACTTGTTTTCTCTATTGTTTTGTGTGATTCAAACGAAGAGAAGGCTTTTGTCTTATCAAGATTCAGACTCATAGGATCTTGTGGCGACCTCAATCCATTCCATCCACTGATTATTTCTGAGAGAGCTTTTAAGCCAGCAGGAACAATCCCATCTCTACTCACCATCCATCCAAGTCGATCAAACCAAGAGAGCTCTTAAGCCCGAGGTTCGATCTCCATCAACCCATCACTCAAGCTTCTGCTCCGGGGCTACATCAAGGTCATGCCCTTCGGGCTCAAGAATGCAGGAGCAACTTACCAGTGCCTCGTAAACCGAATGTTCGCCGACCAGCTCGGTAACACAATGGAAGTTTATATTGACGATATGCTCGTCAAATCCGCTTTAGCCGACGACCACATCAGTCACCTCGCAACATGTTTCGCGAGCCTGAACAAGTACGGAATGAAGTTGAATCCAGCAAAATGTACTTTCGCGGTCACATCGGAAGAATTCCTTGGTTACATCGTCACAAAGAGGGGCATCGAAGCAAATCCGAAGAAAATAACGGCGATCACCGAGCTCCCATCCCCAAGGAACACCAGAGAAGTCCAACGACTAACCGGACGTGTCGCAGCCCTGAATAGATTCATCTCTCGATCAACGGACAAGTGTCTCCCTTTCTACAATCTTCTTCGTGGGAACAAGAAATTCGAGTGGGACGCTAAGTGCGAGGACGCGTTTCAACAGCTAAAGACCTACCTCTCCACCCCACCAATTCTGGCCAAACCCGAGGAAGGAGAGACGTTGTACTTATACATCTCCGTGTCAACCTCGGCAGTTAGCAGTGTGCTCGTCCGCGACGATCGAGGTGACCAAAGACCCATTTTCTACACAAGCAAAATCTTCGACGACGCGGAAACACGCTACAATACACTCGAGAAGCTCGCTTTAGCAGTCGTCGTCTCAGCTCGGAAGCTCCGCCCTTATTTTCAGTCACATTCGGTGGTCGTACTCACAAACCAACCAATCAGGACAATCCTGCATAGTCCGAGCCAGTCAGGAAGAATTGCTAAATGGGCGGTAGAGCTAAGCGAGTACGACATCGAATACAAACCCCGAACCAGCGCAAAGGCACAAGTCCTGGCTGACTTCCTCATCGAACTACCACCCGAACTCACTACGAACGAAGCTTTGCCACCAAAGGAGAAATGGATCCTGTTCGTAGACGGTTCCTCATCAAGAAACGGTTCGGGCGTAGGAGTCAAATTGACATCCCCGACCGGCGAACTAATCGAACAATCCTTCCGCCTAGGATTTCCAGCTTCAAACAACGAAGCCGAATACGAAGCACTTCTCACCGGACTACGACTAGCCGAGGTGGTAGGAGCAAAGCATGTAGATGCGTTCGCCGATTCACAGCTGGTCGTAAACCAATTCAACGGAGAATACGAAGCAAAAAACGAGCGCATGGATGCATACTTAAAGCTCGTCCAGGAAATCACCAGACAGATCGGGTCGGTCACGCTAACCAAGATCCCCAGAAGCGACAACTCCTCTGCCGACGCACTGGCCGCCCTAGCATCAACTTCGGACCCTGATCTTCGTCGAATCATTCCAGTCGAATGCATAGCTCGACCAAGCATCACACCAAACGAAGATATACTTCTAATTACCGAGGAAGACGAAGGATTGGACGATGCTCATAGAAGCAACGAGGAGGTAATTAAGGATACCAATCCCGAACATGCTACTACCATCGACTGGAGAGACGAGATCAAGGACTATATACTAACGGGGAAGGTCCCCGAGGATCGTTGGGCAGCCCGCCGACTGAAAGCCCGCTGTGCGCAATACGTAATAATGAAGGATGAACTCTTCCGTTGGAGTGCGTCCAAGGCTCTTCTGCGCTGCATCAACGGGCAAGAAATCCAATGGGTCACCGAGCAAACACACGAAGGAGCTGGCGGGAATCACACGAGCGGCCGAGCAATAGCCGCAAAGATAAAGCGACACGGCCATTTCTGGCCGACCATGATCGCCGACTGCGAAAGCTACGTAGCCCGATGTGAGAAATGTCAAAGGCACGCACAAAGCATACACCAGCCAGCCGAGCTCCTCACCACCGCAGCCACACCCTACCCATTCATGCGATGGGCGATGGACATTGTCGGACCTCTCCCGGCTTCGCACCAAAAGAAGTTCATCCTCATAATGACCGATTACTTCACCAAGTGGGTCGAAGCCGAATCCTACTCGGAAATCAAAAACCTCGACGTTCAGAAGTTTGTTTGGAAGTACATAATCTGCCGTCACGGTGTTCCTTACGAGATCGTAACCGACAATGGTTCCCAGTTTATCTCCAATCTGTTCGAAGGATTCTGTGCGAGGTGGAAGATACGTCTAAGCAAATCAACACCGAGGTACCCACAAGGCAATGGGCAGGCCGAGGCAACAAACAAAACGATCATCGACGGTCTGAAAAAGCGAATGGAAAGTAAGAAAGGCCTCTGGGCCGACGAGCTCGATGGCGTTCTCTGGTCTCATCGGACCACCCCGAGAACATCAACCGGCCAGACACCTTTTTCACTTTCTCACGGAATGGAAGCAATGTCCCCAACCGAGATGTGTGTCCCGACAATACGCCTGAGTATCGCGCCCGAGCACGAAGACCTTAACAACAACATGATCATCGACTGCCTCGATCAAGCAGAGGAACTACGAGACCGAGCGCTCCTACGACTCCAGAACTATCAGCAGCAAATCACGAGACACTACAACAAGAAGGTCAAAGGACGCCGCTTCATAGAAGGCGACCTTGTTCTCCGGAAAGTGTTCGAAAACACACGGGAATACCGAGCAGGGAAACTCGGCGCGAACTGGGAAGGTCCGTACATTGTTTCGAAGATAGTAAAGCCCGGGGTTTACGAGCTCGTAACGATGAAGGGAGAAGCCATTCCACGCTCTTGGAATGCAAACAAACTCAAACGGTACTACTACTAGGCCGAGCATCTCTCGCTCACGGAAAAGCCGAGCATCGCGCTCAAAAAAAAAAAAAAAAAAAAAAAAAAAAAAAAACGAGCATATCTCGCTCACGGAAAAGCCGAGCATCGCGCTAAAAAAAAAAAAAAACGAGCATATCTCGCTCCAAAACCGAGCTCGCTATACACGAGTTCGAGTAATATGTAAAGTGAACTACGATCGGCTTGATCCCCTTTTGGGGTACGTAGGCAACCTCTCACGAGGCTCAGCTATATCAATAACAAAATTTTATTGAGTTTAAATTTTTGTCTCAACCGCACCGAACAGATCGACATCCTGGCCAGATGTTCGATACACTTTTTAAGCCGGGCCAAGCCCCGCACAAGGCTAATCGACAGTAAATAAGCCGAGCATAGCTCTCGCACACTGTCCCGATCAGACCTTAGGGGTAAGCCGAGCACTTACTCGCGCCCGACCCGTGGTACAACGAGCATAGTCTCGAAACCCACAACCAAGTAAGCCGGGCCCAGTTCCCGCACAAGGACGACTGACAGAAAAAATAAGCCGAACACAGTTTCGCATAACTGTCCCGGTCGGTCCTACGGGATAAGCCGAGCATCGCGCTCGCTCCTCGCCAAAATCGACTATCTAACCTAAACCGAGCACTTCCTTCTTTCATCGTTTATTTCGACTTGAACATAAATAAAAGAGTGGGAACGAGAAAGAAAACAAGTTTATTAAAAACGCACGAAGGCGAGAATCCGATTACAATAACACATTACAAAAGGAAAAGGAGAACAAAGTTTAAGAAGCAGCCTCGGGAGCTCGATCCTCATTTTCGACCGAAGCTTGCTGATCCGCAGCAGACACCGAAGAGCCTCCGGCGGCCCGACCCGGACTACCCGGTGGAGTCATGGTAAAATCTTCGTCCTTCAGGTCGGTAAACTCAATCGACATGAGTGCCTCCTTAAAACGAGCAGCATCGGCATGGGCCTTGGCTATCCTATCAGGAGGAATTGCAAATCCCTCCTTGACCAGCGTCTCCAGCATAGACGCAACGGCAGCGGCCTGATTCATCAATATTTGGGTCCTCCGCCCGAGCTCTTTCTCCTCGTTAGCTTTCTTAATTTTGGAAAGCCGAGCCTGCGCTTTCTCAGAAACCCGCTGCCTCTCTTTCTGGACTTCCCGCGTACGAGAGGATCTCAGCCGAGCACACTCGGATTCAAGCCTGCCCTCCAAGTCAGATACCCGGGCAATCAGTTCATCGGCTTCGGCCCGAACGTTTGAGCAGTCAGCCAAGCACTGAACGTTCTCAGTATTTAGCCGATCGTTCTCGGTCGAAAGTCCAGCGACTTTCTCTTCCAAAGCAGACACCTTCCTCTGCTCATCTTCAAGGGTCGATCGAAGCGCCACCGCGTGTAGTGACACCTCACGATACCCCTCTAGCTCGGCAATGACCTTACCGGCCTTGGTAAGGTCCCGCTTCAACCCGCTGATCGCCCTTTCAAGGTCGACCTCACTCTGCTCGTACGCATCGAACAGAAGGTTATAATTAGCAAGGCCCTGAAATGAAAGACAGATCAGAAAGAGGACGATCAACAAGATAAAAATCATAGGAAAAAGTAAATCTTACCCGAGCCATATCTTTGGCCGCCGCTTTCTTCCGATCAGGGAAGCGCGTATGCTCAACCGGAGGCAACGGATGCGGAGGACTTTCCCGCAGCATCCGGAACAAGTCCGCGCAAGATCCACCATCACGAACCATCGGCATCTCACCTTCATACCAAACGGAGAAGCCGTAGTCCGTGAACGCCCCTTCACCCGGTCCACCCAAGAAAGTGAGTCCGGCGATCTCCTCCAGAGCCGGAATAGACTGGTCCTCCCGAGGATCAGCATCCCCGTCTTCCTCTCGACCATCAACCTCAGCATGGCCAGCGTTCGGGTCATCGGTCGAACGCTCCAGAAGGGCCGCGTCATTGACATTTGGACCCTCGACGTCCCCGACCTGGGTACCCATAGCACCCGGAAGAACCACCAGAGCCGACCGCTCGGAAGGCTCGAGCGCTTGACCCGAAGGATCAACAACCTTCTTTTTCTTCTTCCTGATTAAGGAGAAGACGTCAACGTTCTCTTCGGTCCCTCGACCATCTTCAGGGACAAGGGGAGTCCCCGGTTCAACCGCGGCCGCATCCTCGGTCCGCGACCTTTTCTTCTTTTTCCTTTTCTTCTTTTGAGCCTCGGCCGCCTCCACCGCCTCGCAAACCTGACGAAACAAATCCCGATGATACTCGTTTACAAAAACCATCCCGGGCGGGACCTCCCCGACAGATGGCGAAAATGGTCGATTTGGGTCCAAGGCAACAGGATTTACCTACGGCTCGGAGGGATTTTCTGGCTCCGCAACAGGATTTTCCTGCTGATCGACGAGATTCTCCTCGACGTAGTTTACGACTTCCAGTTCCATACGACCCATCTCACGCTTTCGACTTTTCTTCGGCACGATCGGAACGAGAGGTCTACTGTTATGCTCAATCAAAGACTCAACCGAACGCAGATAACAGCCTGCAGAACATACAATGCATATCAAAGAAGTAAAAAAAAAGCAAAGCATAGAAAAGACGAAAAACGACAAGAATACCTTCGTCTGAACACTCTATGGCTCGCCTGACCCGACTAACGTGAACGTCTGGCCACCTCTGGATACTCCGAGCAACGAGCCTATGCAGCTTCGACAAAAACTGGTCTGGAACTGGGAGATCAATAGAATGACGATCTGCAAGAAAAGAGAACGAGGATGAGTTAGTCTATTTAGAGGAACGAGCAGGAAGCAGAGATTACCATGAAGATGATTCCAGAGCGTCCTATACGGCCTCTCAGGATCGGGAACCGAGGCGGAATTGACCCAAACGTAAAAGTAGCGATCCTGCCAGTCGTCGATTTTAGACGGTTTCCCGATGACGACCTTCTCCCCATAACGAGTACGCATACAGACATACCGGGTCCCGACGGTAGTAGGGTTTGTGGAAATTGTCGTTATCTCTTCAAAAAACCGAAGAGTCATCTCCACTCCACACTCGGAGGCCAAAATCATGGATCCAACCAAGTTTTGGACAGCGGCCGGGCACAGCTGGGACATAGCAATCCTTCTCTCTTCGCAATAAGCCACCAGTAACCTCGGTAAAGGGAATCGAAGGTGGATACCCCTGAACCAAAAATCGTACAAGCATATCCACCCCTCGGGACAATCCCAGGGCCTCTCGTGCGACTCAGGTTTGCGAAGCTCGAGCCGGTCAATACCCCCAGGATCACAATTATCCCTTAGCCATGCCAAGTCATCTTCCGAGCATTTCGTTGGAAGAACTTCACGAACCGGACGCGTCTTCTTCTCTAAACCATCCGCGGCCTTTCGCCCCGTCTTCCGAGCCTTACTCGGCCTCCTCGGTTCCACCACCATCCTGTCACACCGAGCCTGATCAACCGTAGCCACCACTTCTGCCTTCACAGGAAGAGAGCCCAAGTTCTTGTCCAACGGGATCCAGGGCCGAGCACCGTCGTCTTCGGAATCAATCAGATAAGGCACACGGAAACTCTGTACACTGCCCGAGGCCGACGGATCCTGAGCTCGGTTATCGTCAGGATTCTGGGAAATGACCTCCGTTCGTCCCGAGCCAGGCGAGGAGACTAGCTGACCTACCGACGAACTGGACTGAACGGAATCACCTTCGGACAATCTAACCGAATACAAGTCCCGACCCGAGGAAGACGCTGAACTAGAATCGATTCTCATAACTTACAATACAACAAAGCAACAAACCTAGATAGAGAAAAATATAGAGAGAAGGGAGAGCGAAATACCTGCGAAAGAAGAGAAATGAAATTGGAGAAGAGCGGAGCAAGATATATATAAGCGAGCGGGGAAATCTCGAGACAAGCGCAATGATGACCCCTACGCAACCCTTCGGCTTCCCACGTTTATAGATGCCATCATTGCAACAAGCCGACTCTTCGATGTCCCGCCAGTTCCCAAGAAATTTCTCGCACCCCCCGAAGAAGAAGAAAAAGGGCACGCGGATTCAATTAACGGACCGGGCCGATTCCGAATAAATATTGGCCCAACTAAGCACTGATCAAATCCGCCGACCTCGATACCACGAAGATCGACGAACTGGGGGGGGGCTTACTGTCATATATGGGTTTAGCACCCCACCCATTTAGAAGGCCCAATACCTATTCTTCAGCTCAAGGTCGGCCCAACAAGAAATCCTACGGCCCAACAAGCGATAAAAGGCCAGAACGAATATGCCAGACCAAGCTCATTTGCATCGGCTCGGCTCGGCTCGACCTGAAAAAAACGACAACGAGCCGGCTCGGCCGCACAAACGTCCAAGGAATGTACGGCTCAGCCCATCTCGTCGTCAAGTACGGCCCAATCCGCACGAGCCCGACGAGCAGTCAACGGCCTGTAGAAAGTACGACCGCATTTTACTATAAATAGGAGTCGTCACTGTACATTAACATAACTTTTTGGGATTTGTGCACTTCTTACTACTTTCTCTCTCTAGAATCCGTTTCCCGAATTGTAAACCGAGCACGTCTCTCGACGTGCTCGGATATCTGAATATAAAGACACGCTCGTTCCGAGCACATCATTCTCTTTGAACGAACCCGAACACGATTCTCTTCTCGTTCATCCCGAGCACATTTTTTGTTGGAATTGTGTCCAGTAATCTCGGTACTGTCTCTAGAAAGTAAGAGTATGTCAATGATCAGACATAAGTCATATAATACTGGGGGTCATGATGGCTTGCTAGAGTCCGCTCATGATCTATAAGTCTTGGACTTATTGCCTTTATTATATGATCCCATATGGGTCACACGCCTAAGCTAACAGGAAAATGTGTAGGAACGGTTTAGCAGAAGTACGGTAAAAGTGCTAGGCATTTACTGTACTTAGAGAGAATAAAACGGTTTAGGCACTGTGTGTCGATCGATACACAAGGGGTATCGGTCGACACAGTGCGCGAATGCCGTCTAGTTAATTGGTGTTTGGGCCAAATGGCCCAAACGGAATCAGACAAGTTTTATAAGCTAAAACTCGAGTTTCTGGACAATTAACCCTAGCCCCAGCCGAAAACTCTCTCTCTCTCTTTTGCGCCGAGCTCCTAGTGGTCTAGCAGCTGTTTCCTGTGATCGCGTGTGTGAACCTTTGGAGGATTCATCCCTCGGTGTTTCTCTGATCTCAGACATACCATCAATTCCGCTGCAAACAAGTATAAGGTGAGATCATCATTTGTTTCTATTCTGAGAAGAACCTAGATCGCATGTTTAGGTTGATATGAATCTAAGAATTGAATCAGGATCAACTAAACAATCCTTCAGTGGTATCAGAGCGAGGTTCTGGTTTTTCTTGTTTAGATTCAATGTTTAGGATTGTTTTCTTGTTTAAAAGTGTTTTGAATCAACTACTGATAAGAGAAACCATTTAAGCAACAAGAATTGAAATCTAAACACACATAAAATTGCAGAAATCAAACTATATGATTTGGTAGAATGCGATTTCAAGAGGTCTGTATCGACTGCGATCGCATGGATCGATCGATACGATCGCATGGATCGGTCGATACAGCCTATCGGCTAACCCTGTTAACGCGTGAAAGCATCGATCGATTCAGGATCGATGCGGGTTCGATATTGGTGCATCGACCGATGCGGTTGGTGCACATCGATCGACACGGTTAGGGTTTTGGCTCGGTTCAGTGCATGCGTGAGAGCATCGATCGATACAGGATCGATGCACGATCGATGCAGGATCGATGCTGAGAGCATCGACCGATGTGGTTGATGGATCGATCGACACGGTTGGTTCATCGATCGACATGGTTGGTTTAAAGACTCGGTTTAATTTTGATTAAAATTAATTCGTCCTGGTTTAATAAACAAATTTAATAATTTTATTAAGTCTGGTTAAACCGGGATAAGAAATCCAATGTCGAAAGAATTATTGGATTTAGTGCCTAAACCAGGATTTTCTAATTTGATTTGGTTGGACCAAATAAATTGAGAAAATCCGGTTTAGTAAATAACCGGTTGACAATTGTGGTCATCGTAGTAATTAAAATTTGGTTAGACCAATTTTAATGAACCAGACCGGTTATGTCATTTAATTGGACAATTGGGTCATGTCTTGGACATGGACCATTTCTTGGGCCTCGGGCCAAGAAGTTAAAACAATTGGGCCAATTATTTGAGTCTTTCTTCAGAATAATTTAAAATTTATTTTATATAATTATAAAGTCAATTTTAAATTAAAGTTTCCGAAATTTTGAAATTAGAAAGTTTCTTAAATTAGAAGTTTCTGGATTTGCGGGTTTTGGATTTTAAAGAAATTTCTAAAGTTAGAAAGTTTCCGTTTTTAGAAAGTTTCCAATTTTAGAAAGTTTCCAAAAATAGTAGGTTTCCAAAAATGGAAAGTTTCCCGAAATAGTAATCTTCTATTTTGGGAATGATTTTTTAAATAAACCTACGAACCTCAAATAATATCAAGCATTGGATGTCTTGTCCATTCTATGTCAGCTGTCGAAGCCCATTCAATTGTATTCATGGCCTTACAGTGTGAGGGTGTCTGCTTTTGCGTGGATAAGACGGTTTGTGATTCATAAATGTCATTGGGAGTCCCAGACATTAATGATTACATGACTGTATAGTCTGGTTTTCTTGACTGGGCCATCGGGAGTCCCGGGCCTTGAGACATCAGAGTGGATTGGGCCTCGGGCCCAGATTCACAACCAAGAGTTATATCACGGATATAATTGGCCGATATAGGGCTTACCGATATAAGCTAAGTTTTGGTGACGGCCAGTGGCCCACTTTAATCTTAGTTATATGTGGATCTTGGAATCATTATATTCTATTGAGGGTAACTTATGTTATTGAATATAATGCGTGATTAATCATATTAAATTTAATACGAGATTAATCATATTGAACATTTTAACTAATAACCTTTTTATCTATATATTTCAGATATGACTACTACAAGCACACAAAACACATTCTCGATCCGGTCTGTTCTCGAAAAGGAGAAGCTGACTGGAACGAACTTCCTGACGTGGTCAAGGAACTTGAGGCTAGTCCTCAAGCAGGAGAAGAAGGATTATGTCCTTCGTGATCCTCTCCCCGAGAGGCCTCCTGCCAATGCCGCCAGGACTCTGCATAATGCTTGGGAAAAGCATTCGTCAGATGAAAATGATGCCTATTGCCTGATGTTGGTGACAATGACTCCTGAGCTGCAAAAACAGTTCGAGAGTGTATTGTCACCCATCGAGATAATGGCAAGCCTGAAATCGCTTTTTCAGGAGCAGGCTAGGACTGAGAGGTTTCAAACAGTTAAGAACCTCTTGGACTGCAAGTTGGCTGCGAATGCGGCAGTGAGTCCTCATGTCTTGAAGATGATGGGTTATCTCGATCATCTTCAGAAACTCGGCTGCCCAATCAGCCAGGAACTTGCCTGCGACATCATTCTGCAGTCATTACCTGCAAGCTATGATCAGTTCATTCTGAACTTTAACATGCATGGCTTGAGTAAGACATTGCCTGAGCTTCACGGAATGCTCAAGACTGCGGAGCCCAATTTGAGGAAAACCGCCAAGGACCCAAATGTGCTTATGGTGCAGAAGGGCAAGGGGTTTAAGAAATCCTCTGCTAAGGATAAGGGAAAGGCCAAGGCTGTCCAAGTCGCGGACAAGGACACGCCAAAGCCCAAGCCCAAGTCCAAGGCTGGGCCAACTGACATATGCAGGTTCTGTAAAGAACCAGGGCATTGGAGGAGAGAATGTAAGAAATTCCAGGAAGGTCTAAAGGAATTGAAGAAGAAGACTTTTGAGACTTCTTCAACAGGTATTTTTGTTATAGAAGTTAATACAACTACTTCTGATAATACCTCATGGGTTATGGATACTGGTTGTGGGGCTCATATTTGTACTAATATGCAGGCACTCAGCAACAGTAGAAGGCTGAAGCAAGGACAAGTGGAGCTACGAGTTGGGAATGGAGCGAAAGTTCCAGCGCTAGCTGTAGGCACTTACTTGTTGTCTTTACCTTCGAGATTGATTTTAGAACTCAATAATTGTTATTTTGTACCTGCTATAAGCAGAAATATTATTTCAATTTCTTTGTTGGATTTGGAAGGTTATGATTTTTCAGTTAAGAATAAATTATGTTCCTTCAATCGCAACAATTTGTTCTATGGTTCTGCCCCTCTTATGAATGGGCTTTACATACTCGATCAATCCGCGCCAATTTATAACATTAATACCAAACGGTTCAAACCTAATGAGGAGAACCGAACGTTTCTATGGCATTGTCGTTTAGGGCACATCAGCGAGAAACGCATCAAGAGGCTCCATTCGAATGGACTTCTTGGCTCATTTGACTTTGAGTCATGTGAGAAATGCGAATCCTGCATGATGGGCAAAATGACACGGGCCCCCTTTAATAAACCTAACGAGAGGGCCAGTGACGTATTGGGCCTGATACACACTGATGTGTGTGGCCCAATGTCCACAAATGCAAGAGGAAACTATCAGTACTTCATTACCTTTACTGATGATTTCAGTAGGTATGGATATGTTTATTTAATGAAACATAAGTCTGAATCTTTTGAGAAGTTCAGAGAATTCCAAAATGAAGTACAGAACCAACTTGGCAAAAGCATTAAGGCTCTTCGGTCCGACCGAGGAGGAGAATACTTAAGCCAAGAATTCAGTGATCATCTGAGAGAGTGTGGGATCGTATCCCAACTCACTCCTCCTGGAACACCTCAATGGAATGGTGTGTCTGAAAGGAGAAATCGGACCTTATTGGATATGGTTCGATCTATGATGAGTCACACAGACCTTCCAATATCCCTTTGGGGATATGCTCTGCTAACAGCAGTGTTCACTCTAAATAGAGCGCCATCGAAAGCAGTAGCAAAGACACCATATGCGTTATGGGCTGGAGAAGCTCCAGTGCTGTCTTATCTCAGAATTTGGGGTTGTGAAGCCTATGTCAAGAGATTGATCTCAGACAAGCTTACACCAAAATCTGACAAATGCTATTTCATTGGTTATCCACGGGAAACCAAGGCTTATTACTTCTATCTACGTTCCGAGAACAAGATCTTTGTTGCCCGGGATTGTAACTTTCTTGAGAGGGAGTTTCTCTCTAAGAAAGACAGTGGGAGTAAGGTACTGCTTGAAGAAATTCAAGATGAACAGGATACTGCTCAACCTAATGAGGAAGAGCAGCAGGAGGACCTACAAGAAATTGTAGAGCCTGAACCTGTAGTACCTGAAGTTCGAAGATCCGGGAGGATCCGTCACGAACCCGAGAGATATCAAGGATTCCTCGTGACTGACTGTCATGATCTTTTGATCATTGATGGTGATGAACCATCGAACTTCAATCAAGCCATGATGGGCCCAGATTCCTCTAAGTGGCGCAAGGCCACTGATTCCGAAATGGACTCCATGTCGGTCAACCAAGTGTTTTCGTTGGTTGACTTACCCGCTGGTGTAAAAGCCATCGAGTGCAAATGGATCTTCAAGAAGAAGATTGACGTGGATGGAAATGTCCAGATTTATAAAGCCAGGTTGGTGGCAAAAGGTTTCAGACAAGTTCACGGTGTGGATTACGATGAAACCTATTCACCAGTGGCTATGATGAAATCTATTCGGATTCTACTAGCAACTGCAGCTTTTCATGATTATGAAATTTGGCAGATGGACGTGAAAACCGCCTTCCTGAATGGTATTCTGGAAGAGGATGTGTATATGACACAACCTGACGGTTACATAGATCCAAAGAATGCAGGGAAAGTATGCAAGCTTCATAAATCCATTTATGGATTGAAGCAAGCATCGAGGAGCTGGAATCTTCGTTTTGATGAAGCGATCAAGCAATTTGACTTCATCAGAAACGAAGAAGAACAATGCGTGTATAAGAAATCTAGTGGGAGCAAGATTGTATTTCTTATTCTGTATGTCGATGACATACTGCTTCTCGGAAACGACGTTCCAATGCTGAAGTCCGTAAAGGACTGGCTTGGAAGTTGTTTTTCCATGAAAGACATGGGTGAAGCCGCATACGTTCTTGGAATCAGGATCTACCGGGATAGATCTAGAAGGCTGATAGGCTTGTGTCAAGATTCATACATTGACAAAGTCCTACAAAGATTCAGCATGAAGGATTCCAAGAAGGGCTTCACGCCAATGGTACATGGCACAACGCTAAGCAAGAAGCAGAGCCCTACGACGGCTGCTGAGCTTGAGCGCATGAAGAACATTCCTTATGCATCTGCAATAGGATCTGTCATGTATGCCATGATCTGTACTCGTCCTGATGTTGCTTATGCATTGAGCATGACGAGTAGATACCAGTCAAATCCAGGTGAAAACCATTGGATTGCCGTAAAGAATATCTTGAAGTATCTAAGACATACTAAGGATAAGTTCTTAGTGTACGGTGGAAGTGATGTGCTTAAAGTCAGTGGATTCACGGACGCAAGTTTCCAGACAGACCAAGATGATTTCCGGTCACAGTCCGGTTATATCTTTTGTCTGAATGGCGGTGCAATCAGTTGGAGAAGCTCCAAGCAAGACACCGTTGCTGATTCCACTACAGAAGCTGAATATATCGCCGCCTCAGAAGCTGCGAAGGAAGCTGTTTGGATACGAAAGTTCATTATTGAACTAGGTGTGATACCAGATGCGGCTGAGCCTCTGGCACTGTTTTGTGACAACAATGGTGCTATAGCTCAGGCAAAGGAACCAAGATCACACCAGAAATCCAAGCATGTTCTAAGAAGATTTCACTTGATACGTGACATCATTAATAGAAAGGAAGTCAAGATCAGCCGAGTTCAGACAGATGATAACGTCGCTGATCCGTTGACAAAGCCACTCCCAAGGCCTAAGCTCGAGTTTCTGACTGAAGCTGTAGGCATTAGAGACATAGAAATGTAATCTAAATTTGAGTGGGAGTTTGAGGGCTTTTATTTAGTTATTTGATATGTTCTTGTAAAACATTCTTATGTTTAATGAAATTATTATTTCAAGATTATTTTAACTGTGATGAAATAATCGTTCCAAAATGATATGAACCATTTTATAGGTCATCGAAGTAAATGACTTGATCTTGAGTCATCGAAGTCATTTAGCTTGATCATGAGACCCTATATTTGATAGATGTTTTATATCATCCCGTCCCTAGTCGAAGGTTGTTGAAATTGGAACACCAACAACCATGTGAGACTGGATTGGTACGTGACTTATGACAAAGTCTCAGTGTGTCATAGATGCGTGGCATCAAAGTCAGTACATAGGTGTATGTTTGGGAACATACGACCGGACAAGACCCGCTTATAAGAACTCTTCAGGATATTTATATCTGTGTCATAAGAGATTCTTACTACGACTATAGAGTATAGTCCTTAGACCTGAGTTCGCATGCATGTGACTGCACATGGACTGATGCACTTTGATCATTGTCTAACGCTATCGTTCTGCGATAGTTATAAGGACCTTGTTTGGGTACATTATGAAATGAATAGTTTACAGTGATGGAACAAGACGGAATTTGTCCCTCCAATATAAATGGAGTGAATATCTCTAGGCCAATCGGAGATTTGAATACTGGAAAATGCATGGCCATGCTCAAACGGACTTTCCCGAGTCGTTTGGATTGTCAGTATCAAATCAGAGTCCGATGAACAAGATTATGCTTTATAAGGATGACACCAATCTTGCCTTATGACTAATCGAGATATTGTGACAAAAGGATTATGAATACAGAGATTCCAGTACAAGTGGGAGATTGTTGGAATTGTGTCCAGTAATCTCGGTACTGTCTCTAGAAAGTAAGAGTATGTCAATGATCAGACATAAGTCATATAATACTGGGGGTCATGATGGCTTGCTAGAGTCCGCTCATGATCTATAAGTCTTGGACTTATTGCCTTTATTATATGATCCCATATGGGTCACACGCCTAAGCTAACAGGAAAATGTGTAGGAACGGTTTAGCAGAAGTACGGTAAAAGTGCTAGGCATTTACTGTACTTAGAGAGAATAAAACGGTTTAGGCACTGTGTGTCGATCGATACACAAGGGGTATCGGTCGACACAGTGCGCGAATGCCGTCTAGTTAATTGGTGTTTGGGCCAAATGGCCCAAACGGAATCAGACAAGTTTTATAAGCTAAAACTCGAGTTTCTGGACAATTAACCCTAGCCCCAGCCGAAAACTCTCTCTCTCTTTTGCGCCGAGCTCCTAGTGGTCTAGCAGCTGTTTCCTGTGATCGCGTGTGTGAACCTTTGGAGGATTCATCCCTTGGTGTTTCTCTGATCTCAGACATACCATCAATTCCGCTGCAAACAGGTATAAGGTGAGATCATCATTTGTTTCTATTCTGAGAAGAACCTAGATCGCATGTTTAGGTTGATATGAATCTAAGAATTGAATCAGGATCAACTAAACAATCCTTCAGTGGTATCAGAGCGAGGTTCTGGTTTTTCTTGTTTAGATTCAATGTTTAGGATTGTTTTCTTGTTTAAAAGTGTTTTGAATCAACTACTGATAAGAGAAACCATTTAAGCAACAAGAATTGAAATCTAAACACACATAAAATTGCAGAAACCAAACTATATGATTTGGTAGAATGCGATTTCAAGAGGTCTGTATCGACTGCGATCGCATGGATCGATCGATACGATCGCATGGATCGGTCGATACAGCCTATCGGCTAACCCTGTTAACGCGTGAAAGCATCGATCGATTCAGGATCGATGCGGGTTCGATATTGGTGCATCGACCGATGCGGTTGGTGCACATCGATCGACACGGTTAGGGTTTTGGCTCGGTTCAGTGCATGCGTGAGAGCATCGATCGATACAGGGACAAGGGGAGTCCCCGCTCGGAAGGCTCGAGCGCTTGACCCGAAGGATCAACAACCTTCTTTTTCTTCTTCCTGATTAAGGAGAAGACGTCAACGTTCTCTTCGGTCCCTCGACCATCTTCAGGGACAAGGGGAGTCCCCGGTTCAACCGCGGCCGCATCCTCGGTCCGCGACCTTTTCTTCTTTTTCCTTTTCTTCTTTTGAGCCTCGGCCGCCTCCACCGCCTCGCAAACCTGACGAAACAAATCCCGATGATACTCGTTTACAAAAACCATCCCGGGCGGGACCTCCCCGACAGATGGCGAAAATGGTCGATTTGGGTCCAAGGCAACAGGATTTACCTACGGCTCGGAGGGATTTTCTGGCTCCGCAACAGGATTTTCCTGCTGATCGACGAGATTCTCCTCGACGTAGTTTACGACTTCCAGTTCCATACGACCCATCTCACGCTTTCGACTTTTCTTCGGCACGATCGGAACGAGAGGTCTACTGTTATGCTCAATCAAAGACTCAACCGAACGCAGATAACAGCCTGCAGAACATACAATGCATATCAAAGAAGTAAAAAAAAAGCAAAGCATAGAAAAGACGAAAAACGACAAGAATACCTTCGTCTGAACACTCTATGGCTCGCCTGACCCGACTAACGTGAACGTCTGGCCACCTCTGGATACTCCGAGCAACGAGCCTATGCAGCTTCGACAAAAACTGGTCTGGAACTGGGAGATCAATAGAATGACGATCTGCAAGAAAAGAGAACGAGGATGAGTTAGTCTATTTAGAGGAACGAGCAGGAAGCAGAGATTACCATGAAGATGATTCCAGAGCGTCCTATACGGCCTCTCAGGATCGGGAACCGAGGCGGAATTGACCCAAACGTAAAAGTAGCGATCCTGCCAGTCGTCGATTTTAGACGGTTTCCCGATGACGACCTTCTCCCCATAACGAGTACGCATACAGACATACCGGGTCCCGACGGTAGTAGGGTTTGTGGAAATTGTCGTTATCTCTTCAAAAAACCGAAGAGTCATCTCCACTCCACACTCGGAGGCCAAAATCATGGATCCAACCAAGTTTTGGACAGCGGCCGGGCACAACTGGGACATAGCAATCCTTCTCTCTTCGCAATAAGCCACCAGTAACCTCGGTAAAGGGAATCGAAGGTGGATACCCCTGAACCAAAAATCGTACAAGCATATCCACCCCTCGGGATAATCCCAGGGCCTCTCGTGCGACTCAGGTTTGCGAAGCTCGAGCCGGTCAATACCCCCAGGATCACAATTATCCCTTAGCCATGCCAAGTCATCTTCCGAGCATTTCGTTGGAAGAACTTCACGAACCGGACGCGTCTTCTTCTCTAAACCATCCGCGGCCTTTCGCCCCGTCTTCCGAGCCTTACTCGGCCTCCTCGGTTCCACCACCATCCTGTCACACCGAGCCTGGTCAACCGTAGCCACCACTTCTGCCTTCACAGGAAGAGAGCCCAAGTTCTTGTCCAACGGGATCCAGGGCCGAGCACCGTCGTCTTCGGAATCAATCAGATAAGGCACACGGAAACTCTGTACACTGCCCGAGGCCGACGGATCCTGAGCTCGGTTATCGTCAGGATTCTGGGAAATGACCTCCGTTCGTCCCGAGCCAGGCGAGGAGACTAGCTGACCTACCGACGAACTGGACTGAACGGAATCACCTTCGGACAATCTAACCGAATACAAGTCCCGACCCGAGGAAGACGCTGAACTAGAATCGATTCTCATAACTTACAATACAACAAAGCAACAAACCTAGATAGAGAAAAATATAGAGAGAAGGGAGAGCGAAATACCTGCGAAAGAAGAGAAATGAAATTGGAGAAGAGCGGAGCAAGATATATATAAGCGAGCGGGGAAATCTCGAGACAAGCGCAATGATGACCCCTACGCAACCCTTCGGCTTCCCACGTTTATAGATGCCATCATTGCAACAAGCCGACTCTTCGATGTCCCGCCAGTTCCCAAGAAATTTCTCGCACCCCCCGAAGAAGAAGAAAAAGGGCACGCGGATTCAATTAACGGACCGGGCCGATTCCGAATAAATATTGGCCCAACTAAGCACTGATCAAATCCGCCGACCTCGATACCACGAAGATCGACGAACTGGGGGGGGCTTACTGTCATATATGGGTTTAGCACCCCACCCATTTAGAAGGCCCAATACCTATTCTTCAGCTCAAGGTCGGCCCAACAAGAAATCCTACGGCCCAACAAGCGATAAAAGGCCAGAACGAATATGCCAGACCAAGCTCATTTGCATCGGCTCGGCTCGGCTCGACCTGAAAAAAACGACAACGAGCCGGCTCGGCCGCACAAACGTCCAAGGAATGTACGGCTCAGCCCATCTCGTCGTCAAGTACGGCCCAATCCGCACGAGCCCGACGAGCAGTCAACGGCCTGTAGAAAGTACGACCGCATTTTACTATAAATAGGAGTCGTCACTGTACATTAACATAACTTTTTGGGATTTGTGCACTTCTTACTACTTTCTCTCTCTAGAATCCGTTTCCCGAATTGTAAACCGAGCACGTCTCTCGACGTGCTCGGATATCTGAATATAAAGACACGCTCGTTCCGAGCACATCATTCTCTTTGAACGAACCCGAACACGATTCTCTTCTCGTTCATCCCGAGCACATTTTTTGTTGGAATTGTGTCCAGTAATCTCGGTACTGTCTCTAGAAAGTAAGAGTATGTCAATGATCAGACATAAGTCATATAATACTGGGGGTCATGATGGCTTGCTAGAGTCCGCTCATGATCTATAAGTCTTGGACTTATTGCCTTTATTATATGATCCCATATGGGTCACACGCCTAAGCTAACAGGAAAATGTGTAGGAACGGTTTAGCAGAAGTACGGTAAAAGTGCTAGGCATTTACTGTACTTAGAGAGAATAAAACGGTTTAGGCACTGTGTGTCGATCGATACACAAGGGGTATCGGTCGACACAGTGCGCGAATGCCGTCTAGTTAATTGGTGTTTGGGCCAAATGGCCCAAACGGAATCAGACAAGTTTTATAAGCTAAAACTCGAGTTTCTGGACAATTAACCCTAGCCCCAGCCGAAAACTCTCTCTCTCTTTTGCGCCGAGCTCCTAGTGGTCTAGCAGCTGTTTCCTGTGATCGCGTGTGTGAACCTTTGGAGGATTCATCCCTCGGTGTTTCTCTGATCTCAGACATACCATCAATTCCGCTGCAAACAGGTATAAGGTGAGATCATCATTTGTTTCTATTCTGAGAAGAACCTAGATCGCATGTTTAGGTTGATATGAATCTAAGAATTGAATCAGGATCAACTAAACAATCCTTCATTTTTAACTCCTGCTAGTCTCTGAATCTAGTCGGTTCTCTCTCAAGAACAACTTAGTTCCTTCGGACCGAGCACGTCAACTCTCTAGAAAGGCGCGCGTTCGGATCTTGTGACGACCTCGGTTATCACAATCGTCATTTTTATTCTTCTCTTATCGACGATCAAATCCGGAGTAGTAGCTGGTCGAGACGACGACGATTACCAAGAGGTTAGAGTTGGTTGGGTGGTGAACATGGGTTCTTTGGAAGGAAAGATTCTCCAAACTTCATTTTCACTGGCGCTTTCAGATTTTTATCGGATCAACAACGGATTTCGAACAAGAATCTCTGTCTTGTCCAAAGACTCCCAAGGAGATTCTCTCCTTGCCTTTGCTATTGAATTATGGAATTCGATGATTCTTATTGATAGTAATGATCTGCATATATACACACAGACTTGGGGATTTACAGAATGTACTAGAGTAATTACAGGATCAATAAATTCAATATAGAGCCGTTGGCATGATCTTGAGATATTGTGTTTCCTTATTCTATCATACCCCCTCAAGATGGACAGAGAGAGAAAAGTCCGATCTTGACAGAGAGTTTGAAACCGTGAGCGTGGAAGCGGTTTGGTTAGAGCATCATCTAACTGATCTTCGGAAGTGACATGAGTGACTCTGAGTTGGCCGCTTTGAACGAATTGTCTCACAAAATGGTAATCCAAGGCTATATGCTTCATGCGTGAGTGGAAGACGGGATTAGCTGCTAAATACGTCGCTCCGATGTTGTCACAGTAGATGACCGGTTTGGATCTGACTTTGATGTCGAGTTCTGTTAGGAGAGAGGAGAGCCAACATAGTTCTGCAGTTGTGGATGCCAAGGCACGGTACTCCGCTTCGGTCGACGAGCGTGCAACACCTTGTTGTTTCTTTGATGACCAAGCAATCGGATGGCTGCCGAGGTAGACGATGTAAGCACTGGTCGAAGTGTAATCATCCTTGTTGCCCGTCCAGTCAGCATCCGTAAAGGCATGAAGATGCTGGTTGTTCGTTGCGCGAAGATGGATTCCATGGTACATTGTACCCGAGAGGTATCGAATAATTCGTTTAACCGCGGACCAGTGCTCCGTTGTGGGTCGATGCATGAACTGAGAGAGCTTGTTGACGGCGAACGAGATATCTGGTCGAGTGAGGGAGAGATATTGCAGGCTTCCCACGATCACACGATACTCTGTTGCATCGTCAAGTGTTGTTCCCGATACAAGTGTGAGAGAGGACGTCGATTCCATAGGTGTGGAAACTGACTTTGCATCCGACATCCGAGCCTTTTGCAGTAAATATGCAATATATCGATGTTGGGTCAGATGTATACCATTCTTATTACGTGTTACTTCAATGTCTAAGAAATAAGACAAATCACCCAAATCTTTAAGTGAAAAACGATGAGATAAGGAATCGATAAACCGTGAAATATGCGAGTGACTGTTTCCTGTGATGACAATATCATCGACGTATACGAGCATGTAGAAAAGAATGTCATGCTGATTATAGATGAAGAGGGATGTATCTGCTGCTGAATTCGTGAAACCAGACTAAAGAAGGAACGCTGTAGCTCATTGTACCAAGCTCGGGGAGCTTGTTTGAGACCGTATATAGCCTTTTGAAGTTTGCAGACGAACTGTGGATTGTTTTTATCTTGGAAGCCCGGTGGCTGTGTCATATATACTTCATCCTGTAGGCGTCCTTGCAAGAAGGCGTTGTTGACATCAAGTTGTCGCATAGGCCAATTCAGAGTGACAGCCGTACTGAGGATAACGCGAATAGTTGCAGGTTGACGACCGGGCTGAAGGTCTCATGGTAGTCAATTCCAAGCCTCTGATGTATCCTTTCGCTACAAGACGAGCTTTATATCTGTCAAGTGATCCATCTGCTTTGTGTTTGATCGTAAAGATCCACCTGCAACCAACAATATTGGAGACATTAGTCGGCTGCACCAGAGTCCATGTTTGATTCCGAATTTGAGAAATTATCTCATCACTCATTGCATTTCGCCAATGAGGGATTTTAAGAGCCTCGGCGACAGTGCGTGGAATGGTTTCTGTAGTCGGAGCTACTGTAGCACGAAGATTCAGTCTCTGGACAGGTTTCCTGGTGCACGTGCTTAGTCTCGGAGGAGGTAGCTGTGGAGCTTGTTGTGGTGCGTCTGTTGCAGGCTGTATAGCCACTTGTTGTGATGTGTATGTTTCAGGCTGTGGAGCCGGTGCTTGTGTTGTACTGGTTGTGGTAGCTGCTTCAGCAGGTACGAGGGGAGCATTATCTGTTCCTGAGGCTGATGATGTCGAGGTTGGTGGAGTCGGTATCTCCTGGTCTTGATTTTCTGCGACGGGTGGAGGAGGTTGAGCTCGGCGAGGTATGACTGTTACTACAGGAAAAACAGAAGAGGAGCTTTCAACCGAACCATTAGTCTCATTAGTTTCAGCAATAGTAATTGGTGAAGAAATTGCAAAAGGAAAGATTGCCTCATGAAATACTACATGACGAGAGGTAAAGATACGAGACGTAGTTCGATCTAAACAGATATAGGCGCTCTGCGATATGGAATACCCGAGAAAGACACACGGTGTCGACTTAGCATCCAGTTTATTGGAGGTATACAGGCGTAACCATGGAAAACAGAGGCACCCAAAGACTCTTAACTTTTGATAGTTCGGTGGATGACCAAATAAACTGTGAAAGGGTGTTCGAAAATCTAAGGTGGGAGTCGGCATTCTATTAATAAGATACACCGCCATCCCAAATGCATATGTCCAGTACGACCGAGGAATCGACGCATGAGACATAAGTGATAAGCCCGTCTCAACAATGTGTCGATGACGTCTCTCGGCAATACCATTATGCTCGGGCGTGTGCGGCGGACTGGTCATATGTGATATACCCTGACTAGATAGGAATGTCCTTAGACCGATATATTCACCCCCATTATCAGTATATAGAGTTCGTAATTTGAGTGAAAATTGGTTTTCCACCAAATTTTTGAACGTCGAAAACATATTAAAAAACCTGAGATTTTTGTTTCAAAGGATACAACCGAGTGTATCGAGTAAAATGATTAACAAAAATAACATAATACTTATAGCCATCAATAGAGACTAGCAGTGATGTCCATACATCAGAAAATACTATGTCAAGAGGCTGAGACGATTTTAAAGTAGATTGAGTGAAAGGCAACTTGTGCATTTTATTGATAGAGCAAGCAATACATGGCTGAACCATTAAAACATTTGAAGAAACATGAAGTTTAAATTGCGAAACTAGTTTTTGAAGAATAGGTAAAGCCGGATGTCCTAGGCTAGAGTGCCAATCGGACAACGAAGCTTTGATAGTATATGCAAAAACAAGAGATGGACGAGAACTAGATAAAAACTTGGGCCACGCATAAGTGCCATTTTCAGGCTTGCCTTCCAGACGAAGAGCACTCGTGTGTAGATCCCGGATCTGAAAGTACGTTGGTGTAAACGTAACCGCGACATCGTTAGTCTTGCATAGTTGAAATACAGAGAGAAAATGCTTATCTAGAGATGGAACACATAAAACATTATTCATAAAGAAAGGACGAGTGTAAGAGGAACAAGAAAAAGAACCAAAATGTGTAATTGGGATAGTCGAGCCATCACCAAGAAGCACACTGTCGTCGCCTCCATATGGACTGTGGACTGAGAGATTTTTAAGATCAGCAGTCATGTGATGTGAGGCTCCGGAGTCAAGAAGCCAAGTGGACGGGTCTGTATTCACAGCCACATTAGCTCGAGGCTGCCATGGCTGAGCAGACGAGGGCTGATTCCACATCGAGGCAGGCTGAGGTTGCTGCTGATATTGCTGCTGCCATGGCTAACAGAAGCTGTGCCGCGGATGATTCGAAATTCAGGGCAGTACCTGAAGGATTGTTTAGTTGATCCTGATTCAATTCTTAGATTCATACCAACCTAAACATGCAGATCTAGGTTCTTCTTGATTAGAAACAATGATTAGATCTCACCTTATACCTGTTAATTGCAGCGGAAGGAGATAGAACAGGTCAGAGATCAGAGAAACACCGAGAGATGAATCCTCCAAAGGCTCACACACGCGATCACAGAAAACGGCTGCTAGACCAAACTGAGGAGGCGTCGCAGTGAGAAAGAGAGAGGCGCGGCTAGGGTTAAAGAAGAAAACAGACTCGAGTTTTATCTATAAAACTCGTCCGGTTCCTCTTGGGCCATTTGGCCATTCGCGCACTGTGTCGATCGACACATCATGTGCATCGATCGACACACAGTGGCTAAAACCTTTTATTCTCTCTAAGTACAGTAAATGCCTGGCACTTTTACCGTACTTCTGCTAAGCCATTCCTACACATTTTCCTGTTAGCTTAGGCGTGTGACCCATATGGGATCATATAATAGAGGCAATAAGTCCAAGACTTATAGATCATGAGCGGACTCTAGCAAGCCATCATGACCCCCAGTATTATATGACTTATGTCTGATCATTGACATACTCTTACTTTCTAGAGACAGTACCGAGATTACTGGACACAATTCCAACAATCTCCCACTTGTACTGGAATCTCTGTATTCATAATCCTTTTGTCTCAATATCTCGATTAGTCATAAGGCAAGATTGGTGTCATCCTTATAAAGCCTAATCTTGTTCATCGGACTCTGATTCGATACTGACAATCCAAACGACTCGGGACAGTCCGTTTGAGCATGGCCATGCATTTTCCAGTATTCAAATCTCCGATTGGCCTAGAGATATTCACTCCATTTATATTGGAGGGACAAATTCCGTCTTATTCCATCACTGTAAACTACTCATTTCATAATGTACCCAAACAAGGTCCTTATAACTATCGCAGAACGATAGCGTTAGACAATGATCAAAGTGCATCAGTCCATGTGCAGTCACATGCATGCGAACTCAGGTCTAAGGACTATACTCTATAGTCGTAGTGAGAATCTCTTATGACACAGATATAAATATCCTGAAGAGTTCTCATAATCGGGTCTTGTCCGGTCGTATGTTCCCAACATACACCTATGTATTGACTTTGATGCCGCGCATCTATGACACACTGAGACTTTGTCATAAGTCACATATCAATCCAGTCTCTCACGGTTGTTGGTGTTCCAATTTCAACAACCTTCGACTAGGGACATGATGATATAATCCATCTATCAAATATAGGGTCTCATGATCAAGCTAAATGACTTTGATGACTCAAGATCAAGTCACTTACTTCGATGACCTATAAAATGGTTTATATCACTTTGGAACGATTATTTCATCACAGTTAAAATAATCTTGAAATAATAATTTCATTAAACATAAGAATGTTTTTACAAGAACATATCAAATAACTAAATAAAAGCCCTCAAACTCCCACTCAAATTTAGATTACATTTCAATGTCTCTAATGCCTACAGCTTCAGTCAGAAACTCGAGCTTAGGCCTTGGGAGTGGCTTTGTCAACGGATCAGCGACGTTATCATCTGTCTGAACTCGGCTGATCTTGACTTCCTTTCTATTAATGATGTCACGTATCAAGTGAAATCTTCTTAGAACATGCTTGGATTTCTGGTGTGATCTTGGTTCCTTTGCCTGAGCTATAGCACCATTGTTGTCACAAAATAGTGCCAGAGGCTCAGCCGCATCTGGTATCACACCTAGTTCAATAATGAACTTTCGTATCCAAACAGCTTCCTTCGCAGCTTCTGAGGCGGCGATATATTCAGCTTCTGTAGTGGAATCAGCAACGGTGTCTTGCTTGGAGCTTCTCCAACTGATTGCACCGCCATTCAGACAAAAGATATAACCGGACTGTGACCGGAAATCATCTTGGTCTGTCTGGAAACTTGCGTCCGTGAATCCACTGACTTTAAGCACATCACTTCCACCGTACACTAAGAACTTATCCTTAGTATGTCTTAGATACTTCAAGATATTCTTTACGGCAATCCAATGGTTTTCACCTGGATTTGACTGGTATCTACTCGTCATGCTCAATGCATAAGCAACATCAGGACGAGTACAGATCATGGCATACATGATAGATCCTATTGCAGATGCATAAGGAATATTCTTCATGCGCTCAAGCTCAGCAGCCGTCGTAGGGCTCTGCTTCTTGCTTAGCGTTGTGCCATGTACCATTGGCGTGAAGCCCTTCTTGGAATCCTTCATGCTGAATCTTTGCAGGACTTTGTCAATGTATGAATCTTGACACAAGCCTATCAGCCTTCTAGATCTATCCCGGTAGATCCTGATTCCAAGAACGTATGCGGCTTCACCCATGTCTTTCATGGAAAAACAACTTCCAAGCCAGTCCTTTACGGACTTCAGCATTGGAACGTCGTTTCCGAGAAGCAGTATGTCATCGACATACAGAATAAGAAATACTATCTTGCTCCCACTAGTTTTCTTATACACGCATTGTTCTTCTTCGTTTGTGATGAAGTCAAATTGCTTGATCGCTTCATCAAAACAAAGATTCCAGCTCCTCGATGCTTGCTTCAATCCATAAATGGATTTATGAAGCTTGCATACTTTCCCAGCATTCTTTGGATCTATGTAACCGTCAGGTTGTGTCATATACACATCCTCTTCCAGAATACCATTCAGGAAGGCGGTTTTCACGTCCATCTGCCAAATTTCATAATCATGAAAAGCTGCAGTTGCTAGTAGAATCCGAATAGATTTCATCATAGCCACTGGTGAATAGGTTTCATCGTAATCCACACCGTGAACTTGTCTGAAACCTTTTGCCACCAACCTGGCTTTGTAAATCTGGACATTTCCATCCACGTCAATCTTCTTCTTGAAGATCCATTTGCACTCGATGGCTTTTACACCAGCGGGTAAGTCAACTAACGAAAACACTTGGTTGACCGACATGGAGTCCATTTCGGAATCAGTGGCCTTGCGCCACTTAGAGGAATCTGGGCCCATCATGGCTTGATTGAAGTTCGATGGTTCATCACCATCAATGATCAAAAGATCATGACAGTCAGTCACGAGGAATCCTTGATATCTCTCGGGTTCGTGACGGATCCTCCCGGATCTTCGAACTTCAGGTACTACAGGTTCAGGCTCTACAATTTCTTGTAGGTCCTCCTGCTGCTCTTCCTCATTAGGTTGAGCAGTATCCTGTTCATCTTGAATTTCTTCAAGCAGTACCTTACTCCCACTGTCTTTCTTAGAGAGAAACTCTCTCTCAAGAAAGTTACAATCCCGGGCAACAAAGATCTTGTTCTCGGAACGTAGATAGAAGTAATAAGCCTTGGTTTCCCGTGGATAACCAATGAAGTAGCATTTGTCAGATTTTGGTGTAAGCTTGTCTGAGATCAATCTCTTGACATAGGCTTCACAACCCCAAATTTTGAGATAAGACAGCACTGGAGCTTCTCCAGTCCATAATTCATATGGTGTCTTTGCTACTGCTTTCGATGGCGCTCTATTTAGAGTGAACACTGCTGTTAGCAGAGCATATCCCCAAAGGGATATTGGAAGGTCTGTGTGACTCATCATAGATCGAACCATATCCAATAAGGTCCGATTTCTCCTCTCAGACACACCATTCCATTGAGGTGTTCCGGGAGGAGTGAGTTGGGTTACGATCCCACACTCTCTTAGATGATCACTGAATTCTTGGCTTAAGTATTCTCCTCCTCGGTCGGACCGAAGAGCCTTAATGCTTTTACCAAGTTGGTTCTGTACTTCATTTTGGAATTCTCTGAACTTCTCAAAAGATTCAGACTTATGTTTCATTAAATAAACATATCCATACCTACTGAAATCATCAGTGAAGGTAATGAAGTACTGATAGTTTCCTCTTGCATTTGTGGACATTGGGCCACACACGTCAGTGTGTATCAGGCCCAATAAGTCACTGGCCCTCTCGTTAGGTTTATTAAAGGGGGCCCGTGTCATTTTGCCCATCAGGCAGGATTCGCATTTCTCACATGACTCAAAGTCAAATGAGCCAAGAAGTCCATTCGAATGGAGCCTCTTGATGCGTTTCTCGCTGATGTGCCCTAAACGACAATGCCATAGAAACGTTCGGTTCTCCTCATTAGGTTTGAACCGTTTGGTATTAATGTTATAAATTGGCGCGGATTGATCGAGTATGTAAAGCCCATTCATAAGAGGGGCAGAACCATAGAACAAATTGTTGCGATTGAAGGAACATAATTTATTCTTAACTGAAAAATCATAACCTTCCAAATCCAACAAATAAATTGAAATAATATTTCTGCTTATAGCAGGTACAAAATAACAATTATTGAGTTCTAAAATCAATCCTGAAGGTAAAGACAACAAGTATGTGCCTACAGCTAGTGCTGGAACTTTCGCTCCATTCCCAACTCGTAGCTCCACTTGTCCTTGCTTCAGCCTTCTACTGTTGCTGAGTGCCTGCATATTAGTACAAATATGAGCCCCACAACCAGTATCCATAACCCATGAGGTATTATCAGAAGTAGTTGTATTAACTTCTATAACAAAAATACCTGTCGAAGAAGTCTCGAGAGTCTTCTTCTTCAATTCCTTTAGACCTTCTTGGAATTTCTTACATTCTCTCCTCCAATGCCCTGGTTCTTTACAGAACCTGCATATGTCAGTTGGCCCAGCCTTGGACTTGGGCTTGGGCTTTGGCGTGTCCTTGTCCGCGACTTGGACAGCCTTGGCTTTTCCCTTATCCTTAGCAGAGGATTTCTTAAACCCCTTGCCCTTTTGCACCATAAGCACATTGGGGTCCTTGGCGGTTTTCCTCAAGTTGGGCTCTGCAGTCTTGAGCATTCCGTGAAGCTCAGGCAATGTCTTACTCAAGCCATGCATGTTAAAGTTCAGAATGAACTGATCATAGCTTGCAGGTAATGACTGCAGAATGATGTCGCAGGCAAGTTCCTGGCTGATTGGGCAGTCGAGTTTCTGAAGATGATCGAGATAACCCATCATCTTCAAGACATGAGGACTCACTGCCGCATTCGCAGCCAACTTGCAGTCCAAGAGGTTCTTAACTGTTTGAAACCTCTCAGTCCTAGCCTGCTCCTGAAATAGCGATTTCAGGCTTGCCATTATCTCAATTGGTGACAACACACTCTCGAACTGCATTTGCAGCTCACCAGTCATTGTCGCCAACATAAGGCAATACACATCATTTTCATCTGACGAATGCTTTTCCCAAGCATTATGCAGAGTCCTGGCGGCATTGTTAGCAGGCCTCTCGGGGAGAGGATCACGAAGGACATAATCCTTCTTCTCCTGCTTGAGGACCAGCCTCAAGTTCCTTGACCACGTCAGGAAGTTCGTTCCAGTCAGCTTCTCCTTCTCGAGAACAGACCGGATTGAGAATGTGTTTTGTGTGCTTGTAGTAGTCATAGCTGAAATATATAAGATAAAAAGGTTATTAGTTATTATGTTCAATATGATTAATCTCATATTATATTTAATATGATTAATCACGCATTATATTCAATAACATAAGTTACCCTCAATAGAATATAATGATTCCAAGATCCACATATAACTAAGATTAAAGTGGGCCACTGGCCGTCACCAAACCTCAGCTTATATCGGTAAGCCCTATATCGGCTAATTATATCCGTGATATAACTCTTGGTTGTGAATCTGGGCCCGAGGCCCAATCCACTCTGATGTCTCAAGGCCCGGGACTCCCGATGGCCCAGTCAAGAAAACCAGACTATACAGTCATGTAATCATTAATGTCTGGGACTCCCAATGACATTTATGAATCACAAACCGTCTTATCCACGCAAAAGCAGACACCCTCACACTGTAAGGCCATGAATACAATTGAATGGGCTTCGACAGCTGACATAGAATGGACAAGACATCCAACGCTTGATATTATTTGAGATTCGTAGGTTTATTAAAATTTCATTCCCAAAATAGAAGATTACTATTTCGGGAAACTTTCTATTTTGGAAACCTACTATTTTTGGAAACTTTCTAAAATTGGAAACTTTCTAAAAACGGAAACTTTCTAACTTTAGAAATTTCTTTAAAATCCAAAACCCGCAAATCTAGAAACTTCTAATTTAAGAAACTTTCTAATTTCAAAATTTCGGAAACTTTAATTTAAAATCGACTTTATAATTTTATAAAATAAATTCTAAATTAATCTGAAGAAAGACTCAAATAATTGGCCCAATTGTTTTAACTTCTTGGCCCGAGGCCCAAGAATTGGTCCATGTCCAAGACATGACCCAATTGTCCAATTAAATGACATAACCGGTCTGGTTCATTAAAATTGGTCTAACCAAATTTTAATTACTACGATGACCACAATTGTCAACCGGTTATTTACTAAACCGGATTTTCTCAATTTATTTGGTCCAACCAAATCAAATTAGAAAATCCTGGTTTAGGCACAAAATCCAATTTTTCGACTTTGGATTTCTTATCCCGGTTTAACCAGACTTAATAAAATTATTAAATCTGTTTATTAAACCGTGACGTTTATAATTTTAATAAAATCATTAAACCGAGCCTTAAACCAACCATATCGGTCGATGAACCAACCGCATCGATCGATCCATCAACCGCATCGGTCGATGCTCTAAGCATCAATCCTGCATCGATCGTGCATCGATCCTGTATCGATCGATGCTCTCACGCATGCACGGACGGTTATCAGGTTTGGCCGAGATATTCTCGGATTGTGTCGACCGATCCATGCGATCGTATCGATCGATCCATGCGATCACAGCCGATTCTCACTTTTGAAAAATCGCATTCCAAATCAATATAGTTTGGTTTTTGCGATTTCAGATGTGTTTAGGTTTCAATTCCTTGTTGCTTAAGTGATTTCTCTTATCAGTAGTTGATTCAAAACACTTCTTAAACAAGAAAACAATCCTAAACTTGAATCTAAACAAGAAAAACCAGAACCAATGGCTCTGATACCACTGAAGGATTGTTTAGTTGATCCTGATTCAATTCTTAGATTCATACCAACCTAAACATGCAGATCTAGGTTCTTCTTGATTAGAAACAATGATTAGATCTCACCTTATACCTGTTAATTGCAGCGGAAGGAGATAGAACAGGTCAGAGATCAGAGAAACACCGAGAGATGAATCCTCCAAAGGCTCACACACGCGATCACAGAAAACGGCTGCTAGACCAAACTGAGGAGGCGTCGCAGTGAGAAAGAGAGAGGCGCGGCTAGGGTTAAAGAAGAAAACAGACTCGAGTTTTATCTATAAAACTCGTCCGGTTCCTCTTGGGCCATTTGGCCATTCGCGCACTGTGTCGATCGACACATCATGTGCATCGATCGACACACAGTGGCTAAAACCTTTTATTCTCTCTAAGTACAGTAAATGCCTGGCACTTTTACCGTACTTCTGCTAAGCCATTCCTACACATTTTCCTGTTAGCTTAGGCGTGTGACCCATATGGGATCATATAATAGAGGCAATAAGTCCAAGACTTATAGATCATGAGCGGACTCTAGCAAGCCATCATGACCCCCAGTATTATATGACTTATGTCTGATCATTGACATACTCTTACTTTCTAGAGACAGTACCGAGATTACTGGACACAATTCCAACAGTACCTAGCATTGTGTCCTTGAACGCCACATGCCTGACACTTCCCCAGGTACGGCTTCGAGAAACGATTTTGATTTGGATTGTTGGTGTAAAAGCGAGGCTGAGATGAAGTGTTGCTGTTGTTGCGATTATTATTGTAGTTGTTGCCACGATTTTGTTGACGAGATCGTGTATAAGTGGCATTTGCAACAACAGGAACAATAGCCGAGGACTCACTGGACATGATCATCGCTTCACGGTTTAGTAGACGCTCATACAGTTCAGTGTATGATATCGTGTTGTCACGTCCGTTGATAGCGTCAATCTCAGGCTTGTATTCATCTCCAAGACCTGCAAGTATCTGCTCGGTCAGATCTTCAGCATCCATAGGCTTACCCAGGAGACAAGGTCGTCCGCCTTCGCCTTTATACCACGAAGGTAATTTGTGATTGTCTTGGTGCCTTTTACTGAAGCCTTCAATTGGATTTTGAGCTGGCGTATGTGTCCCCGAGTCGGATTTCCAAAGGCTGCAACAAGGATGTCCCAAACTTCCTTTGTGGTTGTCGCCGTTGTGACCAGAGACTTCGTTGATTGAGATATCGCACCTATGATCGAGCTGTATAACAGTCGGTCTTCGCGTCGCCATGGGACAAATGCTGGATTTGTGGTTGGAGCTCCATCAACCAGAACCGTTGGAGATGGCACAGCACTGGAGTCGTCAATGAAATGCTGCAATTCATGACCCTCAAGGAGAGCACGAACCTGACAACGCCACATGAGATAGTTCTGGTTGTTGAGCTTTGTAACACTCGACATGTTTACCGAAAGGAGAGTGCTTTCTGGGTCTTGTGCATTAAACACAGACGTGCGCTCGGCAGTGGAGTCAGAGGCCATTAGGAAGGCTTGATCTTGACAATGAGATGATATAAGATTTTGCAGAAACAAGAGAAACTTGTAAGGAAGAAGAAAAGTGCAGAAGAAAACGCAGAGGAGAAACAAAGAAGAAGACGGCGCAGAAGAAAAAAAAAGAAAAAGAAAAATAGGTCTAGAACTATTATTGCTCTGATACCATATTGAATTATGGAATTCGATGATTCTTATTGATAGTAATGATCTGCATATATACACACATATATACATACAGACTTAGGGATTTACAGAATGTACTAGAGTAATTAGAGGATCAATCAATTCAATATAGAGTCGTTGGCATGATCTTGAGATATTGTGTTTCCTTATTCTATCATTTGCAGCCGGTGAGTTTTAAACTTATTATACATTATAGTTGAATTTTCTAAAAAAATCGTTATTCACAAACAGCTACAGAACTTCTCGAAACGACAAAAGTGGAAGCCATTGTTGGTGCACAATCATTACACGAAGCAAAGCTTTTGGCAGCGGTTAGTGATAAAGCTAACGTTACGGTGATATCTCCTCTCGTGCCAATTTCCTTGTCTCTAAACAAATACGATCATTTTATTCAGTTGACACACGATTCCACATCAGAGGCTAAAGGGATTACGAGACTCATACAAGATTTTAATTGGAAATCGATTGTGGTTATATACGAGGATGTTGATGAGTGGAGAGAAGGTTTGCAGATATTGGTGGAGCATTTTCAAGATGATGGAATCCATATCGATCGTATCGCTTCTTTCTCGGCGGAGTCATCACGACTCACGAGGAGAAGATTATAAGGTGAAGCTCAAGTACTCAAGAGCAGCTGTTTTCGTGGTGCATATGTCTGAGATTCTTGTTTCTCGTCTCTTCCGATGTGCGGAGAAGTTGGAAATGATGGAACAAGGCTATGCTTGGATCCTCACTGCAAGAACCATGAATCATTTTCATTACACGGGTCATCTTGCGATTAGGTCGTTGCAAGGGGTGATTGGTTTCAGATCATATATTCCATTATCAGAAAAAGTTGACAACTTCACTTCAAGATTGAGAAAATTAATGGCTGATGATGAAAATGCTGGGATGGAGACAAAGCATTCTAGTGTAGTCATCGGTGTATGGGCACACGATAGTGCTTGTATTCTAGTAACTGCCGTGGAGAAGATGAGGCTAAGAGCATCTGTAAATGTATCATTAGATCTTCTTGAGATAATTAAGCAGAATGGATTCAAAGGTTTGAGTCATGGTGACATCCGAATCTCTGGCAACAAATTTCTTTTAGGGGCATTTGAGATTGTGAATATAGTTGGAACAGGGGAAAGAAGAACATGATTATGGAGTTGTGATAATTTCTACGGAAGAAGAGACGTCATGATTTCTTCTGCCAATGAACTTGAGACCATCATTTGGCCTGGTGGGTCTGGTCGAATCCCAAGTCACCGTTTGCTGGCAGAGAACAGTTCTGGAAAGAAGTTGTTCAGGGTCTTGGTTACCTCAAATAACAGGTTCCCAAATCTGGTGGAGATCCGTCCTGATCCTGAAACGGGTCATAGCATTGTCTCTGGATTCTGCATAGAGGTTTTCCTGACTTGCATTTCCCCTTTTAACTATGAGGTGGAATTCATACCTTATAATGGAAGTAACTATGACAGTCTTGCTTATGAGTTATCTACTCAAGTTCAAATCAATTACCTTGGGAGTGTACTCCACTCAAAATGGTTTTTTCTCATAAAGGTTTGTTTTGTTTGTTTGCATTACAGAGAGACAAATATGACGCAGCTGTTGGTGACATCTCCATCACTTCCAACAGATCTTTATATGTTGAGTTTACTTTGCCTTACACAGACATGGGTATTGGAATCCTGGAACTAAAGAAAAAGAGACAAGGAACGTGGACTTTCTTAGACCCTCTTGAAAAATCCTTGTGGCTAGCAAGTGGAGCTTTCTTCATCTTGACCGGCATTGTTGTTTGGCTGGTTGAACGAGCGGTTAATCCTGAATTCCAGGGCTCTTGGGGACAGCAGCTTGGTATGATGCTTTGGTTTGGGTTCTCTACCCTTGTGTTTGCTCACAGTTAAGTGTGTTATTCTATTAGCTTTTAAACTAAGCCTATATGATGGCCTTGCCTTGGCTTGGCTTATTCTCCTTTTTTATATACTATGGCAGGAGAGAAGCTGCAAAAAATGTCATCAAAATTCCTAGTCATAATTTGGGTTTTTGTGGTGTTGATATTGACTGCAAATTACAGCGCAAATTTGACATCAAACAAGACCGTTTCTCGCTTTCAATTAGATGGGTTGGTTATCAGTCGTGTAGTTTCTACAATCAGAAGACTGAAGACCACCGAAGACTATACTGAAGCTTTGCGGAATGGATCTGTCAGTTTTGTTGTCGATGAAATACCCTATCTCAATGTCCTTGTTAGAAGTTATCCAGGTGTCTTCAACATGATAGATACGGACAGTATTAGCAATGGCTTTGGGTTTGTATGTGCCTCTCCTAGTCTCCTCAATATTCTCTTATCTGGTTTTCTCTTACATGGTTATGTTTAAACTGCAGATGTTCCAGAGAGGTTCGGGTTTGGCTCCTAATGTGTCAAGAGAAATCGCAAAGCTAAGGTCATCAGGAATGTTGAAAGACTTGGAGAAAAGATGGTTCCGGAAGCTGAACTCCTTTACTAAAAATCCAAACACTGACTCGTCTGAAAACGACGATGCATCTAAGCCCCTCACCATTCAAGAGTTGGGCGGTTTGTTCATCATTGCGGGAGTTGCTCATGCTCTTGTACTATCGGTCCACCTGTTCCAGACGCGGCGAGAGGTATTGCGTGTATTGTGGGAATCTCGACTATTCACCAAACTGCAAAGCTTCTCAAACTTCCTCTATAAGTAACAAGGATCCATCATCACAGCCTGCAATATAGCTCTCAGCAGAGGATCCCTAAGGTACAAGAACAACAAAGTACAGTTGTAAATTTATTGAACAACACAATACAAGATTCGAGAAAAAAACGAAGCATGTTTTATATATATTTTAGTTCTTCTTAGTGATTTTAAACTAATTTTGCTAACCTTTCTTGAATAAATATACGCTGTTAGGAACGTACAACGATAATATCAGTTAAATTTCGTTGTAGTAAGCTCAAATCTTCTACGAAAGGTCAACGGTCAAGGTAAAGATTATCGAACCAATAAGCGGTCTAAACCGGTATGGCCCATTTATTTGAAATCGGAAAGGTTAAACAATTCGGTTCGGTTTAATAATGTACACAAACGTCCGGACCGGTAAATTTAAACAGTTGAACAGACACAAAGGGAGAAACAGCAGATTTCACAGTTCGGTAAGCAGAAATAAAATGCATGATCGATCATATACATAAAAACACGACATCTACCAAATCCGGTTCAAGGATCTGGGTTGCCTGCAATTGCAACATCATCATCATCATCATCTGAACCATATTCCTCTTCACTTAATTCTTCATCGCTAGACTTATCTTCTGCACCTTTCCCTGGTTTTGCATACTTCTCACAGTATTCTGAAACAGCAAACCCAACAAAAGCCAAACATCACACAACCCAAAATGACCCATCAAACTTCCTTTAAATTGTCCTAAGTAGAGCAAAACGGTCCTAAACTTTAATATGATTAGAAACTATATCTTCATCATGAGCTTTCTAACGAGTAAATCACAGACAGATTTACATAAATGTATAATCACTTGCAATTCATTACATAAGACTTGCTAAATTTCAATTCTCACATAAACTAAACAAAAGCTATAATCGATAATAGCAAAGATACACAGATGATTCAGAGTAACATTTAGCTTAAGAATGGTAATCTCAACGTTACCTACAAGTTCAGGATACTAATGAATGTAATCTCGGTATTTGAATCAAACGAAACAAAAACCTTCAAGAAACTAACAGTTTTCAGAATTTGACACTTTGAATCTATTGGATTACCTTTAACTCTTTGTTCATAAGCAGAACGATCACGCATCATCAATGCAGCAGCTTCTCCATTCAATGGATCTGACGGGTTTGGATACAAAAGAAGCTGAGGAAGAAACGTCTCAAACACATTCACAAGGTCTGTAAAAAACAACAAATCCAAAACATAAAAAAGTTACACCAAATCTCCAAAAGTAACCATTGGATGTTTTGATTTGGCCCTTACCAAACATAGGACTCCAAGTCTGGTTAATCACATCTAAACAAACAGAACCCGACCTGCATAACAAAAGAGAGCAAAGATGCAGAAGATTCTCAAGATCAAACATTAACACTATCCAGTAATAGTTATCCAAACAAAAACTCACAGTTCATCAACATTTGGGTGATAGATCTTAGTGATGAAACCAACAGATGGAGATTTGTAAGGATAAGCATCTGGAAGCTCAACTCTTATCTTCCACACACCTCCTTGATAAAGACCTAAATTAAAAAACACACAAACCCCACAAACAAGAACAACAAAGATTATTAACAATTTCAGAAATCATCAACAATTTGCAAAACCCTAACACCATTCCAAGGAATCAGAATCAGAATCAAAAGCAGAAGCACCAGTGTTTTGATAAAGTCAAATCATCAACCTCACAAGTAGACAAGATGATGATAAACATACGGAAAATCAAGATTGATGGATTCTTACTGTCTTTGGGTCCATTGAATTCAACAAAGAACTCTTGCATGCCATCGTTGATCGTCTCCACTTTATAATCGCTCATCATCCTGAAATAAGATCGAATCAATCAACCAAAAACCAAAATTAACTTTTTGTAGAAACCGACATCAAAATTAGAAAAGGAGAAAACGAGTAAAATTACAGCTTCATCATATCCATTTCTCTGCGTTTGCTGGGCGAAGACATCTTTTCTTCTTTTCTGGGTTGGCTTTGGTTTCTCTGATTCTTCTTGTTTTCTGGGTGTCTTTGTTCTTCCGGATTCCAGTGGAGATGAAGAAAAAAATGTGTGAGAGAAAACTGAAAAGAAAGAAATAATTTTTATTTTTCACGTACACCGATGATGAAGTGAAGCGAGACCGTATCTTTTTTTTTTATATATTATTATTGTTATTAGAGTCTGACTAGCTTGGGTTTTTAATTTTATTTACGTTGTTTCATTTATAAAATTAATGTTAATATCCTATTTTTAGGATCATATATAAAATAGTATTTATATATGGTAGTTAACTAATTATTATTCTGTTTAAATTTTAGTTGTTAAACAGATATTTTTGTGTTTATTTTAAAATAAGTTTTAGACAATATTTAATTTATGTTAATATCCGATTTTTATTATTCATATATGGTAATTACCTAATTATTAGTTTGTTTAAACTTTAGTTGTTAAACATATATTTTGTGTTTATTTTTGAATGAGTTTTAGATAACATTTAATTTTTTTTTCTTAAATAGAAAGCCTTAAAAATTGTTCGAATATATTTATGTATAATGTGCCTTTGTAAGTGGACTAAATTTGTTATTGTTTTACAAAATTTAAGTTATCTTTGCTTAAAACTTAAAAGGCTTATTTAATATTTTATTTACATATATATAAAAGACAATTAAATTATATACTATTATAACAATTTAGATTTCATATAGTAAACATCCTCATAAATTCAACTAAATCAAATAATATCCTGAATATTTATACCAATATATCCTGCGAAATCTATACCAAATTAACTATTGATGATGTATAATATTCAAAATATGTAAATAATTATACCAAATCTAAACTATAATAACTACTTTTCAAAATCAAATTTGATATTTCTTATAGAGACAATTACTTTTTTAAGAAATCAAATATTTAAAATATCATAGTAAAAATCAGTTTTCAAAATTATTACTTTTGATTATATTTATAGTAAAAAATTATTGATATTAATTAGATAAAAATCATTAATTAATTCTTGAATTGACATATATTTACACATGCAAGTTAACCAATTGTTTTATTACAAAAATTATTTGTAATTTTTAACAATACAAATATTATTATTGATTCACGTAATAAATATCATAATTTAAATATTGAGTTGACATATAACTACTAATATTATTACTTTGCATGAAGATCAACAAATTTCAAATAAAATAATTTTTTTTGTTTAAACTTTTTTTTTTTTACTTAACTTCATAGGCTTTATTTATAATTCACCATAATATTAGGTATATGCCAACGTATCACAAGAATCACGTTATTTATAAATCTATTGTTATTTATTATTTATGTTCACTTTAGATTTGGAAACAAATTTTCTCTAACCCTTTTATTTACTTTTCTTTATCTAAAATTTGAATATTCATTTAACATAAAAATGTTACACATTAAATTTTGATTTAGTTGTTTGGTCTCGGGATCCGCGTACGTCTCGTCTGTCTCTGTCCGCATTTTCCACTGTGAGTCGGCTAAACTGTATCGTAGTTAGTTAATCATATAGACCAGGAACCAAAAGCCGTAATCTAGGATTGCATGTCCGTTAGTTAAGTTGAATTGATTGATTAATGATGATTATCAGATTAATGCTGAATTGATTAGCTTAATTAAACACATGCTAGGTGGTTAGAGTTAATCCGTTGAATGCCTGTTAGGTTGTTAGTACTGATTGAATGTTGCATTCATATAGTCGATACATGGTAGGACATATATGCACATATACATATTAAAAACTATATTAAATGAATATATATATATATATATATATATATATATATATATATATATGAAAATTATGACGACACTAAAATATGGATTAAAATATTGAACAAACGTATAGAATATATAACGGGTGGGTTAGGTTTAATAGATGGGACAAGGGTTAATGAATTAAAGTTAAGTTAATAATGAGATGTCGGGGAGTTAGTAAGTTTACTAACTCTAAACCGACAGATCGAGGAGTTATTAAAAGATACTCAGGAAAGGATAATTAATGGAACTGTGTGATTGGGGAGCCGTCTACGGGTTAGCAATCCGCTAATCCAATGTAGCGAACTAAATAAGATTAACAAATATTAATAAACTTAAAGTCTGCTTAACTGGTTGTGTGTGTGTTGTTGCTTTGATGTTGTGTGTGTTGTGTGCAGGCATGTGCTTAGACTACTCCGGTGTAGGGCTGGGTAGCCAGATGTGTGTTACTTATGCCGGGCATGGGACCGGGTAAGTTTGTAGTTTCTCGATTCGGTATAACACCGAATGAGGTTGGTGGTGGTGGTGTTGTTTAGGACTTGCGGGATATATCGGTGTTGCTTTTATCTTTCTGTTGACATTAATGGTCTGGTGCTGTGTGTTAGAGTCCCAGTGAGTCTGCATGATTACTTTATTGCACTAGGACTCTAGGGTGTGTTAGATCCCGCAAGTCTAGGTTTGAAAGCTTCCGACTCGATTGGATCCTCTGGTGGTGACCTGACCGTTTCACATTGTGATTCTGGTTGTGGTGTGAATCTACTGAGTGACGCGGTAGGTGTGGTCCGGAGAATACGGGGGTCATGTCTTAGGGCCGGAATGCATTGAAGCTTAGGTTACTGTGGGTAGCCTGAGTCGTTGTGTATCGATGGACTGAGAATAGTATCCTAGGTCGTAGGACTTCGTGTTTACGTCTAGGAGTCAGGGGTAGTTTTAGTTACCATGTCGATAGCTAAGTGTTCCCGTAGAAGTTACCGAGTTCGCATAGTGGGCCCAGTGATGTTAAGTTTGTTGTGTGCGATAGTTAGATCGAGTCTAAACGAGGGCATGTGCCCCAGTAAGTTCGATTTTCTTAATCCTTCCCTTCCTTCGCAAGTGCTTGTGTGTTGTGGGTTTATCACGTTCTGGTGGCACGCGATAGATCATTTCTTCTTTGTGATTGTTATTTTGGGTTTCGGGGCGGGAATTGTAGTTATAAATAGACTAGAATCCGTTAGTGGGGAGCCGACTCGTTGGATGATCTTAGATCGCTTATTACACTTTTTGTGTTTTCAGGTTTAGCAGCGACGAACGCGGGCGGTTCTTGGTGTAGGTTCGGGATCGCTTGTGGGCCGAAGGTTTTGATTCGATGTTTTGATTGTTGTATTTTGGTTTGGCTTTATGGCGCCTATTTTATTCTCGTTTTTATTGTAATTAGAATTTAATAGGCAAATTGTTTGTATAACCGTTATTTAAACGTTTATTTACTTAGAAATGAAATCGCTTCCCAGGTATATTGGTTTAGTCTAAAACGATACAACTCGCAGAAGCAATACATGTTGAAAAGATTTGTATTGTGGATGTGAGGTAAACGGGGTCAAGGAAGGTTTGGTGAGAGCCCGTGTTTCAATCCGAACTGTCTCTGGCTTCGTATTGTGACGAACATTTCTCGTTTGACTTGATCGGGTTCGGCTTGGTCATGTTCTTGTTTGATTGTTGACCAGTCAGCTCGACGGTCAGCGGATAACGGGAAAGGGGCGTTACATAACGTGTACACATCTTTCATTCTTTATAGGGTATATTGTTTGCATAATTCCTCGATGTTATTTTAATAGGCGATTTCTGGTTTCAAAAATCTAAATTCTTAAAAACAAACTTAAAAAGTAATTTAAACCAAAATACAAAATAGATTCCTTAAATTCAATAGTCTTTTAAGGACTTAACATGTAACATAATTAGAAACCAAAAATAAAATTACTACCAATTGTACAAACATACAAAACCAAGCAAAATATTAAACATAAGTTTTAGCCAAGTTTAAAACATAATTTCAAAATAGGAAGAGTTAAGCCGAGTAAGGATTTGTGGATAAGAGTTTGAGGACTGGAGCAGTGGCGTCTTCCCAGAAAAATTGAAGCATGATTGTTTGGTTGGCGTTAACATTGTTTGCTGTCAAAAATTCTCTTAAGCCGCCACTCAAATGTATATGTCGCCTGTCAATATCAGAATGGAATGCAAGCTCAACCTACCATTTCACTCCAGCATCATTGACCATCGATATAGTCTTGCCCGCAATCTTCTCTAAATCGTTTGCATCCACAAATGAATTAGAAAGATATTGCAAAATCAAAAATATTGATCATGTAACATATTTTAAAACCAAAATACAAAGAAACAACTTACAATTCTGCTTCATTTGATGTCGTCACTCGTGACATTTAACGTAACAAACTTCTCCTCGGTTCCTTCAGAAAACAGGAGAATATTAGTAAAAAAATAACAAAGAGTGAACAAATTGACCTCAGCCGAAAAGAAGATGTCAAACACTTACTCGTACTTGCTTCTCCATCTCCATTGGTACATTTTCATATTTGATCTCACAACAGTCTGGACCGAACTGTTGTACCATATGAAAATCAGCACCTCCATGATACTTAAAAATTAAAAGGCCATATTCCTTTAATTTATGTGCTACAAAGAACCTTCTACAGCCTGAAGTAAGTCTATCTCCAACTCATTTGATAGGGAACGTTCGTCGAGAAATATTAGATGTGAGTTTACCGACTGTAACATCAGTTTTTCCAAGTATATACTTCTTAAGGAACCTTTTCGGGATATACTACAACACAATGAATAAAATATGATTGCCAGGAAGAAACTCACTACAAAAAATTAACCTATTGTTGGGGTCAAAATCCCCCTCAACGAAAATGATAGCCGAAAACATGATCTGAAAATCTGACACGGACGTTCATCATATTTCATACGAATGGAGCTTCGTATAATCAATATTTTATACGAAGCACTTCATGTCGATGACTTCGTATGAATAACATTTTATACGAAAAGCTCCGACCGGATAACGTTTTATACGAAGCACTTCATGTCAATGGCTTCGTATGAATAACATTTTATATGAAAAGCTCCGAACGGATAACGTTTCATACGAAGCGCTTTATGTCGATGGCTTCGTATGAATGACATTTTATACGAAAAACTCCAAACGGATAAATATTTCATACAATGCGGACAAATCTGTTCACCAAAACATCCGAACGGACAGATCAGACAAACACATCTCTCGATAGAAAATACAGATAGACAAAACATCCGAACAAGAGACTTCCGAGCTGAACCAGCTCGGAATTTCCAAGCTAAATCAGCTCGGTTTCGAGCTGAACCAGCTCAGACTTTCCGAGCTGAAACCAGCTTGGATCCGAACATCTCCTACCTCTTTTCCCGAGCACAATCCATTCTCTCGGAAGTTCCGAGCTAAATGCATTCCCTGGGAACTTGTTGAATTTACTTCTCGGACTTTCCGAACAGATATTCCACTTAGAACGTATGATCAAATATTTGCCGATATCTCCTTCTTCGGATGCAAACTGGCCACAATCCGTCTTCGAAAACATCGACTTATACGTTCTTAGTCGTTAAAACAAAATCCTCGGATAAAGTTAGAAGATATACGAATTTGGGCGCTAATACGAAACTAGTGTTTCTGAGACCTTGGGCCGAATCAAGAAATCTACGCTCAAACGGACTCGGACCATCCAATTTTGGCCCATTCGGAAAATAGGTTAAGCCGCGGAAAGATAGTCGTCAAAGTAAGAAGGTAAACTCGAATAAGTGAAGATGAAGATATTTTCGAGCAGAAGAGGAAAATCCGAGATGAAAATATAAATCTTAATGGAAGAGGAATATTTCATTCTTTGTACTCATTTTCCGATCTCTTATCAATAACATATCCTCCGGGTTCCTATTTCGGTGTGTTTACTTTTGAGATTTATGTTCCCTAAAAGTTTAGCTCTACAAGTTTTGACAGTGCAAGTTTCGACTCTCACAGTTTGGCGACGTCTGCGGGGACATAGAAGTTTTTGCACTTAAAAACTACCGACTAGCGGATCCAAGGATATTTCCACCGACAGAGACAAGACAAATCATCCGCTGGCAATCAACGCTGCAGCAGATGCAGCCGCAGCCGCAACATACAACACCCTGACGGACAATGCTGCAACAAACGCAGCCGCAGCTGATGCAACGACAGCCGACGTAGCGCTAACCGATTCAAAGCAGAGGACAGCCGTATTGGTGAAAAAAAACTCATGATTAGAAGAAGGCAAATACCATGCTCACTGAGCAAGTGGAGAGGCTCGGAACAAAAACCATCGAGCACTTGGGCAGGGAAGTTCGGACCAACTAAGCGTAGGCGACTCGACTTCTCAACGCCTGGCAGCTCAACGAGAAATCCTACGCTACGCCGACCGCTACTTGAAAGAAGTGATTGCCTCCTGCAGACATATCTAACACAACATATCAACCACCACTAATCTAACCAAGAAGGATCGCAATGACTATTGACTTCAACGAAAAAGATTGCGTGGACGCGACCTCAAATGAAAAAGAATCGTAACAAGGATACCAAGATCGGATCGGATTTCATCAAAACCGAAAAGAATAATTTTTGGTGTTCTAAGATCATCTTCGTCGTAAATCGTTGTACGATCTCTCCGATTACCAAGATAAGTACCTAAAATCTATTTTCTTTCTCATGATCAGTTGCTTTACAAATTATGCCGATATTCAACTTTTTGTGACTTATCGATTTTAGCCTTTTTACAAGTTTTCCGCTTTGAATGCATTACGATTTTAGGAATTACTAATATCTATAACTTATGTAGAAGTTAACATGATAAACTCTTGATCGAAATCTTAAATATCTCGTCAAATTTTTCGTATGTCCAACGTACAAAATATTGCTCTTTGATTTCATTTTACATGTTGAGCATATTAGTTTGGGACTTTGCGGTTATAACTCATGATCAGATTATAACCGATTTTCATCATCAAACGAGTCTCCGACTTTGCTTCGTATGCAGATCCAGTCTGACGCCAAGTATCCAAACTATCCTTAACCGATCGTCGTCGATGCCCCGCCGTCACGCCAGCTGGTGTTCCAAGCCATCCTAATTTCAAGCTTCTCAACGATCCTTGTACAAAATCTAGTATATATCTGCATATAGTAGATTCAGCGAGCAATAACAAGAAACCAAGTGGTGAAGCGATTCGTTGATAAATCATCAACGGTCACCTTCTTGCTATCTAAGCATATTGTCTCATCGTAGCCGATCGTGCGTGTGATAAACACATCCAAGCATAGCCTCGCCGAACCGCACATTCGTATACATCCATTTCGGACGACACAATTTCATGCTCGGCTTGACATTTTCATGGTCAGTTTCAGTTCGCGAGCTGATCGGTCCAAAATCATCCTCTGTCCATGAACGATCAAGTGCGACTGCACATCTCTATAATTCAACACAAACTACCAAACTCCGTCAAAAATCTTGCTAGGACCACAAAAAGGTCTCGCGGTGAGAACAACTTGCTCGACATGACTCTCACCGCAAATACAATCATCACACGATATGATGCATCTTGTCGATCATATCTTACTCGGCTTGCCCGCAGTCAAACTGTTCAGCATCTCCGATCGGAACACCCAGATCGGACAGTCCACGACTAAACAAGCTCGAACGTACCGCGAAAAGGAAATCCAGACAATGAGCCTGCTGGGACAAGTTGTCGTATGGTCCTTTCACGCAACGTGGTTGGAAACTCGCGCGGCTTGCCCGACAACTCGCGCAGCTCTCTAAGAAACTGGCGCAGCTTGATCGGCAACTCGCGCAGCATGCTCGGAAATCGCGCAGCATTCTCGACATCTCAATGAATACTTGGAAACTCGCAAAAAGCTCGGTCTTCTTATTTTGTTTTCCGAGCTAAAACAAAAAAAACCGGCTCGGATAAAAAAAATGGTCGAAAGGATTTCTGAGCTGGTCATTCATGTGTGTATTATATATATATATATATGTGTGTATATTCAGGTATACTACCAAAAAAGGGGGGTTTTCCAAGCAAAGAGTTTCCGAACACAAAACAAAATTTGCGGAGGACAAAAAATTGTTGAACAAAAATTGCCTTGTCTCATAAGCTCGACAATACTTGATCAAGCATGCCCGAACGTATCTGTAACGCCCCTTTCCCATTATCCGCTGACCTACGAGCTGACCGGTCAACAATCAAACAAGAACATGACCAAGTCGAACCCGAGCAAGTCAAACAGGAAAGGTTCATCACAATACGAAGCTAGACACAGTTCGGTGTGAGACAAAGGCTCGCACTAAACCGTCCTTGACCACGTTTACCTCACTTCCACAATACAAAGCTTTGCAACCTTTATTGCTTCCACGAGTTGTGTCGGTTCGGACTAAACCAGTATATCAGGGAAGCGAATTCATTACTAAGCAAATAAACATTTACACAACGTTTATACAAATGAATCGCAAAAACATTCAAAACACAATAAAATCAGTGATTAAGGGCGCCAAAAGACAAACCGAAGTACAACATCGAAAACATCTAATCAAAACTCCCGCCCACAATCGATCCCGAACCTACACCGAGGACCTCCCGCGTCCGTTTCTGCTAAACCTGAAAGCACAAAAGGGTCTAATGAGCGATCTAAGATCACCCAGCGAGTCGGCTCTCCACTAACGTCTTCTAGTCTACCTAAACTACAATTTCCCGCCCCAAAACGTAAAATAACAATCAAAGGGAGAAATGGTCTATCGCGTACTAAACCCACAAGCACTTGCCAAAACAAAGGAAAGGTTAAGAAAATCGAAGATACTGCAGCACATGTCCTCGATTGGACTCGATCTATCTATCGCACAAACTTAACTTACTCCACTGGGCCCACTTTATACGAACTCAGTAACTTCCATGGGTTTACATAGCCACCGACAAGGTAAATGCCACTACCCACGACTCCTAGACGTTAACACGAAGTCCGACGACCTAGGACATTTTTATCCGTCCATCGATACAAAGTGACTCGGGCTACCCCACGGTAACCTAAGCTTCCATGCAGTCCGACCCTAGGACATGACCCCATATTCTCCGAACCACACACCTACCGGCGTCACTCAATAGGTTAACGCCATAACTGGAATAACCACCCGAAGGCACACGATCCTATTAGGTAACTACCGAGGATCCAATCGGGTTGGAAGTACCGAAACACTTTCAACCTAGACTTGCGAGATCTAACACACCGTAAAGTCCAAGTGCAGTAAAATAAACACGCAGACTCACTAGGACTCTAACATCAGTCACACAATCATCAATGTCAACAACAATTTAATGAATCCAACTATCCCGCAAGCCCTAATTCTTGCCAACATCACCGCTCTGATTCGGTGCCATACCGAACTAGCAACCACTAACTTATTCGGCCCCGTGACCGGAATAAGTGCCAAAGCGGACCACTCGGCCCAACACCGGGAAGTCTAACAACGAGCCTGCACACAACACAACAAAATCAAATCAACAAACGCACTCAAGCAGCAAGCAAGCCTTTAAAGATTCTTAACGTCTCTTAGTTACGTTTAATCCGCTACTTTGGATTAGCGTATTGCTAACCCGCAGACGGCTCTCCAACCACACATCCTTTTAATTCATCCTTCCTAAGTATATTTTAATAATTCCTCGATATGTCGGTTTAGAGTTAATAAATTACTAACTCCCCGACATCTCATTATTTACTAACTTCAGTTCATTAACCCTTAACCCGACTATTTAACCTAACCCACCCATTATATACTCTTAACGTTTGTTAAGTGTTTTAGACCGTATTTTAAAGTCGTCTCAATTTCTTGTATATAGATTCATTTAATACTGTTCCTTAATATGTATACATGCATATAGGGTCCTATCATGTAATGACTACATGAATGCATCAAACAATTATTACTAACAACCTAGAGGCAATCAACGGATTAATCCTAGATTCCTAGCATGCATTTCAATAACCTATTCAGTTCACAGTTAACCGATAAACATCAATCATCATCAATTTAATTCAATTCACAGGTATGCAATACAAGACAACGGCTTGGGTTCCCGGTCTATATGCTTTCTACAGCGTGGACTAACGGACGGATGCGGATATGGATCCCGAGACCGACGAACTGAACTCTGAACCTTCCCAAATACCCCCGAACCGGATCACGAACGTACTAAGACTTCCCGTGCTAGGACCAGCTGTTGACCGTTGACCGGCGACCGTTGACTTTGACCGCGCTTGACCGTTGACCGAATCTTGGACCGTTGACCAACCCATCTGAACAGGGTTAACCAACTGAACCAATGCAATCGGACCAGTTTGGCTGAACCGGGTCAAAATGAACCGTTGACCGGCATTGACCGCTAAACCGGTTTGATCGGTTTAACCTAGACCAATTTCAATGTCTAACTGATATATCATGGTTTTTAGGACTTTTGACCATGGTATATGTCTTCTTATCGAGTCTTTTAGAGTCCTTTGGAGTCCTTTTATGTGTGTTTTCAGGTCTAGACACGTTTGGAGCGGATTTGGACATTATGGCGCATTCTGGAGCATTTACCCGATAGGAAGAGTTCACTGTTGATATTTGATACTTGTGTCGATCGACACACCTTTGGTGTCGATCGATGCAGACGCGAGTCAGACAATTCTCGGCGCGTTTAATGAAGAATGTGGAAATTGCACTTTGGCCCAGAAGTTTCTCATAATTACAAAGAAGCCTCAGCCGAGTTTAGATCATTATATTTGGGTTTTTAGCCACTTGTTTAGGCTACGCTACTTAAGTCATATTTAAATCAACCCAACCAATCACTGTTCTCCAGACTTAAGTTTTATTTTTATTCAGAGAGAGAGAGATTTGGAACTCATATTCTTTGTTTCTCTTTTATGATATTTGGTTTTCTATTCATTATGATTTCTGTTTCATTGATCATGTCTGAGTAGTTTTCCAGTTAGGTTTAGGGATTCTCACAGGGGATTTCAAGGAATTATAGATTGATCAATCTGTAGGGATTCATATATGTTAGTTCTTCATCTAGGGTTGTTCTTAATGCTTGATCTGAATTGGCCACTTAGATTATTGATGTTAGGTTGATTTCTGCAACGAAAGTTGATTAATTAACTAAAAAGAACTTAGATGAGCAATTTGACTATTCACAAAGAAATTTGGCTTAGGAGAATTGTGAACGAAAGAACCTGAGATTAATGCTTGTTTAGAACTCTAGAATTCGCAACTAAAGTTGGTTTGCTAGGTTGCTAGACATAGATAATATTCGCAACGAAAGTTGGTTTCTTATGCTTCTGTGATTCTAGTTGAAATTGTAATTAGATCTCGATTGATTGATTAGCCTATGTTCCTGATTTCATGAAAACTCCCTTGACCTGACGTTTCGCCTTCTGATTTACAAACCGTTTACTTGCTTTCTGTTTGATTTACTGCTTTCTACCGCTTCTACCTAGCTTAACCTGAAATTCTACAATCTATCGCAAGAGTCTAGAGTCTCTGTGGATTCGATACCCTATATACTACTAGTTCACATCTATGCACTTGCAGTGCAGATCTAGGGATTAAAACCTGATCGTATCAAGTTTTTGGCGCCATTGCCGGGGACTCTTTTGAGTCTTCGATAGATTTGAACTTAGGGTTTAGACTAGGTTTTTCGTTTTTGTTTTTGGTTACTAATTTTTTTTTCTTGCGTTTCAGGTACGCCTATAATCGCACTGCATCGATCGACACGGTCCTTTGTGTCGATCGACATCGTTTTCGCATTGCATCGATCGACGATGTTCCTGCATCGATCGACACAAAGCGAAACCCGAGATACCGAGCACTTGAACGTTTAGCAGGTTTCTCTCTATGGAACCTATAATTCTGATTTGCGGAGAGGATGACATTTTACGAGACTAAGAGGGTCATATACGCAACGCGAAGGGTCAGAAACTGGATGGGGAAGGAAACCCCATCATACCAGAGGTTGCCGTGGGCGCGGAACCTACACAACAAGAGGCTGGTCAGAAGAAGACACTTGCTGACTATAACAGACCAGATCTATTCTATGCTAATCGGTCTGCAATTCGACCATCTCCATTTTCCAGAGCTGAGTTTAGGCTGAAACCAGAGTACTACGCATTGGTTGGGCGGCTTCAGTTCCATGGTCTTTCTAGTGAGCATCCTATGGATCATATAGACACATTTGAGGGATTGGCTAGCAGTATCAAGGCTGAGGGAGTCTCTTCAGATTATCTTTTCTGTAAGCTCTTCCCATTCTCTTTTAAAGGAGAAGCAGCTCACTGGTTGAAACAGCTACCACCAGGATCTTTGACCACTTGGGATGCAGTTAAGAGTGGGTTCCTTAGACACTTTTATGACGATGCTAGATCAGAACAGCTTAGACATGACCTCTTAACATTCGAACAAGGACCTAAAGAGGCCCTGAAAGCAGCTTGGGCGCGTTTCAAGATGTACCAGAGAGATTGTCCACATCATGGCTTCTCTAAGGTTCAGCTGCTGAGCGCATTTTTCAGAGGTTTGGACTTTTGGACGCAGCAAGTGATGGGAAATTTTATACCAAGACTCCAGAGGAAGCTAAAGATATTATTGAGAACTTGATAACCAACAATAGTGTCAAGAATGCTGACAAGGAGAGGCAGAGATCTAGTGGCAGAGATGATAGCTTGCAGATAGCTGATATAAGGGACAAGGTGGATTCTGTCCACATCATCCTAGTTAGGAAGAGGCAAATCCGATCTGATGCAGTAGCTGGAGAATTTTGCAGAGGTGAATTATATAGATGGAGCTGATTATCATGGACAGACATATAAAAATCAACAGAGACAAGCTCCGAGATCGAATGATTGTGGCTATTCATCTCACCAAGCCTCCCCATCCAATGAACAGACAAAGATTGAGTCCATGCTTGAGCAGCTACTTCTTGGACAGAATAAGATGACACAAGATCTGAATGGAAAGATGGACTTCATGTATCAGGATCTGAGTGGAAAATTGGAGACTTTGACAAGCAGAGTTGATAATCTGGATGCTAGGATAACGCAAGTGGAAGCCAGTATACAGACATAACATGTTAAGACAGCTTTGGCAGAAGATGGAGCTGAGCAGAATCAAGATACTAAGGCTTGGGATCTGAAAAATTCGAGACATTCTCGAGATGAAGATATTGCATCGATCGACACAGATGTGTGTCGGTCGACACAACTTTCGAGTGTCAGTATCGATCGACATCATTTTAGTGTTGATCGACACCATGGGCGTGAGCAGCCGGTTTGTTCAGAGAAGCCGATTGTAGCTGAAGAAAGAGTCTACAAACCGAAGATTCCTTTCCCTAGGAAGTCCAAGCAAGAGATTCAGTTAGAAAAGTGCATGAAGATGATGAGAGATAAGCTAACTGAAGCCCAATTGATTGATGCTGTTAAGAACATTCCTTTGGTAAGGAGATGTGTTAAAGACATAATTTCTAGTAACATGACTGAAGAAGAAAGTGTCTTGATGGTCTCTGAAGTATGCGATGCTGTTATTCATGGTAGGATTCCTAAGAAGCTAAAGGATCCAGGGGTTTTATGTTAGACTGTTCTATCTACAAAGACATATTCAAGAGGTCTTTGTGTGATCTTGGCTCAAGTGTGAATCTCATGCCATACTCTGTGGCTGCGAGATTGGGACTGATGGATTTCCAACCCACTAGGATCACTCTTGTCCTAGCTGATCGATCAAAGAGATATCCAGAAGGAGTTCTTGAGAATATCCCTCTCAGAGTTGGAAACCACTTTATTCCAACAGACTTTGTGGTGCTGAAGTATGAGATTGAGCCAGATGATCCTATTCTGCTTGGAATATCATTCTTAGCCACTGATGGAGCAGTAATTAATGTGAGACATGGACTGATTGATCTCCACCTGGGAGATGATCCATTGCGGTTCAGGATGGATAGGTTGCAGAGATCCACCATTGATGGACAGAGCTTCAGTGTTGAGATAGAACCAGAGACTGAGATTGGAGAAGAGAAGATGGTAGTTCATTCTGAACTTGCTCTAATATCTTTTGATCCTGCAACTGCTCTTAAGCAGAAAGCTCCAGATCTCTTCCATCCACCAAAGCAAAGGTATGAATCTTCTAAACTCATATCTCCTAATCCCTCAGCTGTGAATGCAGGAAAACGCAGTATCCCACCCATGCTTCGCTCCCGCCCTGGTGATGTTCGCTCTTTCCCTGGGAGATCTCATGATCCGAATGCTTATACGCCACCTTGGATGAAGAGACATTCACAGAGACACTCCAAGTCTCTGTTGAATCCCCCATAAGTCCGATCTCCTTCCCATAGTCAAGCTAATGACTAAAAACAAGCGCTGAATGGGAGGCAACCCACTGTTAGGTTCGTTTTTGTTTTCATTTTTCGTTTTGATTTGGTGTTTTTGATTTTCTATTTTTGTGTGTTCAAAGGCGTGAGAAACAGGCAGAATCGCACTGCATCGTTCGACACACATAGTGCATCGGTCGACACAATTGCGATTTAAGGTTTGCCGATTCAATTGCGGTTCAGACACCGGTTATTTATATAACTGTGGGCAAAATCGCCTTGCATCGATCGACGCCCTAGTGGCATCGATCGACACAGGCCGACAACAGGTAAGTGTTCTGACCATTTTTCGGTTTGTTTTCATTCCGATTTTTCTCGCCAATCCTGAGCTTGACACCACTGGGGACAGTGTGTTTCAAGTGTGGGGGGAGGTAGCTACTGACGCACCATCTTTTTGTTTTTTAGAGTCAGTCCAAATTTGTTTTATTGAGTCAAACTGAGTAGGAAACAATGACTTTTTGAGGAGATTATCACACTTGCAGGAACTTAAGTGACCATTGGAATGAGCTTGCAGATGAATATATGACTATTAGAAAACCCAACACAGATCAGCCTACTGAGGACACCCATATCACTTCAGGTAATCAGAGGATCCATTCCTGACTTCACATTTAACTTGACTTAATTTTTCTCACCTTGGGGTTTGGTATACTTTGAGCCGGAATCTCCTGTTAGTCTTGGCACAGCTTGTAAACCTGTCTGATTATGGTTCCCTTCTCCCCATACTTGAAAGTAAAAAAAAAGAAGAGATAAACTGAGGATAAGCTAGTAGCTTTGAAGTGGTCACGGGAGTGGTAGAGACCCCTATTACCTCCTGTGCATCCATGGAAACATGTCCAAAGGACACCCCAGTAAGGGAAGAGCACTGATAGAAAAAAATAAAATGATACCCAGTGGGGAAAAATCAGTGCTAAGGAAGGGAAAAGAGAAGAAAGGAACCAGAAACAACAGTATGGTGGTCAGGTGCTAGCAGGGTAAGAATCCATGTGTTCTTTGATCGATACTCCCTCGGTGAGACCGCACTTAATTTCTAATATAAGTCAGTGTGGTGAATTTGATTGCTCTGGATGTGATTGTGGAGTTTACTTAGGACAGTTGCTAAGTGTGGGGGAATTACATGTTGGTCTTGATGTCTGCAGGTAAGTTTTTCATGTGGCTTACTAAGGGGAATCTGAGTGTGGTGCTCCTACGATGAAACGAGTTTCTGAAGTTTTCAAACTTCTTCTCCTGATCTTAGTTTTCTGTTTGCTTGAGGGCAAGCAAAAGCTAAGTGTGGGGGAGTTGATATATCATGGTTTTTAGGACTTTTGACCATGGTATATGTCTTCTTATCGAGTCTTTTAGAGTCCTTTGGAGTCCTTTTATGTGTGCTTTCAGGTCTAGACACGTTTGAAGCGGATTTGGACATTATGACGCATTATGGAGCATTTTGAAGCATTTACCCGAGAGGAAGAGTTTACTGTTGATATTTGATACTTGTGTCGATCGATGGAGACGCGAGTCAGATAATTCTCGGCGCGTTTAATGAATAATGTGGAAATTTCACTTTGGCCCAGAAGTTTTTCATAATTACAAAGAAGCCCCAACCGAGTTTAGATCATTATATTAGGGGTTTTAGCAACTTGTTTAGGCTACGCTTTCAGACTTAAGTTTTATTTTTATTCAGAGAGAGAGATTTGGAACTCATATTCTTTGTTTCTCTTTTATGATATTTGGTTTTCTATTCATTATTAATCTGTTTCATTAATCATGTCTAAGTAGTTTTCCAGTTAGGTTTAGGGATTCTCACAGGGGATTTCATAGAATTATAGGTTGATCAATCTGTAGGGATTCATATCTGTTAGTTCTTCATCTAGGGTTGTTCTTAATGCTTGATCTGAATTGGCCACTTAGATTATTGATGTTAGGTTGATTTCTGCAACGAAAGTGTTGGATCGTTTAGTGTCTCCTGATTCAATTCTCAGATTGATTCATCCTACTAAACATGCAGATCTAGGTTCTCTTGATTAGAAACATAATAGATCTCACCTGTTACCTTGTTATGCAGCGGAATTAAGAGGCACGGGTCAGAGATCAGCAGAACCACCAAGGGATAGCTCCTCCAAAGGCTCACACACGCACACAAAGGAATTTTGGCTGCTAGACCACGAGGAGGGAGGCGCAGAAGAGAGAGAGAGAGAGTTGGCGCAGAGGGTTGAGAGAATTAGAGAGCTTTAGGTCAAGTTTTATTCATTAAAACTCCTTTTAGTTCTCATGGGCTTTTGGGCCCAATTCTCAGTCTGATTAAATCCCTTGGATTTAATCAGGCCCTTCTGTCTCTCCAAGCACAGTAAATGCCTAGCACTTTTACCGTACTTCTGCTGTACCGTTCCTCCATAGTTTCCTGTTAGCTTAGGCGTGTGACCCATATGGGATCATATAATAAAGGCAATAAGTCCAAGACTTATAGATCATGAGCGGACTCTAGCAAGCCATCATGACCCCCAGTATTATATGATTTATGTCTGATCATTGACATACTCTTACTTTCTAGAGACAGTACAGAGATTACTGGACATAATTCCAACAATCTCCCACTTGAACTGGAATCTCTGTATTCATAATCCTTTTGTCTCAATATCTCGATTAGTCATAAGGCAAGATTAGTGTCATCCTTATAAAGCCTAATCTTGTTCATCAGACTCTGATTTGATACTGACAATCCAAACGACTCGGGAAAGTCCGTTTGAGCATGGCCATGCATTTTCCAGTATACAAATATCCGATTGGCCTAGAGATATTCACTCCATTTATATTGGAGGGACAAATCCCGTCTTGTTCCATCACTGTGAACTACTCATTTCATAATACACCCAAACAAGGTCCTTATAACTATCGCTCAACGACAGAATTAGACAATGATCAAAGTGCATTAGTTCATGTGCAGTCACATGCATGCGAACTCAGGTCTAAGGACTATACTCTATAGTCGTAGTAAGAATCTCTTATGACACAGATATAAATATCCTGAAGAGTTCTTATAATCGGGTCATGTCCGGTCGTATGTACCCTACATACACCTATGTACTGACTTTGATGCCGCGCATCTATGACACACTGAGACTTTGTCATAAGTCACATACCAATCTAGTCTCACACGGTTGTTGGTGTTCCAATTTCAACAACCTTCGACTAGGGACAGGATGATATAAACCATCTATCAAATATAGGGTCTCATGATCAAGCTAAATGACTTTGATGACTCAAGATCAAGTCACTTACTTCGATGACCTATAAAATGGTTCATATCATTTTGGAACGATTATTTCATCACAGTTAAAATAATCTTGAAATAATAATTTCATTAAACATCATAAATGTTTTACAAGAACATATCAATAACTAAATAAAGCCCTCAAACTCCCACTCAAATTTAGATTACATTTCAATGTCTCTAATCCCTACAGCTTCAGTCAGGAACTCGAGCTTAGGTCTTGGGAGTGGCTTTGTCAATGGATCAGCGACGTTATCATCTGTCTGAACTCGACTGATCTTGACTTCCTTTCTATTAATGATATCACGTATCAAGTGAAATCTTCTTAGCACATGCTTGGATTTCTGGTGTGATCTTGGTTCCTTTGCCTGAGCTATAGCACCATTGTTATCACAAAACAGTGCCAGAGGCTCAGCCGCATTTGGTATCACACCTAGTTCAATAATGAACTTTCGTATCCAAACAGCTTCCTTCGCTGCTTCTGAGGCGGCGATATATTCAGCTTCTGTAGTGGAATCAGCAACGGTGTCTTGCTTGGAGCTTCTCCAACTGATTGCACCGCCATTCAGACAAAAGATATAACCGGACTGTGACCGGAAATCATCTTGGTCTGTCTGGAAACTTGCGTCCGTGAATCCACTGACTTCAAGCACATTACTTCCGCCGTACACCAAGAACTTATCCTTAGTATGTCTTAGATACTTCAGGATATTCTTGACGGCAATCCAGTGGCTTTCACCTGGATTTGACTGGTACCTACTCGTCATGCTCAATGCATAAGTAACATCAGGACGAGTACAGATCATGGCATACATGATAGATCCTATTGCAGATGCATAAGGAATATTCTTCATGCGCTCAAGCTCAGCAGCCGACGTAGGGCTCTGCTTCTTTCTTAGCGTTGTGCCATGTACCATTGGCGTGAAGCCCTTCTTGGAATCTGCCATGCTGAATCTATGCAGGACTTTGTCAATGTATGAGTCTTGACACAAGCCTATCAGCCTTTTAGATCTATCCCGGTAGATCCTTATTCCAAGAACGTATGCGGCTTCACCCATGTCTTTCATGGAAAAACAACTTCCAAGCCAGTCCTTTACCGACTTCAGCATTGGAACGTCGTTTCCGAGAAGCAGTATGTCATCGACATACAGAATAAGAAATACTATCTTGCTCCCACTAGTTTTCTTATACACGCATTGTTCTTCTTCGTTTCTGATGAAGTCAAATTGCTTGATCGCTTCATCAAAACGAAGATTCCAGCTCCTCGATGCTTGCTTCAATCCATAAATGGATTTATGAAGCTTGCATACTTTCCCAGCATTCTTTGGATCTATGTAACCGTCAGGTTGTGTCATATACACATCCTCTTCCAGAATACCATTCAGGAAGGCGGTTTTCACGTCCATCTGCCAAATTTCATAATCATGAAAAGCTGCAGTTGCTAGTAGAATCCGAATAGATTTCATCATAGCCACTGGTGAATAGGTTTCATCATAATCCACACCGTGAACTTGTCTGAAACCTTTTGCCACCAACCTGGCTTTATAAATCTGGACATTTCCATCCACGTCAATCTTCTTCTTGAAGATCCATTTACACTCGATGGCTTTTACACCAGCGGGTAAGTCAACCAACGAAAACACTTGGTTGACCGACACGGAGTCCATTTCGGAATCAGTGGCTTTACGCCACTTAGAGGAATCTGGGCCCATCATGGCTTGATTGAAGTTCGATGGTTCATCACCCTCAATGAACTGGCTTGAAGACGGCGGCGAAAAGGGCTCTCCGGCGACCGAACTCCGATGTTGACCGCGGTTTATCCGGCGTTCACCGAGGTGGTCCGACGTTGACCAACCGGAAAAATGATTCTCCGGCGACTGGTGGCGATCTCCGGCGGCTGAGAACACCCCTATGACTACTGAGAAGCTTCTGAGAGGTAAACTAGCACTTGAAATCCACCAAGGAAGAGAGAGGAACGAAGGAGGCTCGCTGGCGGTAGTGTAATGACCCTATCAAGAGTTAGGTACGACCAAAAGTCAAACATCTAGAAAACGCGGGAGGAATGATGGTAAACGACCTCAGGATTTATAGGCAACATTTCGGTCAAGATAAAAATCAGAACGAACGCGCAATTTTGAAACCAAATCACAATCCCGCCCGAGAAGACTGATGTGGACGGACGACGCATCTAAAATTTTTAGAACGACCTAGAACTAATACAAGACTCAAGATAGACCATATTATGGTGTCTGGTCACAAGAAATTCAGCTGGTCCAAGCGGAAATGGAGATCGACCAAAACGGCCATAAAACGGCTCGAACGGTAAATTTCGGGAATCGGTAAGGGCCGATATGCGGAACGATGCTCCAGTAGATAAGCCACGTCAACCTGAGCACCTTGGGAATAGGATAAGATCATTTTCAGACTGTGAGCCTCACTCCCATTGGCCACCAGCATTCATTCTTATCCAAACAAAAATGGGTAATTTTTGTTTACCGATTTTTCTCCTATAAAAACGAAGCTGGTGAAGTAATGGCCTGATCTCATTGGACCAGAACCATGCCGACCTGACACTGATCTGAATGTCCCCTTCTGATTGGTTTAACTTCCCAAAGCTGGAGGAGAAATGCCACACTCCCATTGGACCAAAATCTGATCGGTTTCGTGTTATCGTCCGATTGGTCAAAAATTCCCAAAGGTGGAGGAGAAGTGTTTCAACCTCATTGGACCATTATCCCTACTTGTCAGGCTATGAAATGAGTGCCACGTTCTGATTGGTTGCAGGCCTCATCATTATCAACAAGAAAACGTGCCCTCTTCCCATTGGTCGAGCTTACCCCCGATTGAAGTAACCTAAACCCTATAAATATCCCACCATACCTTAGGATTTAGAACCATTCCAGAACGAAATAAACACTATTAGAAAACATATAAAGGCGTGGAGAACCTTAGGAGACGTGAGGAAACCCAAAGTTCAAGACGAAGCGGCAAGATCGTTGATAGAGTGAGTTCCCGGTAGCATAGGTGCTAACGCTTTTCTTGTAGGTCGTAGTCAAGGATTGAAACACATGAAGTGTTTATCCTTGAATCACTTTTATTATCATGCATTCATGTGATTGAGGTTGTGATAAGTACGAGGTCGGATTGTGATCCACTCGGAAATGATTGTGTGATAAGTACGAGATTGGATCAAGGGATCGTCCCGGAAATTGTGATGTGTGATGACCGGATTGAGGTTGACCCGTAATGGTACCTAATTACCGGAGTGTGTGGCCGTTCGATGCTTCCTTCCGACTCCTCACACTAGCGAAGGACCGTCTAGGTGGGAAGACTCAGAGAGACGGGATTGCAGCCTAAGGCCGAGTTCTATCCGACGGGATAGTAGGGTTACCGTGCGAGGGTACCCGCCGAGATACAACCGGCTGACATGACAGACGGGTCTCGGTTTTGGTGATGTTCTAGGCTCATGTGCCTTTGTGGCTGTGACTTAGGTGTTCACGAGGAAAGGAAGATCGAATGCGTCGGGCGTGCGAGGCCAAGGCGCGTGCGAGGCCCATGTGTGTGTGTGTGTGTGGTTATCTTGATATCATCTCTTTTATTTTCCTGCATACTACGTTTTGATTGATTTATGAGTGTTGCATTCATGCATTTTTTGGGTTTTTTGGGGGGAAAATAAACTGTTGTATAAAGGGTTTTGGGACTCACTGGGTAACCCTTATGGTTTCTCATTAAACAAATTTTGTCTTTCAGGTAAACCTTAGACGGGATCAGTAGGAGCGTGCAGGACGCTAGGAGGCCGGAGTAGATTACGTTGGGTTTTGTAAAATCCATCTTGAAATAAAGTATGTATTATCTCTTTTTGGGCGATAGGCCTTGGCCATCAAACAATATAAGCGGTTTGTAAGAACATCTTTTCATAAAGGTTATTATATAAATTATATTTTTGCAAACTTGGCTTTCTTAAATGATATTAGCTCGTCCGGGCTAACACAACTCGAAAATCTTCGTACGGGTTGAAAAGCCGTAGGCTTAGATTTCGAGGAAGGCACCTTGGGAGGTTAGATCATAGTATGGTCTTGCCCATTGCTTGAATCAGATCACCCTCGGCTGTCAATTGTGGCACGTCTGGTTCTTAATCTTATAGATCGAATCAGGGGTGTTACAGGTAGCTTCTCAAGCGGTTCTCCGGCGACTCCGGCGGCGGCGACAAGTGAAGGGTGGCGAATGATGAGGATTTGATGGTGAATCTAATGGTTCAAGTGGTTTATATGGATTCAAGATGACTTGGGGGTTATTTGGTTTCTTACTCCCCAAGTCTCCAAGAACACCAAGAACATTAAAGTGTTCTTGGAGTTTTTCTTTGGATCTTCAAGATTTCTCTGGGTTTGCATGTGATGAATAGAGAGAGAGAGAGAGAGAGAGAGAGAGAGAGAGAGAGAGAGAGAGAGAGAGAGAGAGAGAGAGAGAGAGAGAGAGAGAGAGAGAGAGAGAGAGAGAGAGAGAGAGAGAGAGAGAGAGAGAGAGAGAGAGAGAGAGAGAGGAGACCGAGAGGGAGGCTAGAGAGCGGCTTGAAGTGTGCTAAGTGAAGTCTTGATGGATGAAGTGATGTTTTGATTCCATGCATGGGTGCATTGCACCGAAAAACCCTGCATGAACCAAACAGGAGAGGTGGCGACACTGAGGATACAACACTTGTCCTATGGGGATTGACCATTTCCGTAACTCTATTCCATCCTGATGCTTCAGTTTAGCCGTTTTTGTATTTAATATTTTAAAAACTTCTTAGATGTTTCCATAAATCCTTCAAACCCCAAAAACTGATTCTTCACGAGTTTAGATGGATTTAGAAACTTTGATCACCTCATTTGGACTTCCGTAGCTCTGGTTAAGGATTTTACAAGATCTCTCGGTTTCCATTTCGGATAGTCCGAAAAACCTTTTTAAACTCCGTTTCTTCCACTTCTGGACTTCTAAATGTTCTTTTGATTTAAAAAAGAACATATGACTTGTCTCGGCTTCCGTCTCGCATTTTGGAAAAATTACCAAAATGTCCTCCAACTTTGGCAAAATTGTAATTTTGTTCCTGTTGACTTTTGCTTTGCCCGTTGACCTCATTTTTGAAATCAGGGTATCACATTCTTCCCCACTTACAGGAATTTGTCCCCGAATTCTCTGTCACTAACAAACTTTGAATTGGTACCAAATCTTGTAAGTCCTTACTGCACTGACTTCGCTGCTTTACTGCTCGAACACTGATCCACTGAATCAACTCCCGATGCTTACTGACACACTTCTAACTTGCACATACTTCCTTGTCGATCTTAACTTTGTCCGCTTACTCATTGCTCTTGACTAATTCGCTCCACTCTAAACCATGTACTCGTTCGCATGATCCTACTTTGCTCTGATTCTCACTTTTGGCTTCCCCACTTCGCTTCGACTTCCATAACTATACCAACACTATCTATCCTTCCTCGGACACTCTTCAAGAATCTGATCTTAGAACTTGATATCACAAAGAATCCGACTTACTGATAGCTTCATATTGATTCCATCACTAATATCGACACTTTCCCACATCTCTTTGCTAACTCATCATACTAGCTTATTTAATTTGACGGCTTCCTGACCCCCGCACTGAATTATTACCCACGGCAAGGGTCAATTGTCTTGCGGATTTCTTGTACTTATTCACTTCCGGGTTTGGGTTAGGTCTCGTATCCATGTCACATCGTCTATCTCGTCCTGCACTACAAGTTAACAACATTCCACTGAAGTGGTTAGATTCATTCTAACCCATTTCCGATATCACGTCTTCATAGGAATATGGTTACTTAATCATGTACCCGACGGTCACTCATGATTAAATAAAATACTCTATAATTCTTCTTCCCCGTGAACAACCTCCGAACATAACCAATCTCGAGTCTTGCTTAACGCATACTTAGAGGTTCGCTAACTATTCCTATTTCAAAATTTCATCTACTAACTCTAATAATTAAACCCAATCTAGCAACCTAACAAGCCTTATCGCACACAATTATCACTCTAACAATACTACAATACCGAACAAGCTGATAAACCCTAGCAATCTAGCGCACTACACAATGCATCGAATAAATCAACAAGCAAGGAACAAAATCAAAAAATTACCACACACAACCAAACAAAATATCGGTCAAGGTACGTCGGTGCAGTGGTGTCTTGGGTTATGATGAGCGGTCACTTGTTTCGCTCATCATTTGGTTTCACATTGTAATTGAATTGCATTCATAACCATCACACGCATGCAAAGTAATTACTATGTTACTCAAAATAATAAAACGAACACTCTGCATCCACCACGTACATAAAACATTATATCCACATACATAAGTTTTAGTATATCAGTTTATCAGAGTTTACTACATAGGCGGTTGCTGCCATAACCAAAAACAAAATTGCGCTCGCTGCATACCCGAAATTCATCAGAGACGATAATAAGCTGATCTATATATACAAAATTAGGTTAGAGCCCATACTTACCTGGCCTACTCTAACCCTACCCTAACGTCTCCAGCAAGACCGAAATGCCCAACACAAGTGGCAATACGGCTTGCAGAAGAAACCGCTGGCAGGTGTGCCAGGGGGATGCTGAGGGTGTGCGCTGCGAAATGGTGCGGCGACGTGGTGTGGATCGGCCATCGGACAAAGACGTGCGGTATGGCCCTTTAGATCCAGAGCTGGAAAACGGTGGGAGGCGCTGGGGATGGCCTACCAGGACAACCGAGTGCTAGATGACCCTTGGCGCCACAAAGCTGGCAGGCGACAGAGGATACGGGAGGTGGCCTGCTAGGACCGGGATCGAGTCGGTTGGATCCTGATCTGTAAGGTCATGGAGCTGGTACACGGCTGGGTCCTGGATATGGCATACGAGGACCCGGACCTTCCATAGGTTAGATAGGTGCAAGGTGGCCATCATTGCCACAGACCTGGCAGAAGTCGGGAAGCAGTACAGGCTGATACAGCTGTTGGTAACGTGGATCGACTGGACGGGTGCACCAATGGAAGTGGAAGCCCCGAGCTCCACATGCACTACACTGCAGGTAGTGCGGCATCTCTGGTGGTGGCGACTCAGATAACTCTGACGGTGACTCAGATGGCTCAGATGACGAAGGAGATTACTGAGGCTGACGGTGCGACTGGTGATGCACGCCAACGTGCTGCTCCAATGCATCGGTGAGCATGGCTGTCTGCTCGGCGACACGGAGTTCCCACTCATGGCGCTGATATGGATCAACCGGCTCCATATCTAGGTCAAAGCCCTACGGTAATGATCTAAAAACGAAGTCTCCCAAGCAGAAAGGAACGGGGAATTCTGGTGCCTCCAACTGAACCAACTGAACCAACTAAACCAACTGAACCAATGCAATCGGACCGGTTTGGCTGAACCGGGTCAAATTGAACCGTTGACCGGTGTAGACTACTAAACCAGTTTGACCGGTTTAACCTAGACCGATTTCAATGTCTAACCAATCTCAATTCACCCCCAAACCGATATTGAACCAATCCTCAATAAACTGGCTTGAAGATGGAGGCGAAAAGAGCTCTCCGGTGACCGAACTTCGGTGTTGACCGCGGTTTGTCCGGCGTTGACCGGCCGGAAAAATACTTCTCTGGCAACTGGTGGCGAGTTCCGGCGGCTGAGAACACTCCTAGGACTGCTGAGAAGCTTCTGAGAGGTAAAATAGTACTTCAAATCCACCAAGGAAGAGAGAGGAATGGAGGAGCCTCGCCGGCGGTAGCTTCTCTGGCGGTTCTCCGGCGACTCCGGCGGCAGCGGCGACAAGTGGAGGGTGACGAATGATGAGGAGATGATGGTGAATCTAATAGTGCAAGTGGTTTAGATGGATTCAAGATGATTTGAGAGTTATTTGGTTTCTTGTTTCCCAAGTCTCCAAGAACATTCAAGTGTTCTTGGGATTTTTCTTTGGATCTTCGAGAGTTCTATGGGTTTCTTATTTCATGTGATGAATATAGAGAGAGGAGACCGAGAGGGAATCTAGAGAGAGGCTTGAAGTGTGTTGAGTGAAGTCTTGAAGGATGAAGTGATGTTTTGATCCATGCATGGGTGCATTGCACCAAAAAAACCCCTGCATGAACCAAACAGGAGAGGTGGCGACACTGAGGATGCAACACTTATCCTCTGGGGATTAAAAATTTCCAAATTAATTGAACCAATCAGCTCAAACCGTTCCGTAACTCCATTTCGTTCCGATGCTTCGGTTTAGCCGTTTTTGTATTTAATATTTTAAAAACTCTTTAGATGTTTCCATAAATCCTTCAAACCTCAAAAACTGATTTTTCATGAGTTTAGATGGATTTAGAAACTTGAATCACCCCATTTGAACTTCCGTAGCTTCGGTTATGGATTTTACAAGATCTCTCGGTTCTATCGGTTTTCATTCCCCATAGTCCTAAAAACATGTTTCAACTCTGTTTCTTCCACTTCTTGTGTTCTAAATGTTCTTTTGATTTAAAAAGAAGAACATATGACCCATCTCGGCTTCCGTCTCGTACTTTGGAAAAATTACCAAAATGCCCTCTAACTTCGGCAAAATTACAATTTTATCCATGTTGACTTTTTTTCCGTTGACCTCATTTTTGGAATCAGGGTATTACAGTATCAGCTTGGATAATATCAAACCTGTGACGTACTAACCTATCATGAAACGTCTTGCTTGGTATTTTCGCGATTATGCTGCTCGGCGTCTCCGAAGTCATACTACTCGAAATATCTCAGAGTTTCGGCTCATCAGTAGTCCGAGCAGAGCAAGTCAATCTCCGAGCACGAACCGCTGAGAAGTCCCACAAGAAATATGTTCCGACGACCAAAGCACATTCTGCCCAACGCCCACCCATATCCGAGCTGAATTTTTGTCGAGAAAAGCGCGGCCGAGCGAAGACTAAATCCCTTTAAGCACCAATTCTTCCGAGCAAACATATGTCCGCGACGCCTCAACTAATCGGAGATCAGTCTATCTCAACTTGCGAGCAGGATCCCTGAACTCTACCTCAGCCGACCAGGCTCCAGCTCGTCGTATCAAATCAAGGAAGGCAACAGAGTTCAACTTCACACTCAACGGACTTGCAAGTTCCAAATCCTACACGAGCTCATCCGTAAAGCTCCATCAAGAACAAAATTGTAGATGTTTGGCTGCACCATGCTCATCGAAAACACTTGAACTACAGGACGGCTTAATCCTTGAAAGGAGTACGTAGGCAGTCGATGTCTTGATAAGTTCAGTTGTCCCCCCTTTTCAAAAAAAAAGGAGGGGGGGGGGGAGTGGATCCGTATACACATATACTTCCACATCGGAAATGAAAAATTTTTTGAAAAAAGTTTTCAGACACAAATTCTCGAACAAAATGCTTGAAACATCCAGTCACGCTGAACTGTCCGAATGAAGATGCTCAAACGTATCGACAAACGAGCTCGGAAACTCCGAACAGACCAGTTCAGAAATTCCTAGCAAACAACTTAGGTCTCCGAGCGACACTTCGTGTGAAAAACGTTTCGTATGAAAAACTTTTCGTATAAACGGCACTTCATATGAATGACGTTTCATAGGAATAAACATTTCGTATGAACAATGTTTCGTATGGATAGCGTTTTAAACGAAACCATCTAGCCGAACATCCAAATGGATTATTCATATGAACATATCATAATCTACAGACAAGTTCAAACATTCGGACAAGTTGTTCGGAATTTCCGAGCGGGCAAGGCATCTCGGAATTTCTGAGCTAGCCAATCTTCTCGGAAATTTTGAGCTGACCACTATTCTCAGAAATTCTGAACTAACCAGCTAGAAAATTCCGAGCTGACCAATCTTCTCAGGAAATGCCGAGCTAACCACTCTTCTTGGAAATTCCGAACTAACCAGCTAGAAAATTCTGAACTAACCAGCTAGGAAATTCCGAGCTGGCCAATCTTCTTGGAAATTCTGAGCTAACCAACTAGGAAATTCCGTGCCGACCACTCTTTTCGGAAATTCTGAGCTAACCAGCTAGGAAATTCCGAGCGAGCCGCTCCTCTAATCCAAAGACAAAACTCGTCAGACTAGTCTCAAAACATACTCGGACAATCTTCACGACGTTCTGTTCGCGAAGCAATTCCGCTCAGAGAATTTTTCAAAAACCCAACTCACCAGATCACAACCACGAATATGACGTATCCGCAGAGGTTCGACTCCACAATAATATGATTGGATTTGTCCGGTAATGAAAATAAACTCATTATCAATATTATTTAATTTATTTCTCTTAGATCAAAATTAGGATATAAACTTTGTAACTTAGAATTCGTTTACTATCACGTCGTATGCATGTTTCCATGATTGTTAGGAATAGTCTATCTTGCTTGCTGATGGCCGCAGCAGACAAACCCACACATCCTTTACGTATATTAGCCAACGTGTACTATACGGATTGAGGCTCTATACATCCAACAAACGGATAAAAACGCGATATATAAATCTTAAATACCGCCAAGGTATGTCTATTATCGGTGAAGGGGGCACGTAGGCAGCCAATATTCCGATCGGGTAAGCTGTCACTCCTCTCAAAATGGGGGGAGTGGATCCGTATATATCTATACTTCCACATCGGAATCCAGAAATTTAAAAACCAATTTTCGGGAGAAGCTTTTCGAACAAAATTACTAGGAAACAATTGGACACACAAGACCGTCCCAACATCAGATCGGAAATTTCGAGCATGCCAGCTCGGAAATCCGAGCGGATCAGCTCGGCAAGACCAAACGACCCGAGCAGGCCAGCTCGGAAACTTCGCGCAAGTCAGCTCGGGATTCCCGTTCAACCCGAGCAAACCAGCTCGGAAATATCTGAGCAAACCAGGTCGGAATTTCCAAGAAAACCAGCTCATACATCCGAGCAAGATACCCCTCTCAAACGAAAACTAAAACTGTCCGGCTAACTTCAAAACGTACTCAGACAACTTTCAGTTCGCAAGGCCGATTCGTTCAACGCATTTTCAAAATTTCTGGATGACGACGGATAATAACCACAAGCACAACGTATCCGCAAAAGTTCAACTCCCCAACCAATTGCTTGAATTTGACCGGTAACAAAAAATAAACCCATTCTCATTTAATTTATTTCTTAGATCGAAATTAGGATATAAACCTCGTAACTTAGAATCCGTTTACTATCATGTCATACCTAGTCGAGTGCATGCTTTCATGGTTGTTAGGAATAGTTTATCTTGTCTGATGACTGCTGCAACAGACAAACAAATACATCCTTTACGAATATTGGCCAACATATCATATACGAATTGAGGCTCTAGACATCCAACAAATGGATAAAAGCGCGCTATATAAATTTTAGATACCGCCTAGGTATGTTTATTATCTGCGAAGGGAACATAAGTCGAGCAAACCCCCGCACCAGTACTAGAGTCGATAGTAGACACCAAAAATCCAGTATGACGCTACTTAGCACACTGATAAAATGACGTTATAGCCAAGTATATCTTGCTCTGATATTTTGAAAGGTATGTCCTGCGAATATCGGCTCACTTTCGATAACGAAAGATGTAGGAAGAAAGTCTCACAGAAAAATGGAATTGAAAGTCCAAATCCAGTAAAACACAACACGCTGGTCTCGACAACGTCATTATTGAGTAAACGACTGACAACGGGAAGATAAGACGGGAAACCCCCGCACTAGTACTGAAGTCAACTGTAAAACTCTGAAACTCAGCAAAACGCTTCCGAGCAATCTGGTATAATCATTATAATTCCCCAAGATGAATACATCTTGATATTCCTTGTACTCAATTTCGAAACCCAGTAGACGCTTTCGAGCACACTGGTCTAATCATTACAAGTCTGCAAGAGGAATACGCCTTGTTATTCCTCGAACTTAATTTCAAAACACATCAAGATGCTTCCGAGCACACTGGTTAACATCAACACAACATGTCAACTTCTCGGACATACAAATCGATACTAAAAACATTTTACTCAGAAACGTTTTGCTCGGCATTTCCGGTCTATCCATGCTGCTCAGCATTTCTGACCAATTCATCCTTCTTCCCGCTCGGTTCGGTGACACCTACTCGCCTTCCGCGTGTTTTCCTGCAACAAAAACATTTCGACAACTTTCGACAAAATCTTCTTGACAAAATTTCGTCAGAACAGCTCAATAACAAGAACGCCTTTGGAAGGAGAAACTATCTTGACTATTCTTCGAGAGGAATCAAGCTTAATATAACGTCTACGAAAACTTACTCTGGATCAATTCAATGGTTTACGACAGACATATCATGATGGAGGTGATCACGATATACACGCCAACGGATGTGAGTCGACCTACACAAAAAGTAGGAACAAATCCAACTCGAAAATACCGTTCCATAAAATCCATCTAGCTCGACATACTAGACGACACTCAAAATACGACGTACAATTCGGATAATTCTTCGTCGTAAACGGACTAGCAACGAAAACAAAACTGGCCGAAATAAGTCTTTCGGACAATTGTTTTCGCCTTGAATACTAAAGAACCTCGCTACCATCGTACCCAAGTCTGACGAGCTGGGGGCTAATTGTTGGGGTCAAAATCCCCCACGACGAAAACAATAGCCGAAAACATGATCTGAAGATCTGACACGGACGTTCATCATATTTCATACGAATAGAGCTTCGTATAATCAATATTTTATACGAAGCACTTCATGTCGATGGCTTCATATTGATAACATGTTATACGAAAAGCTCCGAACGGATAACGTTTTATACAAAGCACTTCATGTCGATGGCTTCGTATGAATAACATTTTATACGAAAATCTTCGAACATATAACAATTCATATGAAGCGCTTCATGTCGATGGCTTTGTATGAATGACATTTTATACGAAAATCTCCAAACAGATAAACATTTCATACGAAGCGGACTGTTCACCAAAACATCCGAATAGACCGATCGGACAAACGCATCTCTCGATAAAAATTACAAATATATGAAACATCCAAACAAGAGACTTACGAGCTGAATAATCTCGAAATCTCCGAACTAAACCAGCTCGGATTTCCGAGCTGAACCAGTTTAGACTTTCCGAGCTAAGACCAGCTCGGATCCGAACATCTCCTTCATCTTATCCCGAGCACAATCCATTCTCTCGGAAGTTCCGAGCTAAATGCATTCCTTGGGAACTTCCGAGCTGAATTTACTTCTCAGACTTTCTGGACGGATATTCCACTTAGAACGTATGAACAAATATTTTCCGATATCTCCTCCTTCGGATGCGCAACTGGTCGCAATCCGTCTCCAGAAACATCGACTTATACGTTCTTAGCCGTTAAAACAAAATCCTGGAATAGAGTTAGAAGAGATACGAATTTGGGCGCCAACATACGAAACTTGTGTTTTCGAGACTTTGGGCCGAATCAAGAAATCTACGCTCAAACAGACTTGGACCATCCGTTTTCGGCCCATTCGGCAAAATAGGTTAAGCCGCGGAAAGATAGTCATCCAAGTAAGAAGATAAAATCGAATAAGTGAAGATGAAGATATTTACGAGCAGAAGAGGAAAATCCGAGATGAAAATGCAAATCTTAACGGAAATGGAAGGAGACGATAAACAAAGACTTCTGAATATCTTGCGGACGCGGATCCTCGAAGCCGACTTGCCGCAGCTATATAATGAGATATCATTCCTGGGATTTAGGGATCTCGAAAAACCCTAGCATCTAAACTTAGAACTACGAATGGCTTGATCCCTTTCTTAAAGGTACGTAGGCAGCCTTTTATAAGGTTCAGCTGTAAACATCTTAATCTTTCATTCTTTGTACTCATTTTTTGATTTCTTATCAATAAAATATCCTCTGGGATCCTATTTCGGTGTGTTTAATTTTGAGATTTTTGTTCCCTAAAAGTTTAGCTCTACAAGTTTTGACAGTGCGAGTTTCGACTCTCACACGTATTTCGGTGTGTTTTGATATTGATAGGATCTTTATGTTTTACGTGTTATATACTTACCAACCAAATGATGTGTGTTTTACTCCCATTGGAAATGGATTCAAAACTTGCTAATGACAAAAAAACTATCATCCAACTTGAGTTCAGATCGAGTAATAGTTGTATTACTCAAGAAATACATTTTGTAGACATGGTCGGTTGGTCTATATTGGCCAGATGCAGGCGTTACTGAAAAATTCTCAATAACCCTCCCTTCTCCAATGGGTAGATGTCTTTGTACACGCACCAAAAACTGTTTTTTTGCATGAAGCATGAATTTTAACACCCTACAATGTTCAGTTTAAGAAATCGTTGCCAAACCATCAAAGTTAAATGGGTAAAAACAATAACATAAACACTTCACTTACCGTTTTGTCAGCCAACACGAGTTCTAATGACTCTCCAATAACAGTTGTGTACTGCATTCAGGAGTGAAGAACTTTTTCTTGAACTCGCCATGAGGTTTTGAAGGGTTTGACATCTTTGAGGTATGTGACATTTTTGATGGAGTTCATTTTATGTTTCTTAGAAAGGAAAATAGTAAAAAAAAAAACTGCGATAAGATTAAAATTATGAAGCTTTTGGTGATCGATGTTCGTATTTATAGATTATTTTCTAGGTCAAGATTTTTGGTTAGAATATTGCATATTCAAATGAAAGTTTAAATTCTAAATATCTTTGATTGATATCGAATATTATTGTAACTGATTTTAGAAACCTTTTGAATTTGAATTTATAATCGAGACTTGAGTAATAAACAAAATATATTGAGATTCTCAATCTGCTATATGATAAATATCGAAAGATTTAATGGAGAATATTATTTTAATTTGAATCTGTGTAAATTAAGACGGCTAGATTCAAATATTCAAAATGAACCGCAAAGATACAAAAAATAGGATCTGCGCAATATTCATTTAATCGAACCCGGACCAATATTTAGGATCCGCGCTATTGCCCTTATATGCGAGTAAAAAATATAAAATAAAACTATTTAATGGACGGTTAGATTAGATTATTCGTAAATACACGGCCACAATGTAAAAAAGGATCAGGAGACCCTAAAATTCGACCCGGATCTGCGTGTTTTCCTGACCAATTTTCGTTAAACCCAAAAATACCCTTAATGAATAATTAAAATCCCTAACAAATGCGATGACAGTCTTCGTAATATAACACGGTGTACCAAAGTCATTTTCCTAAATGCTTCCCTATTTTTATAGTATATATATGTAACAAACCCTTTTCTCGCGCGAAAATGACCATTTAATTTCCTGAAGTTTTTGCAATTAACACATTTATTCCCCAAGTATCAAAAACGCAAAATAATTTCTCATCTTTTTATTGACTTAATCAGTGTCATCCCATATTTAATCAATGTTTGTGGGTTAATGGTTTCGTTAAGTCACTAATTAAAAAACAACTTATTAAAACACATAAGCCGAAAAAATAGATCAAAATCGAGAACAGAATCCCCAATCTCCAAAACAAGAACCCTAGACGATTCCAGCGACTCATATCCTCAATCCTATGATTTCAGCTCGAGTGAAGTCATCAATCGGAGAAGATGATTCCCAGACGCAAAAAGCTTCATGTCAGACGGTATATTTGTTTTTGTTCTCTCTTCTTCTTCTTTTTATGTGAAATGGCAATGAGCTATGAATCTGAAATTGATTTGTGTAATTGTGTAGTCGGGTTGAAAGTAGTGTTGTTGGTCGGAACAAAAATGCTGAAGAACAAAATCATCCTCCTGAGATTGAGTCTGAGATGCCCATGATGCCCGAGATGGTCGAACCAATTGATGATGAGATGGCCGAACAATGCTTAGATAGGGAAGTTAGTGATTATAGCAGTGTCGAAAGTGATGACTGCCATGTGATAAACGAGATTGGCCCGGTTTTAGGGAGACAGAGAATGAGTTTTGTGAAGATGAAGATGCTGAACAAGAGGAGGAAGGAGATAATTTTGTCAATGTTCAGATTTGTGACAATTTGGAGATGAAGAAGCTGAGGATGCAAATGCACATCAATCCTATGATGATAGTGGCAATGATGTTTGGAATGACGACAACATTCCGGATCCACTTTCGGACGACGATGTAGCTGAGGAAACATATAAACCACTCAATAATGGAGGTGGCAATGAGATGCTTGTGTTAGGGAAGCTGTTTAACAATGATGAGGAGTTTAAGTATGCACTTCTAAGGTATTCTTTGAAGACAGAGTATGATATCACAATGTACAAGTCTTCAGCTGACAGGTTCAGAGCGAAGTGCACACAACACATTAAAGAAGAGTGTCTATGGAGAGTGTATTGCATTGAGAAGAGAAAAAACAAGCTGATGATAAAGGTTTATCACAATGAGCATGAATGTTCTAGAACGGGTTACACAAAGCTTCTGAAGAATGGTATCATAACTCAGTTTGAGGAACTACTTAGGTTTAATCCTGAGATAAAGTCACAGGAAATGGTAGATGGAATCAAGCGAGAGTACAAATGATTGTGTCTATACATCAGTGTAGAAGAGCGAAGAAGTTTATAAAAGATAGGAGGAAAGCCAGCCATGAAGCACATTTTGATAGAATATGAGACTATCAAGAAGAAATTCGAACTTCTAATCCCAATTCTATTATAGAGATTGAAACGATACCCGGTCCAGTCCCCGAAAATTTGCAAAGATTCTACCGTCTTTATGTATGTTTTCAGGCGATCAAAGTTGCTTGGAAGCAATCTTGTAGGTGTATTATAGGCTTAGATGCTGAATTTATAAAGTGGGACATCAAAGGACAAATATTAGGGACAGTTGGACGAGACCGTGATAATAGGATATTTCCTATAGAATGGGTTGTGGTAAAGTTTGAGGATGAAGATAATTGAATGTGGTTTGTGAGGCTTTTGAAGAGAGAGATACTTAAGACTTGAATAGGGAACATACTCACTACAAGAAATTTGAGTATATATAGCGTCCTAAAAACGCTATATATTGATATCATAGCGTTTTGTTGAACGCCCTATCTGCGCCCGTTATAATAGATTGGAGCCTTTACATAGCGGTTTTCCGTTACGCTGTATTTTAAAATTATACAATAGCGCTTTATTTATTGCAATGAAAAATAATTTAATAGCGTTTTATTTATGTTATATTATATCTAATATTTATATTTGATAGCGTTTTGTTTCTGTTATTTTATATCTTCAATTCATATTTGATAGCGTTTTGTTTCTGTTATTTTATATCTTCAAATCATATTTGATAGCGTTTTGTTTCTGTTATTATTATTTTGTATAAAGCAGTTCTTGTTATAGCATTTTTATTTTGTATTGCTATGACTTCATATTCTCTGATCTAAATTTGCTCATATTAGCCTGCTTCAATATCTGAATGCTGATTAGAAAGTGAAACATTATCCATAACATTAACTCCCAAAACATCTTACAACAACAGAGTTTACAACAAGTTCATACCAACTAATTCAACTGTTCTTAACAACTCATAACTCATAAGTTTCAAACGATGAGTTGGTAACATCATCAGTCTCGTGCGTTTCTTCCCCATGAATACTCCAGCTTGAACTACGCTTATATTTCTGATCCATACCCCTGATTATCAGGTGATCAATTACTATGGCTACTGGTTGATGACTCATATTGCGGCAATCAACACATGGGCAGATTATGTTGGGAGGATTACCAAGCTTGAATGCTGATGCCTTCACAAAATCTCTAGCTCCTTGCTCATACTCACGGCTGTTTCTTGGACGCCAAACCCATGTTTTGTCCATGGTACCACAGCACCACAGCTCCACGACCAAAGGAGGCAGAGATTATGGTAAATTATTTTGGTATTTAACACTCTAGTAACTTGGCCAGTTCAAACAAACAACAATGAAAAAAGCAGAGATGAACTTATCTAGATTTATTCAGACCCGCATAGGAATGTGGGTAAATATTGTGATTTTTTAGCAAGAGATCATTCAAATTTTTTTCACAGAAAATTACTTAGAATTTAAAACTAGTCAAGTTCAAAAATGATTAAGAATAATTGTCTGTAAACAGTGAAATCAAACTATACTTATAGCTGAAATAAGAGAAAAAACAGACATAGATGATATGAACACAACCTACCGCAAATTTTAAGCTCAAATATCTAATCTCAAATCCAAATTCAGAAATCATATAGTTCATCATTCAACAGTTTTTGAAAAACTATACGAGCATCAAGTCAGTTGGGTTAAATATCTAAATTATGACAAATCAACCAATAACCAATTCTCATCATAAAAAGATAAATGGTAAGCGCCATACCTTTTAGATTGATTTGGAGACTGAATTCCTTCTCTGTATAAACCAAAACTGTGGAATCACTATCTGAAAACAATATTCATATCAAAGAATGAAACATAAGAACAATAAGTGTCTCGTACCTTTGCTGCAGACGTGAGAGATCTTAACCTGTATAATCCAACACAAAATAAACCCACTATTAATTTGTGAAACTGTAAACATAAATTGAAACCAAAAAGGAAGTAGATTGACAATCCCGTACCTTCGCTTGAGTCAAATGCTTAAATCCTCCTGTAAAACGCAAAAAAATGGAATCACAATCTGAGAAACGTTATTCAAATCACAAAGTAAAACTAAGAGCACTATCTCATACCTATGCTTCTGTCGTAACTCACTGCTGTGAAATCCAAAAAGGTTTAATGAAATCAATGAGTGAAAATCAAATTGTTGTAATCGAAAACAAAATAGAGAATGGCCAAGCAATCCCATACCTTTGTTAAAATCTTCAAACGAAAAAGCAAGCAACAATCTCACCTGTAAAAAAAACCCAATTGAAAATCAAATTGTCACCGATGTAATACTATTTCCGAAACAAAACATCAAATCGCTGTTCAATATCTTACCTTAGCTAATACTCGAGTACAATCCGAGCTAGCTAGATCTACAATACCCAAAGCAATTGTTAGAAATCGATTTGGGTTTCGTAACCATAAATCATACCGAAAGTACACTAAATCTTAATAAATCTCTTACCTTTCGATGAATAGCTTGCTCGAATTTCATCTGTAAATCGAGGTAAACAAGAAATCAAAACCGACAAGAATTATGAAACCTAAAATCGAAAACACAGATGTAAAGAGAATGCATGTTAAAGAAGAAGCAACTTAACCTCGATTTGGGAAGATAATTGTTTTTGTTCTAAGAGTACAAGAGAGAAAAAAGCTAAATATTTAGGGGGAAAGAAGCTTTAGAAGGGAAAAAAAATTATAAGAGAGGCAAAAAAATTTCTAAGTGGCGGGCAAATTTTTAGTTTTCTCCGCCAAAACATAACATAGCGTTTTTCGTTCAAAAAAGTGCTATAAATTCTAATATAACCAAAGCGTTACATAATTAAAAATTCGGACTACTAATAAATAGCGTTTATTTTTTAGCAAACGCTATATTAAAAAAGGTTATGATTTACTATAGCATAATATTTCAAAACGCTATATTGTAATGCTATATATACTCAAATTTCTTGTAGTGACTTCACCATCATATCGAATAAACATATGGTATGAGCCGGCTTTAGCCTTCAATATCTTTAAGCAGCATCTCTGATCAACATTGTCGTTATCTAACATTCAATATCTTTAACTTTGGGAGGGTATACTTAAGAGAAATCGAGGTGTATCCTCCCCCCCCCCCAAATGTTTTGTCTTAAGTCTCTATCTCCATCAAACTTCAACATCTTGCTCTAGCTACACAAAACATTAAATTCTGGTTTTAGCCACACAAATTCTTTGATTCCGGGTTAAACTCCACAAACGTTAATTCAGACGGAATATGTCTAATCATGTCATTAAACCGTAAAAACCAATAAGTTAGACCATTACTAATGGTTTTTGCTAAAATAAAAACAAATCCTAGATTAAGCCTAATCCAACAATCGAACTCTATTTTCTTGTCTCACAATTCATGTTTCTTTATAACATCAAATCAATAACATAAACATTTCCCACATCATAATTATTTTCTACGAACACCAACAACTTACAAATTCTTCAAAAACATTTGAAAATCTCAAACCCTAATCCTAGAAGACAAAAAAGTACACATTCTTCTTAGATTGCCACCGAAAAAGAGAAACAAAAAAACAAACAAACTAAACCAATCTTCCCATCTTCTAGGAATCATCAAATTGGGACATGGGTTGTGTAGAAACTTCACCACCATGATCCTAGAGTTGCAATATACATGTCATACCATAGAGAACAAACCAAAAATTGTCATAAATCTCAAACAAAAAACTGTAATAAACCAAGAAAATGTTAATTTATACTGTTGCTTTCTTCGAACATGTTCTCATATTGTGACCAGCTCCACCACACTTCTTGCAATGCATTGTTCGCTTAGGTTTTTCACGTGGCTCCATTGCTTGATCTGTCTCCACAGTTTTCTGTTTCTTAGTAGGAGACTCGTTCTTCCCTCTAATCCGCTTCTCTTTTATTGCCTTCTTTGATCTTTCTGGATCTTCGCTCACCAACGAAATGTCACCACGCGCCCAATGGCTTGGTCCTCTGAGTGGATTGATGCGTGAACACACGGGATACCATAAATCTGCCATTTTCCACAAGTGCATGTCCCCTCTCTCAAGTCAACAGACTCGTAGTCATAACCAAATAAAACTTCATACTTCCCAACAGTCCATGGATAGACCTTGCAGTCTTTTGCATCAGAATGCTCTTCGTCAAGGAATTCTTTAAGGTACGACTTGAACTTGCCTTGATGGTCGTTTAATTCAGTCAATCTTCTGCTAATCCTTATCATTGCTAGCCTCCGAATAATCTCTAACATTTGCATGACTGGTTTTTCTCTTGCTTTAACAATTGTATTGTTAAACGACTCAACTGAATTGTTCTCAACATCTTCATAACATTTCCCATGTATCTTGTAGAATGATAAACACCAACTTTCCGGATCCCTTTTCATAACATCGTTATAAACATCTATATCGTAATCTTCAAGCTTTTTCTTATTTACCTCATACTGAGTCCGGTTATAGCTCCATACCAACTGCCAAACGAATTGTTTCATATCCAACTTCTTCCTATGTGTAGCCATAATATTTTGGTAGATGTGTCTCACACATTTTATGTGCTCAGCCTTAGGTAACTCCTTACGGACAACATTGATCAATCCATGTAAAAAGAAATTCAACAATAAATTATTTTTGAGTATAAATAAAGCTTAAACCAAAAATCTGGTTTCTTTAAACTCACCTTTTGTCGATCAGGCATTATAATGAAACCATCTTCATCTTCAAGCTCCAAATCAGATTTTCACTTTCTAACAAACCAAATCCAACTCTTCTCATCCTCAACCTCTACTATAGCCCATGCTATAGGATATATTTTATTATCGGCATCTCGGCCAAGAGCTACAAACAACTGACCTTTCATTGTGCTTCTAAGCTAGGTCCCATCAACTCCAATAAGTGGTCTACAATTTTGTTTCCAGGCTCTTTTCAAACTGTCGAATCATACATAAAACCTATCAAACATGTCTTCGCCGTTTGGCCCTGGTTTAGTTACAGCTTCCACAGTTGAACCCGAGTTTTAAAACAGAATCTCTTCGCAATACCCTCTGATATGAGCAAACTGGTCTGCATACTCTTGCTTAATCCAACTCAAAGCTTTCTTTCTAGCTTCTTGGCACTGATTCTTTGTAGCATAAATCCCTTCAAATTGTTCCCTAATTAACTGCTGAATCTTTAATGGCTTAAAATAATCAGGCTCGTCACTTATTTTGTCAACAAACAAGCGGGCAATGATTGGATCAGTCAACTTGCACAATCTCCATTCCGAGAAGTACAAGTATGTTCTTCCCTTTGTTAACAGAGCAATATACCCGCCATTTACAATCGTTTGGACTGAGACATATATACCCAAGCTTCATTTGATCATATATGTATTTTTTGATGTTGTATCCCATACTCAAAGCATAATTCACAACCGCCTCTTTAAACGCTACACCACTTGGAAACGATTTCTTCAGATGCAAGTGCTCTCTATGTCTTCTAAAGATTTGATGTTTTCTCTTGACAAGAACTATTGAGACGTACTCAGATTCATTGTCACTATCAGCACAAACGTTGTGAAGAATCAGAGCCTCGTCCTGGAACCGTGATACGGTAGACTCAATCTCCAATTGGTACATGTATGTTTGTTCTTCCTTGTCACACTCTGCTTCACTAATTGCAGGAGAAAGTGGAGGAGATTCAAAAATGCAGTCGCCGGAATCATCCTGGCCATCCATCTGTTTTTAGCATAAGCCAAAAACCCATAAGAAATAGCTTTAAACATTTACTTTGCTTTCAATCAGGAACATGGAACAAGAGGCTTGAAAAAGAATCACAAAACATGTTTCCCATTGCCTCACAAAACAAAAATCATATTCTACGAATCACAAAACATGTACACTACAAGAAAACTGTTATTTCAGGACTTCAATAGGCGTCGCATATTAGTCGCTAAAACTATATTTGCGACTAATATGCGACTAAAACTTCGGGTTGTAGAAGCTGCGTCGCAATATACATCAGTCGTATATTAGTCGCACTTTTGCGACTGTTATGCGACTGATACTTGTGTCATACGGGTCGTCATATATTAGTAGCATTTCAGTCGCATATTGTGCGACTAATATACGACTGATGTACAACTATATTACGACTAATCTGCGACTGATTTAGTGACTGATATGTGACTGTTTAGCGACACTATTTACGACTAATATGCGACGCATATTACGACTGATAAGCCAAATATGCAACGTGTTGTTTTTAATACCAAACATACCTGTTTATTCAATACGAATCTGAAAAAAAAAAATACAAAACATAAAAAACAAACATATATATTAAAACCAAATATTCATCCAAAATACAAAACATAACCATTTCATAAACTCCTAACAATGGAGTATTCATATGTACCAAAAAACACTTACTAAGTTATATCTAACATTAAAGTTCTGAGATTTAGCTATTAGACTGAGATTCAACAAAGTCCACAAACTCCGGGTTTGTTTCACGCAGAAACTTTTCCACCAATGTCAATTGATCGATCTTCTTTTGCTGTTGAGTCACCACTAGAGAATGCTCTGCCTCCCGCTTCAGATTATAAGCATATTGTTCTTCTATCCGGAGTTGGGCTTCTCGTAGTTGTTGTTGCAATCCCAAAAAAGCTGAAGAATCACATCCTTGGCGCTTACGCTTGCCGTTCACCAATGTGTTTTCGAGACTTCCAACACCATACGGACGGCCTCTGTCATCTGTTACAGTGGACTGCAAAAAAAAAACAGAAAATGTGAATAATGTATTGAAATGGAAACATGTTAGGGAAGACTGTCTTTACCTGAAGAAATATCTGATTATAGTCATCTTCAGTGAGCTCCCGAGGTCCCGAATCACTGTCTGAAGTGTCTGGAATCTCTGCCGCGAGCTCGGACTTCTTAGCTTCCAAGTTCTTTTGATATGTGTCAGCTATTTGCTTCGCCTTTTGATCGACAAACGAGCCATCGGGTTTTGTATGCGTCCTAACAAAGACCTCACCAATACTGACAGGTCTTCCCATCTCTTCTTCCTGAAATGTTAAATTAAGAACACTTAAAAGTTTTAAAGGTAAAATATATAGAAAAATGTACAAGCCACTTACCATTTCCTGTTGTATTTGCTCGTATGACTTCTGGCCTGATAAGTGTATGGCCATTCCAAGACCTTGACGATCAGATTTACGCGCATTAGAAGTGGCCAGGCTCTTTGCTTGAGCGTCCTCAGTGTCCCAGTGGGCGACCATCGTTTCCCATAAGGTGAGTGATCTAATCCAACGAGGCCGCTTTCGAGAAGTGCGTACAGTGCTAACCATCCCTTTCATCCTTCTTTGACATATCCTCTCGAAATGCACCTGAACTGTCCCCGAGATTAAGGGATCCCATGTATGAGTTTTCTGCATTTCAAAGAGAAAAAGTGTTATTGCAAACAAAAGAAACATTTAAATGATGAATCAGATTATGAAGGAGCCATTACCGCGAACTCAATGAAGTACCGCTCTTGTCGCTCTCGGGGCACAACCGTCCAGCTATAATAGGGACCATCAAATTTGTTGAGAAACACTCTAGTGATCTTCCGGACAAGTGCTCCCTTGTCCCGACCAAACCTGCAAGCAAAGAAACACTCAACATGCATTATCTGATTCGCAAATGACAAATAAAGAACACAAGAAACAGATATGTTGTTTACTCAGAATCAGATATGCCACAACAATCAAATCATCTATTGGAACAGATACAAAGCAGAGAATAAGATGCTCTTAACTCAGACCAATAAACAGATACAGAACAGAGAAGACCGTGTACTTCCAGGATGTTTTTAATTCAGAAAAGATGAGAGACAATCCGATTTTGTTCTTAACTCAGAAAAGAATCAGTACAAGAAGAATAAGAAAAGCAGACACACGATTATGTTCAGACACAAGATGAGACGCAAATAACATATACAAACACACGTTATCGCGAAACGCATCATTCACCATATCCACATATCTATCTTCTGACGCATTATCCAAATGCGTCATATTAACATAACTCGGTCCTAAAGCCACATCAATTTCTTCACCGTGCTTATACCAAATATAATAATCTTCCATAAATCCTCTACTTAATAGATGATTCCAAATTGTATTCCCCGAAATAACTTTCTCGTTTTTGCAGAACTTACAAGGACAGAAAAACCTACCTCCATTATTTAGCGCAAAGGGCTGGTTCCCGGCAAAACCCATGAATTGCTCGACCCCCATTTCGTACTCCGCCGAGAAATTTTGCGTCTCTTGATTTATCCGGTTATACATCCATTCTCGGGAATTATAATAACCCGACATTTTATGAGAAAAAACGTTTTTTTAGCTACGTTTTTTTTTCTTTGTAGTGTTTTATAACAGAGGAGTTCGTTTTGTAATTATACAAATGGGTCAGGAAGATCGAAGTCCTATATATAAAGATATTTGCGACTGTTTTGCGACTCAATTTGCGACTGTTTTGCGACTACTACAAAAGTTGTAATAAGTTGTTACAACTAAATCCGAAAGTATATAAAATGTGCGTATAACGGTTTTTCACGACTTATATATGCGTAGTCACTTATTAGTCGCAATAGAGCGACTGTGTTACGACTTCTCTATACGACATATGCGTAGTCACTTATTAGTCGCAATAGAGCGACTGTATTACGACTAAACTTGGGTGGACGCGTAGCAGTCGCAAAATTGCGACTGTTTTACGACTGTTATATTTGGACGCATAATAGAGATGGAATTGCGACTGTTACTGAGTCGTCTCTATTTAGTCGTTAAAGAGTCGCATTTCGGTCGCTATTTTTGCGACTATATATTCAGTCGCAAATAACAGTCTTAAAATCACAGTTTTCTTGTAGTGGTAGATCGATTGCGTCATTCAAGTCGAGAACTAGAACATTGGTTTCTATGACTGTGAGGTTTTTCGTTTCAAAATTTCGAGATTTAACATAATGAAGTCAAATTAATAGACAAAGTGAAGAAGACAACTTGTAAACGTCTGTACAAAATATTAGTTATAAAACAATAAGCTTTGCATTCAATATTATCGTTTCAAAAACAATAAGCTTTGAGTTTTAAAATTCATGAAAACAAAACAGAAGGAATTAGGGATTTCGTTTTCATACCTGATTAGAGCCTTCGATTTGACTACAACAACTGTGAGATTGGTTTTGATTATATTTCTGGGGATTTAGGGCTTAGCTTTCAATTTGGGGGATTTTTGTTGAGAGAGAAAGAGAGAACCAAGTTATTATTTGGGTTTTGGTTTCATATGGGTTTAGTTTAATTGTACCAGGAAACATTAATAACCAAGATTATAATTTATTTGGTCTAACTTATTGGTTTTTACGGTTTAATGACATGATTAAATGGATTACGTCTGAATTAAACGTTTGTGGAGTTTAACCCGGAATCAAAGAATTCGGGTGGGTAAAACCAAAATTAATGTTTTGTGTAGCTATAGCAAGATGTTGAAGTTTTATGGAGTTAGAGACTTAAGACAAACTATTGGGGGAGATACACCTCGAATTCCCTATATTTAACTCGGTTCAAGTTGAGCTTCCACAAGCCGAGCAAAGAATGTGTGCTAGGAACATTCTTCAAAACTGGAAAAATACTAACAAGGATATCGAACTAGAGTATATGTTATGGAAAATTTCAAGGATCTACATGAAGGAAACGTTTGAATACAACTTAGATTCACTCCAACGCATTGCACCTACAACATGGTCTCGGTTTTCTTCAAATTGGGATCATGTTGTAATACCTTTGCTTGATTTTTTGACAGACGTAAGAAGAAAGTATATTGAGAGGAATACAAAGAGGAAAATTTTAACAACCACATGGAAGAAGAGGAGGTTCACACCAAGAGCTGACCGTGAGATAGATCTTAATTGACAAAAAGCCAAGGAGTGTAAAAGATGCATATCGAGTCGAGATGGATGCGAAAACATGTGTTTCTGGCTACTGGCAGTTGAATGGGATACCTTTTATGCATTCTATATGTGTCATCACGTCAACAAAGCTCAATGTGAATGATTATGTCAACGGTTACTATAAAATGTCAAGGTGGCGTCAGTTGTATGATAAGGGGATGAGGCCAATCCAAGGGATGAAATTGTGGCGATGCTTAGGTCGATTACATGTTTTACCACCACCTTCTCGGTTTAGATCATTCACTTCTACCACATATTCTCTTCTGTTGATCATTTGTTTCATGTCTTGAACCTCTTCATACATCCCACCTCTACCCATTTGAACAAGTCAACATCCTACAGTTCACTCACAATAATCACTATGAAGTTAACAAAATCACAAATCAATATTAAGCATATATCAAAACAATGTTACCTCTCGGCTAAAAGTACAACGAAAATAAGGACCTTCATGATTTTCTTTCGATTTTGATATGTAAATCGCAAATTTACTTCCACACACACATTTGTTTTTGGAAAACCTCTTCCACCATTGAATCCATTGTAAAATGAGTTAGAACTGATTTCATCCTACAGTCAAAGATGTTCAATTACTCTATTCATCAATGTCGGTTACAAAATTCATCTAAACAACAATCACTATGGCGACGATGAATATGTTTTTGTTGGGATTTAGAAAATAAAACTTACGGACTGAGACGATTGGGATATGGGTTTTGCTCTTACTGTTCTTCAATCGATTACTGGACTGATTTCCCATCTGAACAATCAGAATTTTCTTAAAGTTCTTCAGAAGTTCTTCTCTTTTCACGAATTTTGTTTCTCTGCGATTTTGATATGTTTTCGCCGGATTAAATCATCTAACTTTGTGTTTTTTAATTGAGGAGTTAACGTCAAAGATTAAAGGTTAAACATTGACTAAGTGCAGGATTACATTGATTAAATCAACGAGAAAGTAAATAATTATTTTATATTTTTAATACTTAGGGAATAAATGTTTTAATTGTAAAAACTTCGGGAATGAAATGGCCATTTTCCCTTCTTCTCGCTGTAAAATTTTGTTATTCAGTTTTACTGATACCTTTTGCTTTTCAAAGTTACTTTCTCCCAAAGATTAATAACATGTATGTAAGGGTACAGTGTATTCATTCGTGAATGCTTTAATATATTAAAAAGTGTATTAATACAAGGGTCTTTAATACAATGGGTGAATTGCACATGTTGTATGTTTTTAATTTTTTAGTGTAGTTTTGTATCTTTCTAAAATCACTTACAATCTTGTATCTTTTTTTGTAAGTCCCACCGGAATAAAAACAATTTTATCTCTCCCCTCCGATAACCTATCTGTGACTAACTCTCTCGATAGATAGTTTCCCACTTTTTCATAATTATTCTTCTTTTTATTATTTTTTTTCTTTTTCTTTCCCCATCCCTCTCTATTTCTTACTTTATATTAATTTCACCACCCTATTTTTTTACGGTTGATATATTGTCAAAGGGGAGGTTTCCGTCAATATAGACCGGCTGAATGAAGATAAATCGGCCGATGTACCAGAATTCAAAAAAAAAAATCAAAATCGGACTTATTATAGAATTTCGAATGGATAGTTTAGAGTATTTGTCCACAATCTCATCTATTCGTGGATACTACCACGATCATATCACGTGTTGGACGCTTCTCATGGATAGCCAAACTTGACTATGTTAATATCTTCCACATATGGACGGACGTAGATGTATCCATGGTTTGTTACCTACTTAGTATTTGTCTTCACATATAATTTATTGGAGTATTATCTTCCAAAACAAAACTATCCATCATTTAGGTAATTTAGCTCACTCCTGAAACTAAATTTGCCAAGTATTCATCCTTAATGATCACATATACCTAGTTCTTCACCTTAAAATTACTTTGCCTAACCACCAAGTCATGTTTATTTTTTCAAAACTAAAATGATTATCCATTAATAGATAATAATATGATTATCCATAGATGTATATACGACATAAGACCAATAATATCCTGCTGGACGCTTCTCATGGGTAGCCAAACTTGACTATGCTAATATCTTCCACATATGGACGGACATACATGATACATGTATCCATGGTTTGTTACCTACTTAGTATCTATCTTCACATATAATTTATTGGAGTATTATCTTCAAAAACAAAACTATCCATCATTTAGGTAATTTATCTCACTCCTGAAACCGAAATTTGTCAAGTATATATCCTTAAAGATCACATATAACTAGTTTTTCACCTTAAAATTATTTTGCCTAATCGTGGTAGTGTCTCTTGACCACCTTTTGTTCATCGGACCGTCTAGCATATAATATAATCGTGGTAGTGTCCACGAATAGTTGATACATAGTAAACACAATCTTTAATGTTTTATATCGTACTTTGTGTCACAGATTGACAATCGTGGTAACTCTTGACCACCTTATGTTCATCAGAAGCGTCTAGCATGTGATATAATCGTGGTAGTGTCCATGAATAGTCGATACATGGTAGAACTCTTGACCACCTTCTGTTCATCAGAAGCGTCTAACTGTGATATAATTGTGGCAGTGTTCACAATCATGTGAACTCTTGGCCACCTTCTGTTCGTTGGAAACGTTGGTAGAGCTCTTGACCACCTTAAGTTCATCAGAAGCGTCTAGCATGTGATATTCGTGGTAGTGTCAATGAATAGTCAATACATAGTAGAATTCTTGACCGTCTTTTTCTCACGAATTTTTGATACATAGTAAGTGTCTTACATGTTATATGATTGTGGTAGTATCCACGAGTAACCGATATTGTGGACACGTAGTCTAACTGTCCGTTCGAGATTTCCGTATTAAGCTGGAATTTTTTTTGTTTTTGAATTCCGGTACATCGTCCGATTATATCTTCATTCTGAAGGTTTATATAGCCGGAAACCTCAACTCTGTTATCGTATCCACCGTCAAAAAATAGAGGGGTGAAAAATAAATGAAAAGGAAAAACAAGAAAGGAGAAAAAAAAATATTAATAATAATAAAAATGTGTAGATAGGCGGAACAATGTTTTATCCGTGTTCATCGTGGGTTGTTCTTCCATGAAAAGAGTAAAACTGTTTTTTAACGGTGAAACCTACAAAAAGATATACAAAATTGCAAATAGTAATAGAAAAATACAGGACTGGAAACTTAAAAATAACACTCAGTTCAGTGCAATATTTTCTTAAATACAATATCGTGTGTAACTTTTTTGTTCACTTCATAACTATATTCATAAAGTAATTTAACATGGGGTTAGTTAGGTGTGGGGGGTTCATAAATATGAAAATGAATCAGGAAGTAATGTTAGTTAGGAAATTAGTTTTCAAAGTTGGACATTTGACCAAAAAAAAAAAGTTGGACATTATACAATAATTCATGTATTGCCCCTACTCATATAAAATGGACTTTTAACAAAAAGAAAGAGAGAGAATGATAAGGACTCGGCTACCACCACCACAAAACAAAATATAACTCTAATATTTTCAAGATTAATTAATGAGTAATACTTGGGTTGTTAACTTCCACTTTTTTAACCAATCAAATAATTCCACACAATTTAATATTAAAATAATTAAAATTTTATAAATATTTTTAAAATAAAAAAAAAATTAAAAAATGAAAATAAAAGAAAAGAAAAAATATTTTATTTTAGGCAAAACTTTAAAAAAAATTATTTTAAAAAATACAAAACCCTAAATCTTAATCTCTAAACCCTAAATTCTAAACCCTAAACCCTAAAAAATAATTTGAACCAAAAATATTAAAATTAAAACTAAACCATAATCCCTAAACCCAATATGTAAATCTTAAAAAATAAAAAACTAAACCCTAATCCCTAAACCCTAAACCCTAACCCAAAGAGCTTAAACTCTAATCCCTAAACCCTAAACCCAAAGAGATTAAACCCTATACCATAAACCCTAATCCCTAAACCCAATATGTAAATCTTAAAAAATAAAAAACTAAACCCTAAATCCTAAATCCTAAACCCTAACCCAAAGAGCTTAAACCCTAAATCCAAAGAGCTTAAACCCTATACCATAAACCCTAATCCCTAAACCCAATATGTAAATCTTAAAAAATAAAAAACTAAACCCTAAACCCTAAACCCTAACCCAATGAGCTTAAACCCTAAATCCAAAGAGCTTAAACCCTATACCATAAACCCTAATCCCTAAACCCAATATGTAAATCTTAAAAAATAAAAAACTAAACCCTAAACCCTAAACCATAAACCCTAACCCAAAGAGCTTAAACCCTAAATCCAAAGAGTTTAAACCCTATACCATAAACCCTAATCCCTAAACCCAATATGTAAATCTTAAAAAATAAAAAACTAAACCCTAAACCCTAAACCCTAACCCAAAGAGCTTAAACCCTAAATCCAAAGAGCTTAAACCCTATACCATAAACCCTAATCCCTAAACCCAATATGTAAATCTTACAAAATAAAAAACTAAACCCTAAACCCTAAACCCTAAACCCTAACCCAAAGAGCTTAAACCCTAAATCCAAAGAGCTTAAACCCTATACCATAAACCTTAATCCCTAAACCCAATATGTAAATCTTAAAAAATAAAAAACTAAACCCTAAACCATAAACCCTAACCCAAAGAGCTTAAACCCTAAATCCAAAGAGCTTAAACCCTATACCATAAACCCTAATCCCTAAACCTTAAACCCCTTTACATTCAAAGGGTCCTTAATCCCTAAACCCCAAAAGCTGTAGATCCAAAGGGTCCATAATACTTAAACCCTAAACCCAAAAGAATTTAAACCATAATCACTAAACTCTAAACCCTAAAGGTCTTAAACCCTAAACCCTAAGCCGTAAACCATAAACCATAATTAGTAGACCCTAAACTCCAATTTGTGAACTCTAAAAATATATAGATATTGATATATGTTATTATCTATTTTTATAAAATATTTAAATGTCTTTAATTCTTTAATTTTAATTTTATAATTTTATTTAAAAATAATATTACATGGCATATTCTTATTGATTAAAAATAATATTCCTTAATTCTTTGGTTCTCTATTACATTTTTTTCATGTGAACTAAAGTGTTGAAAGGGATTAGAATAAACCAGACAATTTTTTATGTATATAAAGATAAGACGTGGCAGAGAGTAAAATTGTTTTTTATTTTTGTAAAATTAAGAAGAAAAAGTGCAGAGGGAAAAAGAGGTAGAAGAGAGAGGGAGATAGAAATGTGGAAGAATAAACGTAGGTAGAGTGTATATAGGAGTTAGTGTGTCATTTCTTTTTATTTTGGACAGCTCAAATAGTAGTTTTTTCCTAAAACTAATTTCCCCATTATTGGTTCGCTCTAGGTGCAATTTCTCTTTAACATTACACTTTTTATCTTGTCCTTGCCGAATTACATTGAAGAGGTGACACTCGATCGAACTTAATCGAGACGGTTTACGACACGTATGTGTACGACGAACGAACGTTGGCTACGGTCATATCATATTATTTTTTTTTTTTTGCAAAATCGTCAATTTTCATATAAATGAAGTAGGAGCTTTACAAAAGATTGTAGCCCAATGTTTGGTATCATGGCAAAAAAGAAAGGTAAAAAACATGATAGCAAAGTCTCTAGCGTTAACAAGTATACCGCCTCATTCGATCCAATACCGCATCAACGTTCTGAAAGCTTTTCGGTCACGTCGGGCAGTGATGGTGTTTTTAATTTGTCTGTCCAGAATGCGCATTAACTGAGTTGTGTCTCTGGCGCAGGCTGAAAAGATCCTGTTGTTACGTTCAATCCATATGTGGTATAAGACCGTGTGAATAACAATCTTCCGCAGGGTAGAGGGAGCTTCTGTCGATCGTTGCTTGGCCCAGCAGATCATCGTGGTCCATGATCTGAAGTGGGAGATTGCTGAGCTTAGCCGCCTGCAAATGTTAGACCATAGGTCGACAGCATACGGGCACGAAAGGAAGAGATGCTCTCTGCTTTCCTGACCTGATGAACACATAACACAAGAGACATCAACCGCAAGACCCCAGTTAGCAATCCTGTCTTTCGTCGGAAGCCTATCCAGATTTGCAGTCCAGAGAAAGAACGCAAGCTTCGGGATATGACCTTTGTACCAGATCACCTTTGCCCAGTCTTTCTCAATCTCTCTAGGCCTAAGCGCGTTCCATGTATGCTTAGCTGAGAAAGCAGCGTGGATTAAGTCATCCACCTTCCAAGAATACTGGTCTTTAACTTCAGCCTGCAAGGGTAGCGAGATGGTTGTGAGGTAGCAGTGCAACAGCAGGGCCGTGTCCGATCTCGGGTTGGCCAGCACCCATTGGTCGCCATTACACGCTTCAGAGACCTTAGCATCGATACTGATTCTAGCCTGACTCGGCCCCGACTCACCTAAGAGCTTGATGGGAGGACCCAAGTTTGTCCAATTATCGTGCCAGAATGAGATCCGCTCTCCATTACCCAACTCCGCTTTTATGAAATTCGCAGCCAAATGTCTGAGCTTCAGCAAGCGTTTCCAGCTACAAGAGTCTCCTTGCCTCTCATTTATTACCCAAAAGCTCTGGCCGGACAGATACGTGAGCTTGATCCATTCCACCCACAGGGATTTTGATTCAGAGAAAAGCAGCCAGACTAAACGGAGGTTTAGAGTAATGTTCCAAGTGATTAGGTTTCTCAACCCCAATCCGCCTTCTGTTTTTGGCAGACATGAAGCTTTCCAAGATACTTTAACCATAGCTTTCCTATCCAAGTTTCCTGCCCAAAGAAAGCGACAACAAAGAGCCTCTATTTTGCGGATGCACCCTTTAGGAAGGACAAAGGCCGAGAACCAGAAGTTGATGACTCCCATGATCACTGTTGATATGAGTTGAAGCCGCCCTGCGAAGGAAAGGGCTTTAGCTGACCAGGCTTTGAAGCACCTCTCAACTTTGTCTATAAGAGGCGCATAATCGCAGATCCTGAGCTTCGAATGCGAGAGAGGGAGCCCAAGGTAGCGGACTGGTAGCGTTCCGTTTGTGAAGCCGTAGCTGGCTATAGCTGCAGCTTCTGTTTGATTCAGACATGCGGAGTATAGCTCAGTCTTGCGGATATTCATGTAAAGACCTGACCAGCACCCAAAGTCATCTAGCGTCTCACTAATGCTGTGCAGAGAAGAGCTCGTTCCATCAAAGAAAATCATCACGTCGTCTGCAAACATTAGATGAGAAATTTTCAGAATTTCCGTGTTTGGGTGGAAGCCGATGTCCCCAGAGTCGAACCGCGATTGTAGCAGCTTGGAGAAGACCTCCATGGCTAACACAAACAGATACGGGGATAGGGGATCTCCTTGCCGAAGACCCCTTGAGCACTTGATGTAGCGACTCTCTCGACCATTTACTGCTATCGTGAAAGAGGCTGAAGATAGACATTCAGAAATCCATTTAGTAAAGTTCTCCGGCGTCCCCAAAGCCCTTAGTGTTGTCAAGACGAAGTCCCAACGGACAGAATCAAAAGCTTTGCGAAGGTCGACTTTCAGCATTGCCCGTGGATCATTATTAACCTTGTTGTAACCTTTCACGAGCTCGGTGGCCAGGAGAACGTTTTCAGCTAACAGTCTACCCGGTAGAAAAGCCGATTGGGCAGGAGAGATGATTGTACTGAGGAGGTTCTTTAGCCTGGATGCTAAAAGCTTAGCAATTACTTTGTATAGTGTGTTCAAACAGGATATTGGCCGGAACTCTGATGGGCTCGAGGCGTTTGGAGTTTTCGGGATTAGAACCATAGTAGCTGAGTTCCACTGCTTCAGAATCTGTCCCGAGCTAAAAAATTCTTTGATTGCCTCTGTGACTTCTGCACCAACTATATCCCAGCAGGCGACGAAGAATTCCGATGAGTAACCATCGGGACCTCCGGTTTTGTTTCTTGGCAGGTTTAGAAAGGCTTCTTTAATGTCTGAATCAGTGAAAGGTTTCCCTAGCTCTTCCGCTTGCTCAGCAGAGCATTTGGCGCTTAACAATAACTTGATGTCATCTTCCTCATACATACAATCTGTAACCTGACCGCCTAGGAGCTCCTCAAAATATTGGACACAACATTCCTGGATTTCACTTTGATTATCTATTACTTCCCCGTTTTCCCTGACCAAAAAATGGATGTAGTTTTTGGCTTGTCTAGCTTTCATGAGTCTGTGAAAATAAGATGAACCACAGTCTCCGTTTATAGCCCAAGTGATTCTGGATCTCTGGAGAAGAAAATTCTCTTCAGCCTTAACTAGGACTTGCCATGCTCTGTTAGCCTCATATTCTTGGTTTACTGCTTCTATGGTAGGATCTGCCAGTACCAACGATTGGAGATGAAGTACATCTTGATGGGCTTCCTCTGTCCGCTTTTCCAAGTCCGAGTAGTTCTGCTTGCAGAAAGTTCTGATCGGATTTTTTAGATTCTTGAGCTTCTTGGATACTCTAAACATTGCCGAACCAACCACATTTGGCGAAAACCAGTTGAGAGCAACAACGCTTTTGAAGTCTCTGTTATGCAGCAGGAAATTACTGAATTTAAACGGTCTGCGATGCCTGCTTAGCTCAGGGTTGAGGATAATCGAAGCTGGTGCATGGTCCGAGAAATCCGGCTCGGTGAATAGACCAAGAGATGCCGGGAAGTTATCTGCCCATTCCACGTTCACTAGGATTCTGTCCAGCTTCTTCGCTATCGGGTTTAGTACCCTCTTATTCCACCAAGTAAATAGCTCACCTCTGTAGTTTAGATCTTGCAGGCCAGTCTCACTCAAACAGTCTCGAAAGAGCCTCATGTTGATGTCCACAGAGGGGCTGCTGCTAAGAGAGTGCTCAGAGGGGTCAATCGTCTGATTGAAATCCCCAATCACTGCCCAAGCTTTGCCTATACACAACAGATTCACAGAGATCTGGCTGAGTTCTTCCCAAAGGTATCTTCTCTCCATGTCATCATTAGAGGCATAAACGAAGGAAACTACAATCTGATTCTGATGGTCAGGAAGCTTTACTAAACATGTCACACACTGAAGAGACTTTGCTATAATGTCAACCTTGACACTCGGGTGCCATAACACCCAAATCTTCCCTAATTCCGAGAAATCATAGTTATCTGCCATTAACCAGCCAGGCAGCAGTCTATTTACAAACTTCTTCTGCTTCTGCTGCTTTACATGTGTCTCCAAGAGACCCCCAAAAATAGGTTTACGCTGCTTGTACCATTTTTTAAATCCCGCTCGATGACTCACCTTATTAAAGCCTCGAATATTCCAGCCAAAAAGGTCTATACACATTACTACAGATTTTTGGGACCCTTGTCCCTGTTTCTCCTCCGCGCTCTATTCGACCGCACTTCAATATACTTCTGCTTATGGTCCTTTATCTCTCCCTCTTCGTCAGACTCGGAAGAGAGAATGTCCGAGGAATCTGAATCAACGCCAGAGGAAGTTAAACTGTTGACAATCTTCTGGCCAGGATCCTTACTGGTTTCTCCTATGAGAAGCTTAGGAGGAGCTTTGAGTGTCTCAGTCAAGGGTCTAATCTCTTCAGGAATCGGGTCACTACCCACTGGAGCCTTCACTACTATTTTCCAATCCTTGGCTAGAGGCTCAGTTCTGCCAGCCGGTTTGACTTTTTCCTTAGGATTAGCCTTTGATTTTCCTTTCACTTTCTTCTTGTTTGGATTGCCTCTCGGGCAGTCTTCGTTTACATGGCAAGATGAGGTGCAGATCGTGCAGGTTATGGGAGCTCTTTTACATCTCTTAATACCATGTCCAATCTCCTTGCAGTAGGAACAAACCGGAGGCATCCAAGGGCTCGAAACTTCCACTCTCACCACTTCACCTGATTGAAACCTAACATTCACAGCTTCCGGAAGGGGGGCCCGAGGGTCTATGACTGTGAAAACTTTGGCCACTTCCAAGTTTGTCTTGTTTGCGGTTTGAGGATGAAGATGTCGTGGATCTCCGACCAGACCAGCTATGCGACCCAGTCCGTCTTCGTTGAAGAATTGAAGAGGGACTTTCCTGAGTTCAAGCCAGATAGGTGCGGATGTCAGCTCTGGTTTAGACGGTACGAAGCCGGGTTCCCAGTTTGCGACGAACATGGTTTGACCCTCAATGGTCCATAACCTCTGGTTAACTACTCTAGATCTCGTGCTCACATTTGGAATGCGGAAAAGGTAAGCGAAACCTTCCATTTTCGTAACTGATATGTCCCGAAACTGTTTGCTCCAGATACCATTGACGATATTGTGGACTACACCTTGTGACGGAGGCTCGGAGTAGAACTGTCCTATCACGAAACTTGCCCACGCTCCTCGGTTATTTTCAATTACAGTGTTAGGAATGTCAATACAGAGCTCACCTGATGGTAGCTTGAATGGCTTCCCCTTCTTCTGCAACGGTTTCCCGTTGCCCTTAAACAAATCACTCCAAGAGTCCTTCTTCAGGGGAGGGTTTTTGTTTGCTGGGCCATCGTCAGCCAGGACTGCTCCTTTAGCTGATTTGGTTGGTCCACTGGTTTCCTTTGACACGTTCCCTTGTGAAGGAATTGATGCTGGTGTTAAGACTGTAGTTGGAGCCACCATCTCTACAGAATCTAAGATTGCCTCTGCATCGTTTGCGAACGCAGTGGCTGGAGATCCGATTTCTGGACCAAAAACTGGGTCCTGAGCAATAAGCGCAGAAGCCAAAATTGTGTCTTTCGACACCTTGACGCTGTCAATCTGGATGACCTTTTGGATATCCATCAAGACTGCAGGGAGGCTAACTTCAGCTTCCTTAGCTCGGTTTGATACGACCAGCGTTCTCTCAGCTAGGCCATCGACAGAGTCAAGAGACTCCGACAAGCGTTCGCCGGGTAGTGAAGAAGTGGCCGTATCAGTTTGTGCTAGGGATAACTTTTCCACAGCGATGCCATCGACGGAGTAGCGAGACTCTGACAAGCTGTCGCTGGAAGTAGCATCAGGAGATGAGGCAGGAGGAGACTCAAACACCGGACTTTTATTTCCACCCAAGGGTTTCGATTTTTGTCCGGAGGCCGACGCCTTTGCTCCTCCTTTAGGGCGTTTCTTCTTGCCCCCCATGAGAGGCGGAGGGGCTTTGTCAAGCGGATGATTGAGGCACCGACGTCGGAGGAGACGCCGTGCGGCAGCTGATAGCACGGACGTGTTTTCAGATCTGGAATCGCCTTTTTCAGAGAGAGAAAGCTACAGTGGGTACGTGTTGAAAACACTCTTTCGACTTGAGAGCATCATATCATATTTTTTTTTTTTAAAAGCTTGAATCTATGAAGTAATTTAGTTGAAACTTCTACCACATAACTATATCTTTTAATAGTCTCATTAATTTATGAAGCTTTAATAGTCATATCTTTTAGTTGAAACTTCTACAGTGGGTAATAGTCATATCATATTTTTTAAAAGCTTGAATCTATGAAGTAATTTAGTTGAAACTTCTACCACATAACTATATCTTTTAATAGTCTCATTAATTTAAGTTGCTACGAAAATATCACATTAAACAATTGCGACAATCAAACATACAATTTTTGGGAATGTAAATAAGATAAGATTAAAAATCATACACACTAGAAACATTTTTTCCTAATACATCCCACAAAAAAAAACAATACAAAAGAGGAAATAAATAAACACTAAACTAAAAACCCGAACTGTAATAATCCAAATCCATAATAACTCAATTTCAGATTGATTACTATTTTTTTCTTTAACAGAAGAAAAAACAGAATCAAACCCAAGTTGAAACCAAACACAGCTTAAACATTCCTAAAAGAACCTATAGAGAACAGGGATGAACACAATAAAAATAGAACGTCTACAAGAGCTTCGTTTTGGTTTTTTTTTTTTTTTTTTTGGGGTGTTATTAACAAAAGCGAATCTTAAAGCATAAACCCCTAAGTTCTTATCTAAATATTCTTTTGTAGACGACTTCAAACGTCTGTACATGCATCTATATGTATATATCAACAACACTGATGTGTAATCTTGTGAATCAAGAACGATACTGTAGTGTATTATTACCATGTTTCTTTTCTTTCAAGTTTCTTCTCCTTTTCTCCTCTTCTAATATGTGGTACTTGCAGGTTGCTAGTCGAGGGGAGAGTCAAACACCATTTCCTGCAAAACAAACAGATCCTCTCTCAGACTCATCCCGGGAATTAAAATTACATATCACGGTTTACTAGAGCCATAGTGTTTTTCGACATACACTAAAGAGAGTCCAAAACATACCTTGTTGCAGACGGGGCAAGTTTCACTTCTCTCCATCCATTCTAGTATGCAGGCTAGGTGAAAATGGTGATCACATTTGGCTACAAGTTTCGGGTTCTCGATATCATATTCTGAATCAGTAACAAAGACAAGATATATAAAACCATTCACAGTCATATAAAGTTCGGTTATGTATGTCTTTGAGAAAGGCTAAAAACAAAATTACCTTCCAAACATATGGGACAATCCTCCTCTTCCTCTATTGGTACAAAGAGGTCTTTTGATAGCTTCGGGTCTATATCCTCAGTAGATTCAAGATCAATCTCTGTTTGGAGTTTGCTTTCTGTTTCTTTGTGTGAGCATGTAGTTGGAACCCCGAGAGTGATACCGTCGACAGTTTCTTGAGCAGACTCAGTATTAGCGGTTTCCACCGAAACCTCTCTTATATCAACACAAGCAGTCTCTTCACCGTTTCCTGGTGTTTGAGGAACACCTATAGCCACATCAAAGGGGATAGGCAGTGGTGGTGGTATATAAGCATCAGGAGATGAAGTCTCTAAGTTTGTGTCTACTACGACAACACCAGAGGAAGTCCTGTTAAGAGCGGAAGATAAAGGAACACGCTCTTCTGTTGCTCTCGGATACTGCAGAGACGAGACAAAAACTGTTATTAACAATCGAGAAAAAACAATTCTATCTTGTAATAAAATAAATAAATCATTCCCATATGAATCTCAAAGCCATCTGAATCAGCGGCACAGCAAGACTGTGTACGGAGTACACTGTCTATCTTCGCAAGAACATACAAATAAAAGCCAGGAAGTTAAAGAAGTATCACACTAACGTAATAGTACGGAGGTCCATTATCAACATCAGATCTTCGTGAAGAACAACAACAGCAACCTCCCATTTTCTTCTTCTATTAATTTTGGTTTTCTTTATCACAATTCCAAAAACAGAAGACTCTTCATTCTATGATAACCTACAACAAGTGTGAAGAGACAAGAAACAAATTACATTCTGATGAACTCACATTCATCATTTTATCAGCTGTAAAAACAGAAACAAGCTTTGTAGTTTTCAATATCAGTTTCAGCTAAGCAGGTCAGATCAGATTTATCATGGTAGCAACAAAAGATACATTTACATGTTCAACCACATCAAGCGAGCAAAACATTTAAACTTTCAGCACAAGAGTCCATATTACAAGAACCTCAATCGACACACCAACCATCTCTTGTCCATGAAAACCAGCTCAACATCGAGACAATGATGTAGAGATTAAGCTTAAATACATATGCTAAATCAGGAGAAACCCAGTTTTGCAACATCTAAACACAACTACAGTCAATTTCAAAACATTTTATACTAAAACTAAAAGCCAGTAACAATTCTACTCGAACTCAGCTCAAACACAAACAATAATTTCACGAAAACACACAAACAAATAAATAAAAAACTCAGAGCTTCATTGAGAGGTAGCTACGACGTTTCACAATCCCCAAGCTCCGTAAAACCCTAAACCGAAACCTTATCAAAATCATCAGAATTTCAGAATCTAGCATACACAGAAAGAGAAAAACGGATCTAAACAGTCAGAACCCAAAGAATTTCACACGAAATCAGCTTGAAAGGCGAGAGATTCAACAAAGAGGAAATCAAAAACAAAAAAAAGCGATCACTAGCGAGCACGATCAAAGACCAACCAAGAACCGATCATCCTCTAGAGATCGAATCAGGAATTGAAAATCTCAAAATCAAAGAGAGAATTTTACTTTTTTCGTATACGTTTTGTTCTCGGGAGAAACCTTTTCGTCCCCTCTGCTGCTGCTGTTTATCGTGCGCTCTCTCAAACGACTTTACTAAGAAAATTGAAGACTCATCTCTCACTAAAATATTGATTACCTACTTAATATATTAATATACTGGTTTTTCTTTCTTTTTTTGTATATGCAAACTAATCAATTGTATTGTCGAATATACAAGTACCAAGTATTATTGCTCATACTACATAAAATATAGGGAGATTAGGTGTTCTACCATATTTCTGAGCTCGCAATTAAGTTCATGTGAACTTTTGTTCATTTTTCAGACCTTGTATAATGACCATCATTCCCTTCATTCTCCAAAAAACTTTATCGAGTTCTAAGTAATTCTAACAACAAATTTGTTCAATTTCTTTGAGAATATCATTTGTTTTATCAAAACATCAGCACTAATATTCGAATGATCTTATTTTATTTATAACATTGCTAAGTTATGACAGCTGGAAAGATCGAATTATCTTCAAAACCCTAGTGTTTTCTCCCAAAGCTTCCCCGCCGTCAAACACTTTCTCCTTCTATTTCTTCTTCGGCGACCGGCGTCTCTTGCCGTTGCCGGAGAGACTCCATCTCTTTTTTTTTTTATTGTTTCCCGTTTTGATGTCGGCTTTGGCTCTCTTCTTTTTAAGTTTTGTGTTGTTTTGAGAGGTTTTTTTATCATGTTGCGGTGGCTCCTCCTCCTCCTTCTTCCGAGCGATGTTCTATCGTAGCTTGTTCTCTACGGTGGCATAGCTCCCGTGCTTTCCTACAGTGAAAGCAAATTGGTTTCAACAAGTTTTATCATGTTCCATCGTTTGCGGTGTGATATTCATACATTTTCATGCATTTAGGCTTGTACATAGTTCTTGTTTTGACTTCTGTTCTCCACCATTCTTACCATTTTGTCGAGTCATTGTCGCATCTAGAGTTTAGAGTTGTCTAGGATTAGGAGTAGGCACCTTAGGCTTGCATTTGGAGTGTTTCCTTTTTGCAGATGATTTGGAGTTGGATGAGGAGTTTGGAGCTCGAAGGACCAAGAAAGAGGCAGCAGGCGTGCATATCGGCCAGGATATCGGCTTGCAGGCCGATACACGCTCTCGGTTTAAATCGGAAGGAGCCATATCGGCCGGGATATCGGCTGGATGAGCCGATACGTTTGTTCGGGCAAAAATCCGAGAGTCCATATCGGGTTCAATATCGGTTGGCTCAACCGATATGAAACTCTCGGATTAAATTCGTTGGAAGAATATCGGTTGGCATATCGGGTTAGCCAACCAATACGTTTTGTGCCAAGAAAATCCGAGACTTGATATCGGCCCGCGTATCGGCTGGCCGGGCCGATACGCGTCCAAGAAGATGTTCCGGATCCGGGTCAACACCCGGCTTGTTCCGGGTTGACCCGGCTCGCACCCTATAGACTATTTAAGCCAAAAACCTATTTCTTTTTGTGTCTTAAGCTGTTTTTGATGTTCTAAACTCTTTTGTAAGAACAAGATTGATTTCTTTGGTTAATCTAGTATTTTTCTCTTGTTATTCCTTCAACAAATCTCTCAATCCCTCACCAATCTCCATGATCAACTCTATTCTATGAGTTTTGTTGATCTAGTTATGATTAGTGAGTAGTTCTCCATAGGCTTATGGGTTAGGTAGGATTAAGTTGATTAGGGGTGATCAATAGATTTCTAGTGGTTAATTGTTTGAAATCTCATCTAGCAAAGTGTGCTTAATGCCTAATTAATCTTGATCACATTGATTAGGATGTTTAGAATTTCTTGTTCACAACATGTTCGATGAAATTCCAGTATCTAGCTTTGTTAGGACTTTCACATTCTAGCACTTGAAAATGTATGTCTAGAGTGATTGTTTGCTAATTGGAACCTGTTTGAATGCTCGTTTGATTTTAATTCACAAATGATGATTTGTTCTTGAGTTAAGATTAAGTGAAGAATTGGTATTAAGAGATTAAACTGATTTACTTGGTGTGTTCCTTGCTAGGAGATTAGCTTTTAGAAGTTTAAATTAGGATTCCTTAATCATCCCGAGTCACCTATCCGTTGACCTTAACCCTTGGGCCTTATTCTTGTCATTGATTGAATCGTTTGTTTATTTGCTTTTGTTTACTTCTGTTTGATTTTCTTTCGTTAGGATTGTTAGAAACTAAAACCAAATTGTTTGATTTGACTCTGAAGGTTTAGTGTTTGCTTATTGGTTTTATCCGTCCCAAAAAGGTTCGATACCTCAAGGCTACATCGATAAGCTTGAGGAATTGGTACCTCAAAGGATTGCAAAAATTCTTGTTATCAATTTGGCGCCGTTGCCATTTTGGGAATCTGGATATATCAATTAGTTTTCTATTCCTTTTTAGTTCAAGTTATTGTTACTAATTTGTTACTTTCTCTCTTTTTGATGCTAGGTGTATGAACTTGCGCAGCAAAGGGACTACAAACTTAGTTGCAAGAGTTTACGACATCAAAGCACACGAGAGGAGATTAGCAAGGGAACGACGAGCACAAGAACGAGCTGTTAACGTTGACAGACTTGGGTTGGAATCAACTGTTGAAGATATACAAACCTTTGAGAGTGTTGAGCAAACAGTTATGGATAACCACGAGGATCAACAACAGCAGCAGAAACAAAGCCCGGCTAGGGCCATTGGTGATGGAGATACACCGGACACAAATGCAAACCGGCATGGAATCATTCCACCAGCGGTAAACAATAATAACTTTGAGATCCGAGCAATGGTGATGAACATGGTGCAGAACAAACAGTTTCATGGGTTAGCATCTGAGGACCCGTTGCATCACTTGGACACTTTTGACAAGATTTGTGCTACCACAAGGCTGAATGGTGTGACTGACGATGGTTTGAAAATGCGTCTCTTCGTCTTCTCTTTGGCAGACAAAGCCAAGGATTGGGAAAGCACTATCCCTCCAGGATCCATCACTACTTGGGGAGACCTGAAGAAAGCTTTCTTGAAGAAGTTCTTCTCAACTACTAGGACTGCCCGTTTTCGCAATGAGCTATCCGAGTTTGTGCAGCGCAAAAATGAGAGCTTCGCTGAAGCTTGGGAGAGGTTCAATAAGCTCACCACTCAGTGCCCCCACCATGGTTTTGTTGGAATTATGTCCAGTAATCTCTGTACTGTCTCTAGAAAGTAAGAGTATGTCAATGATCATACATAAGTCATATAATACTGGGGGTCATGATGGCTTGCTAGAGTCCGCTCATGATCTATAAGTCTTGGACTTATTGCCTTTATTATATGATCCCATATGGGGTCACACGCCTAAGCTAACAGGAAACTATGAAGGAACAGTTCAGCAGATGTACGGTAAAAGTGCTAGGCATTTACTGTGCTTGGAGAGATAGAAGGGCCTGACTGAGAATTGGGCCCAAAAGCCCATGAGAACTAAAAGGAGTTTTAATGAATAAAACTTGACCTAGCTCTCTAATTCTCCTAAGCTTTCTGCGCCTCTCTCTCTCTCTTCTGCGCCTCCCTCCCTGTGGTCTAGCAGCCTTCTTCCTGTTGGTGTGCGTGTGTGAACCTTTGGAGGAGCTATCTCTTGGTGGTTCTGCTGATCTCTGACAATACCTCTTCTTCCGCTGCATTAACAAGGTATTAGGTGAGATCCTTTATGATTCTGCAAGAGAACCTAGATCCAAGCATGTTTAGTAGGATCAATCAATGAGTAATTGAATCAGGATCAACTAAACAATCCTTCAGTGGTATCAGAGCTATTGGTTCTGTTAGGTTTTCTTGTTTAGAATCATGTTTAGGTTGTTTAGAAGTGTTTGAATCAATCTATTGATAAGAAAAACACTTAAGAAACAAAGAATTAAAACCTAAACTAAATAAAATCGCATGATCCAATCTATATTGAATTGGTATGCGTCGGAGTGTTGATCGGAAAGGATCACACGTCCGGATCGGTCAAGACGCACGAACCGATCGCGTCATGGATCGAGTTGCGTGGTCGGATCGATCAGCTGGTGAACCGCGAGTGATGAACCGATCGGCCGAGCCGATCGCATGTATCGATCATGGATCGATGGCATGGATCGATGCGATCGCATCCAGCTCTCGTCGCGTCTCGACCCGACCACCGTCCCGTCCCGTCTCGCCATCGTCCCGATCGATCGTCAGCGTCGCGGTTGTGATCGAGATGGACCGATCCCGGATCGCGTCCCGTCCCGTTCGTGCATCGCGTGATGCTTGCAGCTGGCCGATCGTGTCTCGTCTCGATCGCGAAGCTAGGTCACGACCGTGATCGGTTCGTGACCAATCGGTTCGGTTCGGTTAATGGTTCGGTTTAAAATTTATTAAAACTTAAACGTCACGGTTTAATAATTACAGACTTAATAAATTTATTAAGATCTGGTTAAACCGTGATAAGAAATCCAAAGTCGTAAAATTGGATTTAGTGCCTAAACCAGTGGTTTTCTAATTTGATTTGGTTGGACCAAATAAATTGAGAAAATCCGGTTTAGTAAATAACCGGTTGACAATTGTGGTCATCGTAGTAATTAATTTTGGTTAGACCAATTTTAATGAACCAGACCGGTTATGTCATTTAATTGGACAATTGGGTTATGTCTTGGACATAGACCAATTCTTGGGCCATGGGCCAAGAAGTTAAAACAATTGGGCCAATTATTTGAGTCTTATTCTTCAGATTATTTTAAAATTCATTTAATAATTAAGATTTGATTTTAAAATTAATCAGTTTCCAAAATTTCAAATTAGAAAGTTTCTTAGAATAGAAGTTTCTAGATTTGCATGTTTTGGATATTTAGGAAATTTCTATAGTTAGAAAGTTTCCAATTTTAGAAAGTTTCCAAAATCAGTAGGTTTCCCAAAATGGAAAGTTTCCCAAAATAGTAATCTTCTATTTTGGGATGAAATTTTAAGAAAAACCTACAAACCTCAAATAATATCAAGCGTTGGATGTCTTGTCCAGATTATGCAGCTGTTGAAGCCCATTCAATCGTACACACGGCCTTACAGTGTGAGAGTGTCTATCTTTTGCGTGGGTAAGACAGTTTGTGATTCATTGATGTCATTGGGAGTCCCAGACATTAGTGATTACATGACTGTATAGTCTGGTTTTCTTGACTAGGCCATCGGGAGTCCCGGGCCTTGAGACATCAGAGTGGATTGGGCCTCGGGCCCAGATTCACAACCAAGAGTTATATCACGGATATAATTAGCCGAGATAGGGCTTACCGATATAAGCTAAGGTTGGGTGACGGCCAGTGGCCCACTTTGATCTTAGTTATATGTGGATCTTGGAATCATTATATTCTATTGAGGGTAACTAATGTTATTGAATATAATGAGAGATTAATCATATTAACTATAATGCGAGATTAATCATATTGAACATATTAACTAAAATCCTTTTATCTTATATTTCAGCTATGACTACTACAAGCACACAAAACACATTCTCAATCCGGTCTGTTCTCGACAAGGAGAAGCTGACTGGAACGAACTTCCTGACGTGGTCAAGGAACTTGAGGCTGGTCCTCAAGCAGGAGAAGAAGGAATATGTCCTTCGTGATCCCCTCCCCGAGAGGCCTCCTAACAATGCCGCCAAGAATCTGCATAATGCTTGGGAAAAGCATTCGTCAGATGAAAATGATGTCTATTGCCTGATGTTGGCGACCATGACTGCTGAGCTGCAAATGCAGTTCGAGAGTGTGTTGTCGCCCATCGAGATAATGGCAAGCCTGAAATCGCTTTTTCAGGAGCAGGCAAGGACTGAGAGGTTCCAGACAGTTAAGAACCTCTTAGACTGTAAGTTGGCTGCAAATGCGGCAGTGAGTCCTCATGTCTTGAAGATGATGGATTATCTCGATCATCTTCAGAAACTCGACTGCCCTATCAGCCAGGAACTTGCCTACGACATCGTTCTGCAGTCTTTACCTGCAAGCTATGATCAGTTCATCATGAACTTCAATATGCATGGCTTGAGTAAGACATTGCCTGAGCTTCACGGAATGCTCAAGACTGCAGAGCCCAACTTGAGGAAAGCCAAGGACCCCAATGTGCTTATGGTGCAGAAGGGCAAGGGCTTTAAGAAATCCTCTGCTAAGGACAAGGGAAAGGCTAAGGCTGTTCAAGTCTCGGACAAGGACACGCCAAAGCCCAAGCCCAAGTCCAAGGCTGGGCCTACTGACATCTGCAGGTTCTGCAAAGAACCAGGGCATTGGAGGAGAGAATGTAAGAAATTCCTGGAAGGTCTAAAGGAATTGAAGAAGAAGACTTTGGAGACTTCTTCATCAGGTATTTTTGTTATAGAAGTTAATACAACTACTTCTCATAATACCTCATGGGTTATGGATACTGGTTGTGGGGCTCATATTTGTACTAATATGCAGGCACTCAGCAACAGTAGGAGGCTGAAGCAAGGACAAGTGGAGCTACGAGTTGGGAATGGAGCGAAAGTTCCTGCACTAGCTGTAGGCACATACTTGTTGTCTTTACCTTCGGGATTGGTTTTAGAACTCAATAATTGTTATTTTGTACCTGCGATAAGCAGAAATATTATTTCAATTTCATTGTTGGATTTGGAAGGTTATGATTTTTCAGTTAAGAATAAATTATGTTCCTTCAATCGCAACAATTTGTTCTATGGTTGTGCCCCTCTTACGAATGGGCTTTACATACTTGATCAATCCGCGCCAATTTATAACATTAATACCAAACGGTTCAAACCTAATGAGGAGAACCGAACGTTTCTATGGCATTGTCGTTTAGGGCACATCAGCGAGAAACGCATTAAGAGGCTCCATTCGAATGGACTTCTTGGCTCATTTGACTTTGAGTCATGTGAGAAATGCGAATCCTGTCTGATGGGCAAAATGACGCGGGCCCCCTTTAATAAACCTAACGAGAGGGCCAGTGACTTATTGGGCCTGATACACACAGATGTGTGTGGCCCAATGTCCACAAATGCAAGAGGAAACTATCAGTACTTCATTACCTTCACTGATGATTTCAGTAGGTATGGATATGTTTATTTAATGAAACATAAGTCTGAATCGTTTGAGAGATTCAGAGAATTCCAAAATGAAGTACAGAACCAACTTGGCAAAAGCATTAAAGCTCTTCGGTCCGACCGAGGAGGAGAATACTTGAGCCAAGAGTTCAGTGATCATCTAAGAGAGTGTGGGATAGTTTCCCAACTCACTCCTCCTGGAACACCTCAATGGAATGGTGTGTCTGAGAGGAGGAATCAGACCTTATTGGATATGGTTCGGTCTATGATGAGTCACACAAACCTTCCAATATCCCTTTGGGGATATGCTCTGCTAACAGCAGTGTTCACTCTAAATAGAGCGCCATCAAAAGCAGTAGCTAAGACACCATATGAATTATGGACTGGGGAAACTCCGGTGCTGTCTTATCTTAGAATTTGGGGTTGTGAAGCCTATGTCAAGAGATTGATCTCTGACAAGCTTACACCAAAGTCTGATAAATGCTACTTCATTGGTTATCCGAAGGAGACCAAGGCTTATTACTTCTACCTACGATCCGAGAACAAGATCTTTGTTGCTCGGGATTGTAATTTTCTTGAGAGGGAGTTTCTCTCTAAGAAAAACAGTGGGAGTAAGGTACTGCTTGAAGAAATTCAAGATGAACAGGATACTGCTCAACCTAATGAGGAAGAGCAGCAGGAGGACCTACAAGAAATTGTAGAGCCTGAACCTGTAGTACCTGAAGTTTGAAGATCCGGGAGGATCCGTCACGAACCCGAGAGATATCAAGGATTTCTCGTGACTGACTGTCATGATCTTCTGATCATTGATGGTGATGAACCATCGAACTTCAATCAAGCCATGATGGGCCCAGATTCCTCTAAGTGGCGTAAGGCCACTGATTCCGAAATGGACTCCATGTCGGTCAACCAAGTGTTTTCGTTGGTTGACTTACCCGCTGGTGTAAAAGCCATCGAGTGCAAATGGATCTTCAAGAAGAAGATTGACGTGGATGGAAATGTCCAGATTTATAAAGCCAGGTTGGTGGCAAAAGGTTTCAGACAAGTTCACGGTGTGGATTATGATGAAACCTATTCCCCAGTGGCTATGATGAAATCTATTCAGATTCTACTAGCAACTGCAGCTTTTCATGATTATGAAATTTGGCAGATGGACGTGAAAACCGCCTTCCTGAATGGAATTCTGGAAGAGGATGTGTATATGACACAACCTGACGGTTACATAGATCCAAAGAATGCTGGGAAAGTATGCAAGCTTCATAAATCCATTTATGGATTGAAGCAAGCATCGAGGAGCTGGAATCTTCGTTTTGATGAAGCGATCAAGCAATTTGACTTCATCAGAAACGAAGAAGAACAATGCGTGTATAAGAAAACTAGTGGGAGCAAGATAGTATTTCTTATTTTGTATGTCGATGACATACTACTTCTCGGAAATGACGTACCAATGCTGAAGTCGGTAAAAGACTGGCTTGGAAGTTGTTTTTCCATGAAAGACATGGGTGAAGCCGCATACGTTCTTGGAATCAGGATCTACCGGGATAGATCTAAAAGGCTGATAGGCTTGTGTCAAGATTCATACATTGACAAAGTCCTGCATAGATTCAGCATGGCAGATTCCAAGAAAGGCTTCACGCCAATGGTACATGGCACAACGCTGAGCAAGAAGGAGAGCCCTACGACGGCTGCTGTGAAGTATTCGTTTAGTATTTCCTGGTTCAATTCATCAGATTAATTGATCCTACTAAACATGCCAGATCTAGGTTCTCTTGCTAGAATCATAAAGGATCTCACTTGTTACCTTGTTTTGCAGCGGAAAGAGGAGGTACGGGTCAGAGATCAGCAGAACCACCAAGAGATAGCTCCTCCAAAGGCTCACACACGCACACTGCAGGAAGTTGGCTGCTAGACCGAGAGGAGGGAGGCGCAGAAATCGAGAGAGAGAGGCGCAGGAGGCTTGGGGAAAAAGAGCTAGGGCAAGTTTTATTTATGAAACCCTTGTCTAGTTCTATTGGGCCTTTTGGGCCCAATTCCCAGTTTGATTAAATCCCTTGGATTTAATCAGGCCCTTTAATCTCTCTAAGTACAGTAAATGCCTAGCACTTTTACCGTACTTCTGCTGAACCGTTCCTTCTTTGTTTCCTGTTAGCTTAGGCGTGTGACCCATATGGGATCATATAATAAAGGCAATAAGTCCAAGACTTATAGATCACGAGCGGACTCTAGCAAGCCATCATGACCCCCAGTATTATATGACTTATGTCTGATCATTGACATACTCTTACTTTCTAGAGACAGTACAGAGATTACTGGACATAATTCCAACATGCTGAGCTTGAGCGCATGAAGAATATTCCTTATGCATCTGCAATAGGATCTGTCATGTATGCCATGATCTGTACTCTTCCTGATGTTGCTTATGCATTGAGCATGACGAGTAGATACCAGTCAAATCCAGGTGAAAACCATTGGATTGCCGTCAAGAATATCCTGAAGTATCAAAGACATACTAAGGATAAGTTCTTGGTGTACGGTGGAAGTGATGTGCTTGAAGTCAGTGGATTCACGGACGCAAGTTTCCAGACAGACCAAGATGATTTCCGGTCACAGTCCGGTTATATCTTTTGTCTGAATGGCGGTGCAATCAGTTGGAGAAGCTCCAAGCAAGACACCGTTGCTGATTCCACTACAGAAGCTGAATATATCGCCGCTTCAGAAGCAGCGAAGGAAGCTGTTTGGATACGAAAGTTCATTATTGAACTAGGTGTGATACCAAATGCGGCTGAGCCTCTAGCACTGTTTTGTGATAACAATGGTGCTATTGCTCAGGCAAAGGAACCAAGATCACACCAGAAATCCAAGCATGTGCTAAGAAGATTTCACTTGATACGTGACATCATTAATAGAAAGGAAGTCAAGATCAGCCGAGTTCAGACAGATGATAACGTCGCTGATCCATTGACAAAGCCACTCCCAAGACCTAAGATCGAGTTCCTGACTGTAGCTGTAGGCATTAGAGACATTGAAATGTAATCTAAATTTGAGTGGGAGTTTGAGGGCTTTATTTAGTTATTGATATGTTCTTGTAAAACATTTTAAGATGTTTAAATAAAATTATTATTTCAAGATTATTTTAACTGTGATGAAATAATCGTTCCAAAATGATATGAACCATTTTATAGGTCATCGAAGTAAGTGACTTGATCTTGAGTCATCAAAGTCATTTAGCTTGATCATGAGACCCTATATTTGATAGATGGCTTATATCATCCTGTCCCTAGTCGAAGGTTGTTGAAATTGGAACACCAACAACCGCGTGAGACTAGATTGGTATGTGACTTATGACAAAGTCTCAGGATGTCATAGATGCACGGCATCAAAGTCAGTACATAGGTGTATGTTGGGGTACATACGACCGGACAAGACCCGCTTATAAGAACTCTTCAGGATATTTATATTTGTGTCATAAGAGATTCTTACTACGACTATAGAGTATAGTCCTTAGACCTGAGTTCGCATGCATGTGACTGCACATGAACTGATGCACTTTGATCATTGTCTAACACTGTCGTTCAGCGATAGTTATAAGGACCCTGTTTGGGTGTATTATGAAATGAGTAGTTTACAGTGATGGAACAAGACGGGATTTGTCCCTCCAATATGAATGGAGTGAATATCTCTAGCCAATCGGAGATTTGAATACTGGAAAATGCATGGCCATGCTCAAACGGACTGTCCCGAGTCGTTTGGATTGTCAGTATCAAATCAGAATCCGATGAACATGATTAGGATTTATAAGGATGACACTCATCTTGCCTTATGACTAATCGAGATATTGAGACAAAAGGAATATGAATACAGAGATTCCAGTACAAGTGGGAGATTGTTGGAATTATGTCCAGTAATCTCTGTACTGTCTCTAGAAAGTAAGAGTATGTCAATGATCAGACATAAGTCATATAATACTGGGGGTCATGATGGCTTGCTAGAGTCCGCTCATGATCTATAAGTCTTGGACTTATTGCCTTTATTATATGATCCCATATGGGTCACACGCCTAAGCTAACAGGAAACTATGAAGGAACGGTTCAGCAGATGTACGGTAAAAGTGCTAGGCATTTACTGTGCTTGGAGAGATAGAAGGGCCTGATTAAATCCAAGGGATTTAATCAGACTGAGAATTGGGCCCAAAAGCCCATGAGAACTAAAAGGAGTTTTAATGAATAAAACTTGACCTAGCTCTCTAATTCTCCTAAGCTTTCTGCGCCTCTCTCTCTCTCTTCTGCGCCTCCCTCCCTGTGGTCTAGCAGCCTTCTTCCTGTTGGTGTGCGTGTGTGAACCTTTGGAGGAGCTATCTCTTGGTGGTTCTGCTGATCTCTGACAATACCTCTTCTTCCGCTGCATTAACAAGGTATTAGGTGAGATCCTTTATGATTCTGCAAGAGAACCTAGATCCAAGCATGTTTAGTAGGATCAATCAATGAGTAATTGAATCAGGATCAACTAAACAATCCTTCAGGTTTCACCAAGGAAACACTAATCAGCAACCTCTACCGTGGAGTGCTTCCTAGAATGAGGGCAATGCTAGATTCTTGCAGCAATGGACACTTCCTAGGCAAGGGAGTAGATGCAGCTATGGAGCTGATTGAAAATCTTGCAACGAGTGATGGTAACTACAATGAGGACTATGAGCGCACCAATAGAGGACCATCTTCCACAGATGAGAAGTATGAAAAGGAAATCAAAGCGTTGAATGAGAAGTTAGACAAGATGATCTCCATTGGCCAAAAGAACATCAGCTTTGTGGGACACTATGAGGATTCTAAGCCACAACTTTATGATGATGATGAGGATTTGACACAAGAGGAGATTAACTTCATTGCTGGACAAGGTGGTTTCAACAAAGGCTTCAACCAAAACTATAGAAACCACCCAAACTTCTCATACCGCAGCACCAATGTAGCCAATCCTCAAGACCAAGTCTATCCTCAAGCTCCATCTGAAGGACAAGCTCAACAACAAGGGCAACAAGGCTTTCAACAACCCCAACAGAAAAAGTCATTTGCCCCTTACACCAACCAACAAGGGTTTGGAAATAAGCCTCAGTTTCAAGGTCAACAAGGCTATGCACCAAAGCAACACTACCCACCCGGTTTTGGTCAACAACACCAACAAACTTCTTCTACCTCGGGAGTTGACAATGAGCTGAAAAGTATGATGCAGCAACTCCTTCAAGGGCAAGCCTCAGGAGCTATGGAAGTACGGGACCTAAAGAATGAGTTTCAGAGTTTGACTTCAAGGGTCACAAACATGGAAAACAAGAATGCTTCTACATCCCGCACTCAAGGTACTCTACCCGGAAAATCTGAGCAAAACCCAAAGGAATACATCAGCGCTATCACCTTGAGAAGTGGTAAAGAGCTGCAACAAAGTCAAGTGCCCACGCCTAAGATGGTATCTTCACTCAATGAGGACATTGAAGTTCAAGAAGGGGAGGAGAATTCTGAAAATTCTGCTCTCAACAAAGAGAGTGATAGTGACATGGCCAAGAGGAAAGGAAAGGCTGTGGTTGAAGAAGTAGTGAATGAACGCACGCCAAGGAAGAGCGTTTGGAGCGGACCAAAAGTCCACTCCCTTCTTAATCGTAGCATGGATTAAGGTAATTGGCGGGTCAACCGGATGAACATCTTCTGTCGAATTTCCAGCAGAAGCAGAACCATGAACTCCACCCGAGGTCTTCCTCTTGGGGGATTGTCCCTTAGTGACACGCTTTTTCTCTAAACTGATCTCCTGAATGGGACTCTTAGCATCTCTCTTCCTAGGTGCAGCCTTCTCAACTGCTTTTCTTTTTTCCAGCAGCTTTAGATCCAAGTAAGTTTGCTTTCCCACCCTTCTTCTGACCATTAAGACCAAACTCAACATCAGAAGTATATGCATCCTGATTCAGGGGTCCAATCCGTAGTGAGACATGAACTCTATCCTCGCTCAAATTTTGGATAGGGGAGGATTGCGGTAAGGAGAGTTTATCCGCTAATCTTCGGGAGCAAGAAGGATTTTGATTGCTATCAATAATCTGATTTTGCATAGTATCTTCCAAATATTGAATTTCAATATCCTGTAAGCGACCATAATAAGATATCGAGCCTCTTGTAAGGGTGACATTAGCTTCATTCAAAGGAAAAGAAATCCACTCCAAAGTTGATCGTTTTTCACGGGAGGAGTCCGACCCTGAACCTGTGGCATTGGGCAGGGGATCCGTGATCATATTTTCTCTATCTGGTCGAAGCGATGGAGTATGAGAGACTTGTGAGTGAAGAAGGGTTGTAAGTAACTGGGGGTTCTTTGCTACCCACTGTTCAGAAGGGCGAGAGTTTGACTCCTGTCTCTTATGGGAGGAGGTCGAGCGTAGGGAAGCAGGCATGCGAGAGAAAGTCGGTACTCTCGTACCACCAGAAGTACCCGAGGACTGGCTTGGATGTCGTGCCTCCCTTGAAACCAACCCATGAGACCTACGATTAACATCACTTCTGTTCCTGTCCTCATAGGGATAAGGATGTGCCTGACCCCTTGCTCTGTTAGGTTGTATTTCTCTATTAAAATCCGACTCATCCCTACGTCCAAGAGGAGGGAACATGTCCTTTCTAGCAGGTCCTCGCCGAGCACGGTTTTGATCATCCTAACGGCGCTTATCAGCAGCCAATTTCTCCTAGGTACGGGCTTGACTATGTCCAATAGGAAGAACCTTAGGATTGACCGCTACCGGTTTTGATGGACAGTCCTTACTCTTGTGGCATAAAGAGTGACAAGAGAAGCAATGCTTCTCAAGACATTCATAAACAAAGTCTACCTTATTTACTTCTCCACTTGGCAGCATGATAGCTATGGAAGTAACTAAAGGTTTTAAGCCATTAACATGAACCCGAATATGACCCTTATCAACATCGCTTAGCTCCAAATATCCTAATCCAGACCCGATAGTTTTAAGCGTTTGATCAGTCCAATGGTGTAAGGATATGCTGTGAACCTTGACCCAAAAGGAGATGAGCGCCGGGAAGAAGTCAAAGACAATAGGCTCCCAACATTGTAAGATTAATATCCAATTTTGAAGTGGTAAAGACCTCTGTTGAGAATAGCCTGAAGATCCTTCTCAGGATCGAAGCAGAAATGAAATAGGTTTGGGCCAAGGTCCCTTCCCGTGACAAACACTGACCAATGTTGAACAAAGAAATCGATAATAGCTCTTGGTTTCTGATAACTCGGGTTCGTGATCCGTCCAATGAGAGTAAGACGATTCTCCTCAATTAGCTTGGAGTTATCAGAGCTTGGGATTCGAAGAGGAGATTGGCGAGAATGGAATATCGAGTAGACTTTAAAAAAGTAACGGAAATGCCGAGTACACCGCAACACAACTCCTCACATTGAGGTAAACTTGTAACACTGTCCTCAAACTGAGGTATCTTGAAAGAGTAAGCACAAGATGGTGAGGTTGAAACTCAAGTAGAAAACAGCCCAGAGGTTGAGCAAGGAAGTCTACAACAATCTTAGACTAAGGATCCTCAAATTGAGGTAAGCTCTTCTTGTACTGGACAAGGAAGAGAGAACTTCGAGTAAGGAAGACACTCAAGAGAAGATGATCAGAATAGCACATAACATGAAGAACAATTTGGGAAAAAACAGAACTAGCCGAGACAAGAAGCACCATTTTTAGCTTCAAGAACCAAGGGCAGAGCAGCTCAGTGAGGGTGTACGGACAAAGGTGTACGAACCGGAGATAAATACTAGATCCCGGCTTCTCCGTAGCTTAACTGGCTCAGATCTTGGTGGAAATGAGGAGCATAGGCTGAGAGGAATCCAGATTTATTTTTATTTCGTGTAGAAGCTCCGGCGCCGGAGGTGCCGTACGAATGTCCGTACAATGGGAGACCGCTGCCCTTTATGTCACCTTATGTACAGTCACAACTCTCGTTATATATAATTTGTTCTCAATTTGACGTAAATCACAATATATGCTGATAAAATGACCCTTACTTTCAATGCGCATCTCATGAATCAGTTTTCGATTTTGACACATAGTCTTTGAGCTTAAGCCGTACATGGTATAGTAAAGAATCACATTTTGATTCGTGGTATTTTGAAGTTGTTGGTCGTTTTTTTTTTCCATCCAGCAAATCACTTGTAAGCCATGAGGTAGAGAAAGGATTCTGTTTTTTTTTTAATTTTCTTTAGTCTGTAGTCATTGCCTTAAGACTTCTTTCAACCATTGGTAGTTTTTTCCATCCAACGATCTGTGATCGTAGTCTGTCTAATGACTAGACTTCTAAGTCTTGTGGGTGAAGTGAGGATTCTTATCTGATTCGTATCCTACTTCTTCAGTCTTTGGTCGTTTATTCCATTCAACAAGCCAAAAACCAACTCATAGTCTTTGTATTAAAACTTCTCTAAGCCGTTAGTTGTAAAATAAAGAATCGTTATGAAATTGTTTATTATATAAGAGTTGATGTGTTGTATTGTTAAAGAGAGGAGATGGAGAGAGACGAGAGTAAGTAATGTGTAAAGACTTCTTATTTCTTCTTCTTACTTTCTTCATAATAACAATGAACTCCAATCCCTTTATATAGGGGATTAAGTCGGTCAAATATAAGTACAAGATCAACATCATATTATTATAATATTTACTTGGTAAGGAAGTAAATATCTTATTATGGTAGAAGTAATGGAATAATCATTATCCAAGTTTTTAACACTCCCTTTTGATTATCCATTTTATAGATGTATTACATACTACCTCGTTAAAATTTTTATCATGGAATAATCTAATGGGATAAAAACCATGACAAGAAAAAAGAGTACATTGACGTAAACTCCCCCTGGAAATGATAGATCTCTATAAATCTCGTAAATGGCTCATTCCTATGCTTTGAAGATGCTTTCTGAATGTTGTAGTGGGAAGCGCATTTGTGAATAGATCTGCGGCATTGTCGCTTGAGCGGATATACAGTTCTACTTCTTGATTTTTCTCGAGCTCTAGAATGTAGGAGAAAAAATCTTGGGGGAATATGCTTTGTGATGGATTATGCGATTTTCCCATGGTTCAATTCTCAGATTGCAACCTAGCACATAATCTTAAACAGATCTAGGTTCTTGTAATCGAATCATAAAAACAACCAAACCTGGATCATTACTGTAACGCCCCTTTCCCATTCTCCGCTGACCGTCGAGCTGACCGGTCAACAATCAAACAAGAACATGACCGATCGAACCCGAGCAAGTCGAACAGGAAAAGTTCGCTACAGGACGAAGCCAAAGACAGTTTGGGTTGAGACAAAAGGCTCGCACCAACCTATCTCCGACCCCGCTATCCTCGTATCCATAGTACAAGCAGTACTACTTGCACTACTTCAACGAGTTGTGTCGGTTCGGACCAAACCTCATATCAGGGGAAACGATTCCATTTCTAAGTAATTAAACATTGAATACAACGTTTAACGGTTTTACAAACAATCGTCAATAGCAATACATAAACAAATAAATCCAATCATATACAAATCAATAAAATCATAGCGCAGCTGCCGAACCGAAAATCAAACAATCAAAAAGCACAATCCAAACACAACACAAGCAACCCGAAGCTACACCGAGGACCTCCCGCGTCCGTCGCTGTTAACCTGAAAAGCACAAAAAGAGTCTAATGAGCAATCTAAGATTACCCAGTGAATCGGCTCCCCACTAATGGCTTCTAATCTATCTAACTCTACAAACCCGCCCCAAAACCCAAAATAACAATCACAAGAATAAATGGTCAATTACGCGCTACCACGGCGTAATGAACCCACACACAATCAATAGCCAAGATAAGAGAGAGAGCTAAGGAAATCGAAGCCACTGCGGCACATGTCCTCGATTGGACTCGATCTATCTACGCGCAACGAAAGAAAGATAACAACAACACTGGGCCCTACGATCTCGGTAACTTCCACGGGTTCACATCGTCGCCTATATGGCAACTAACCCTCGACTCCTATACGTGCTCATGAAGACTCACGCATAGGACACCGTTCTCTGTCCATCGATACGCGGTGACTCTGACTACCCCTAGATAGCCCGAGTTTCCATGCAGTCCGGCCCTAGGACATGACCCCGTATTCTCCGGACCGCACACCTACCGGCGTCACCCGATAGGTTAACACCATAACCAGAACCACCATGGCCCAGTTAGGTCACACCCGAGGATCCAATCGGGTCGGAAGTACCGGAACGTAAACAAAACACCTAGGCTTGCGGAATCTAACGCACCCTAGCGTCCTAGTGCAGAAATATAACCACGCAGACTCGCTGGGACGCTAACACAGATTACGCAATCAATAATATCAATAATAATAATAATAATCCCGACCATTCCGCAAGCCTCTACACTACCCAACTCACCGCTCTGACTAGGTAAGATACCTAGTCAGCACCACTAACTTACCCGGTCCCATGACCGGAGTAAGTGTCCGCAATGACTGCTCGGCCCAACACCGAGCAGTCTAATAAACCTGCACAGAGATATACAATAACCACAACACAACCAACACACGATCACACAATCAATCACAAGCAGGCCTATTAGGGTTTCTAAGTCTTTTACTTCATTCTTGTCCGCTACTCTGGGTTAGCGGATTGCTAACCCGTAGACGGCTCACACACGCATCACTTCTTTATTAATCCGTCCTAAGTGTCTTTTAACCACATTCTCGATCTGTCGGTTTAGAGTTAGTAAACTTACTAACTCCCCGACATCTCATTATCCTTTAATTAGTTCATTACCCAAACCCGCTTCTCAGTCTAATTCTCAATCCCGTTATCATATTCTATACATTGGTTTAAGTTTAATTCGTATTCGATTATCGTCGTAGTTTCCCGTCTATAGTTCATTAATACTTGTTCTTTATATCTATAAAAATATATATATATATACATCGAATACGCTTTACTAACAACCTAGCGGCACGGAATCGGTTAACCATTTAATTCTAAACCCTAATCACGGTTAGTTGGTCTTACGATTATTTATTAAACGCCTCATTACTTATTAATTATTAATTGTCCGGTTAGATCTTATTTAATTACTTTAGTCACGGTAACTGTCCTATGGCTACGGTTTTAGTGGTTTCCCGGTTTAATTGGTTTTATGAGTTTTCGAGCCGACTCACAGGATAACGGATTTTTGGCGCGGATGCGGATTCCCGGACTAATGAACACTCCTGAAACACAGAACCATAAAACCAGTCAAATTACGGAACTAACCAAACCGGTCCAATCACCCTTAGAACCGGTTTGACTAAACCGGTTTAGGGTTAAACCGTTGACCGGTTTAACCGCCTTTGACCCGGTTTAATCAACCCACAATTCAACTCCAAAATCAACACAACAATTACCAAAGGGCTCTTGGAAGAACCGGCTGGCTTTTGACGGTGGCGGAGCTTCCCGGCGGCGGCTCTCCGGCGTTGACCGGCGGCGGAGGAGAGTTGACCGCGGCGGAGCTAGCTTTTCCGGCGGCTTCTTCTGCAAATCTCTACACCAAACTGATCACCATCACTAGATCTACTCATTTCAAGGCTTGAAGCATCACAAAACACAAGGAAAAAGGTGAGATCTACAAACCCTAAGAAGCGGCTGCTTCAAGGTGGTTTTCCGGCGATCTCCGGTGGCTACAGGGGCGGCGGTTCACTGGACAAGACAGAGGAGATCAATGCAAAGCTATAGCAATTTATAGATCTAAAATCAAGCTTATAGAAAGAAAGTTACAAGCTTTCTTGCCTAGGAAGCAAAAGAAGGTGGAGGAGCTCCGGCGGCTGATTCCGGCGACCTCCCACGGCGGCGACCAACTGAAACAAGTAGAGGAGATCAATATAAAGACATAGGACTTTGTAGATCTGAATTTGAGTTTATAGAATGAAAGTTATGGACTTTCTTGCAAGACAAGGTTTGGTGATCAAACTAGGGTTCTTAAGCTCTTCTTGGAAATTAAGGACATGCATGAGCTTTTGAACAAGAACTTGCCTGATTTTTGAGCAACAGAGAGAGAGAAGAGACCGAGAGTGAGAGAGAGGAGATTTGGTGAAGATAGAACAAGATTTGAACACTTATTTTCTTAACAAACCATGAAGAACATTCAAAGGATCTTTGATGAGAGCTCAAGAACACTAAGAATAAAAGCAAGATCTTGATGTTTTCTGGACAAAAAGAGAGAGTGAGATCGAGAGAGAGTTTGAGAGAAGCTAGAGAGTGGAGTGTTTGGTGAGTACATTGAATTTGACATGACATTCCTTGCATGCATGCAAATTCAATGGATCTTGGCATGCTTGACACCTCACCAAGCAATGGTGGCGACATGGGGGAAGAGACAAGTGTCTCTCTGGGCATTATTTGTTGCCAAATCACCCACTAAACCATCCCTAATCATACCAATAATCCCACTTACACATTGCTCGGTTTTGGCGGTTTTTCGGGTTTAATATTTTAGAACGGTTCCGGAAAATCTCATAAATTCCAAAACCTTCAAAATAAGATTCTTCATGCTTTAAGATGAATTTAGCAATTTAAATCACTCCGTTCGGGCTTACGGAGCTCTAGTTATGAATTTCCGAAGTTTCTTCGGTTTAGTCGGTTTCCATCCCGATAAGCCGAAAAACTCGTTTCCGCTCCGATTCCTCCAATTCTGGTCTTGTAAACATTCTTTATGTTAAAACATAAGAATATTTGGCCCGTCTCGGTTTCCGTCTCGAACTTTGGTAAAATTACCATTTTACCCCCGACTAAGGAAAAATGACGATTTTACCCTCGGTTGACTTTCTGCTGCCCGTTGACCGTATTTTTGATACGGGGTATCACATTCTTCCCCACTTACAGGAATTCGGTCCCCGAATTCGTCGTCACCTGCAGACGTCAAATCGGTTCCGATTCCGATGGGCTGTTTTACCAACTCGTACGCTTCCCCACTTTGCTTCGACTTTCACATTTCTCGGACGACATCCTTCCCTCCTTTTCCTCTGGGACACTCTTCAAGAATCTGATCATCGGCTTCTTCTCCATGACTCCAACATTGGCGTTCCTTCTTCCAAATCTTTTCGCTAACTCCTCATGCGTCCCGGCTCCTTTCCGTCTCTCGTGATGGCGGCTGCACTCCCACTGACGTCGCTCCCACTGATGACACTTCCATTACTTCGCGGTCCGGCACTCTCGACTGGCGACATCTCAACACTTTAACTCGGTTTCGGGTTCGGGTTCGGTTTCGGATTCACATCGCTTTCTCGCTCTATCACCGATATCACTTTCCCATAGAAATATGGTTACTTAATCACGTACCCTCCGGTCTCTCGTGATTAAATAACAATACCCTATGAGTCTGTTCTCTCGTGAATCGACGGTTGAACTCAACCGTCCGCAAGTCAGCTCGAATTTAAAATACAACCAAAGCAAATTCACGACTCAACTCTTTATCAAGGTCAAAGAAAAACGATCGACTACTACTCACACATTCAAACTGTTAGCACTCTAAGGGTTAGCCATACTCAAACAGTCAATCTATCAAACCCCCGCTTGCTAACACTACACGATCTACCGCACACAACAAAACAATCAATCAGTCAAGCAAGAAATAAACAAGCAAGCTACTATAATAAATTACGCAATCTAAAGATCGGCCGAATGCGTCGTCATTCCGGGTTCAGGTCATGATGAACGGTCGTCAGTTCCGCCCATCATTTAGTTTCACACAGTAAACCATTTGCTTTTCGAACCATCTCAATCATGCAAATAGTCACTATGCTACTATAAACGATTAGCCGAACACTCTGCATCCACCACGTACATAAAACGATATTTCATACATAATAAGGTTTTTAGTACACGGTTAAGATCAGAGTTTCTACATAATGCCGTCATCATAAACCAAAAACCCATATGACGCCGCTGCACAACAAAAATCGAGACGACACGTAAGTCGCCTATCCTGCCGATCTATCCACAAGTCAAAATAAAGTTAGTGCCCCCAACTTACCTGGCCTAACTACCCCTACCCTAACCTAACGCCTCCAGCAAGACCGAAATGCCCAACACCACTGGCAGTACGGCTCACTGGAGTACCCGCTGGCAGGCGCACCGGGAGTGTGTGGTGTGTGTGCATCTCGAGACGGTGCTCCAACGTGCTGGGGCCCGGCTATCGGACAAAGGTAAGCATCATGACATGTACGGCCACACACTGAACAGACTGCTGGATACGGTCCTCGGTAACATGCAGAAGCTGGGTGTCCATACCCTCCACACAACTGGCAGGGCGAAGTCGGCGCGGTCGGGGGATCCATGAAACAGTCTGAAGCAAGATGACCATGACCTCTGCATAACTGGCATCTCCTCCCCGACTCAGGATATGGTGACGGAACAACCGGCATCTGGATCATCGGCAACTGGGCCGCGGGTGGCGAACTCGGCTCGGGGTCTCGGTGTTGGAATTGTGTCCAGTAATCTCGGTACTGTCTCTAGAAAGTAAGAGTATGTCAATGATCAGACATAAGTCATATAATACTGGGGGTCATGATGGCTTGCTAGAGTCCGCTCATGATCTATAAGTCTTGGACTTATTGCCTTTATTATATGATCCCATATGGGTCACACGCCTAAGCTAACAGGAAAACGTGTAGGAATGGTTTAGCAGAAGTACGGTAAAAGTGCTAGGCATTTACTGTACTTAGAGAGAATAAAACGGTTTAGGCACTGTGTGTCGATCGATGCACAAGGCGTGTCGATCGACACAGTGCGCGAACGCCTCGGAGTAAATTGGCATTTGGGCCAAATGGCCCAAAACGAACTGAACGAGTTTTATATAAACTTAAGACGAGTTCAGGTCGATGTAAGCCCTAGCCGCGAGCCTCCTCTCTCTCTCTGCGCCGATTTCCTCCTGGTCTAGCAGCCTCTTCCTGCTCGGTGTGCGTGTGTGAACCTCTGGAGGAGTTACCTCTCGGTGGCTCTCTGATCTCTGACCTGTTCTCCCTTTCCGCTGCACAAAACAGGTAAAAGGTGAGATCATCATTTGTTTCTATTCGAGAAGAACCTAGATCAGCATGTTTAGGATAATCTGAATCAGAGAATTGAATCAGGATTCAACTAAACATTCCTTCAGTGGTATCAGAGCTGTTGGTTCTGGTTTTTCTTGTTTAGATTCAAGTTTAGGATTGTTTTTCTTGTTTAAAAGTGTTTTGAATCAACTACTGATAAGAGAAATCACTTAAGTAACAAGAATTGAAACCTAAACATATGAAAAATCGCATGATCAAGCTATATGATTTGGTATGCGATCTGATCCGAGAGAATGAGTATCGGCTGCGATCGCATGGATCGATCGATACGATCGCATGGATCGGTCGATACAGACTCTCGGCAAAACCTGTTAACGCGTGAAAGCATCGATCGATGCAGGATCGATGCAGGTTCGATGTTGGTGCATCGACCGATGCGGTTGGTGCATCGATCGACACGGTTAGGGTTTTGGCTCGGTTCCGTGCATTCGTGAGAGCATCGATCGATACAGGATCGATGCACGATCGATGCAGGATCGATGCTAAGAGCATCGACCGATGCGGTTGATGGATCGATCGACACGGTTGGTTCATCGATCGACATGGTTGGTTTAAGGCTCGGTTTAATATTTTGATTAAAATTAATTCGTCCTGGTTTAATAAACAGATTTAATAATTTTATTAAGTCTGGTTAAACCGGGACAAGAAATCCAATGTCGAAAGAATTATTGGATTTTGTGCCTAAACCAGGATTTTCTAATTTGATTTGGTTGGACCAAATAAATTGAGAAAATCCGGTTTAGTAAATAACCGGTTGACAATTGTGGTCATCGTAGTAATTAAAATTTGGTTAGACCAATTTTAATGAACCAGACCGGTTATGTCATTTAATTGGACAATTGGGTCATGTCTTGGACATGGACCAATTCTTGGGCCTCGGGCCAAGAAGTTAAAACAATTGGGCCAATTATTTGAGTCTTTCTTCAGATTAATTTAAAATTTATTTTATAAAATTATAAAGTCGATTTTAAATTAAAGTTTCCGAAATTTTGAAATTAGAAAGTTTCTTAAATTAGAAGTTTCTGGATTTGCGGGTTTTGGATTTTAAAGAAATTTCTAAAGTTAGAAAGTTTCCGTTTTTAGAAAGTTTCCAATTTTAGAAAGTTTCCAAAAATAGTAGGTTTTCTAAAATGAAAGTTTCCCGAAATAGTAATCTTCTATTTTGGGAATGTGATTTTAAAATAAACCTACGAACCTCAAATAATATCAAGTGTTGGATGTCTTGTCCAGGCTATGTCAGCTGTTGAAGCCCATTCAATCGTATTCATGGCCTTACAGTGTGAGGGTGTCTGCTTTTGCGTGGGTAAGACGGTTTGTGATTCATAAATGTCATTGGGAGTCCCAGACATTAATGATTACATGACTGTATAGTCTGGTTTTCTTGACTAGGCCATCGGAAGTCCCGGGCCTTGAGACATCAGAGTGGATTGGGCCTCGGGCCCAGATTCACAACCAAGAGTTATATCACGGATATAATTAGCCGATATAGGGCTTACCGATATAGGGCTTACCGATATAAGCTAATATTGGGTGACGGCCAGTGGCCCACTTTAATCTTAGTTATATGTGGATCTTGGAATCATTATATTCTATTGAGGGTAACTGATGTTATTGAATATAATGCATGATTAATCATATTAAAATTTAATACGAGATTAATCATATTGAACATATTAACTAAAATCCTTTTATCTTAATTTTCAGTTATGACTAGCACAAACAATCAAAACACTTTCTCGATCCGGTCTGTCCTTAAGATGGACAAGCTGAACGGATCAAATTTCTTGACTTGGTCGCGGAACCTGAGGCTAGTTCTCAGACAGGAGAGAAAGGACTATGTCCTTGAGAGAGCTCTCCCCGTGAGGATCGGGTCCAATGCTTCTCATGCAGTATATGATGCTTGGAATAAGCATTATAATGATGCGGTAGATGTGCGTGGTCTGATATTGGCTACCATGGACTCAGACTTGCGGAAGCAATATGAGAACATGGAGTCGCCAATAGAGATGATCAGCAGCCTGAAATTGAAATTTCAGGAGCAGATAAGAGTGGAGAGATACCGGTTGGTTAAGTCTCTCACTAGCTGCAAGCTACCAAATGATAATCCAGTGAGTCCTCATGTCAGTAAAATGATGGGTTACATTGATAACCTGAGGAAACTGGATTATCCAGTTAGCCAAGAGTTGGCAACTGAAATCATTCTGCAGTCACTGCCGTCAAGCTATGATAAGTTCAGAAAGAACTATATCAAGAAAGGCTTAACGAAGACGCTGACTGAACTGCATGATATGCTCAAGACAGTTGAGCCAAACGTGAAGAGTACCCTGTACAATCTCATGAATGAGAAGGGTAGGTTTGATAAACCTAATGCTGACAAGGGTGAAGGCAAAGTTGTCCAGATTTTGAATCATGGCAAGCGTGTGTCTTCTGAGCCCGAGTCAGATACCTCTTACGTTGGTAAGTGCTGCTACTGTAAGGAGACAGGGCATTGGAAGAGAGATTGCATTAAATTCATGGAAGATGATGAGGAGTTAAAATCGATGTATGCGACTACTTCCTCAGGTATTCATGTTATTACTTCAAGTTCTACCTTAAAGGTATTGGATACTGGTTGTGGCACTGATATTTGTGATAATATGCAGAGCCTAAGCAACAGTAGAACGTTGAAGGAAGGGCAAGTGAAACTACATGTCTGGAAGGAGCTTGGGATGCTGCCTCAGCCGTAGGGTTTTTCACTTATAGATCCCTTTGAGGCTTGGTTTTGTATTAAGTAATTGCTACAATGTACCTGCTTTAAGCAGAGTTGTCTTTCATTTTCTTGTAAGAATTTGAATGTTTTTCATTTTGATAAAAGACAAGTTTTGTTCTTTTGATCTTAATGAAATATTAATTGTAGCACCCTATTCATGGAATGGGTTTTATATCTTAAACCAAAGAGTGCCTAAATGTAACATAAATACCGAATTGGTTTAAATCTGATGAATTAAACCTGATTTTTCTTGGCATAAAGTCTTGGTTACATAGAGTAAGTCGGATTCAGAAATCCCATAGTCATGGACTGTTGGGCTCATTTGATAAAATATCTTATGAGACTTGAATTCTTTTACTAGACCAAAAGGTAAAGGGCCTATCTTAGCCGAGCTAGAGAAAGGCCCAAAGGCTTATTGGACCTGGAACATACTCATGTATGTGGCCCAATGAGCAGTAATGCCAGAGAAAAATCTCCTGTACTTCATTGTCTCTACTGATTACATCAGTGAGTGTGACTGTGTTCATTTGATGAGACACAAGTCGGAATTCTTTGACATGGTCGAAAGAGTTCCAGAATGAAGTATAGGATCTGAATGACAAAAGTATTAAGACTCTGGATTAAAATCACGAGTGAGAATACTTAAGTCATTGATTATGTGATCATCAGAATGAGTGTGAAATCGTTTCACAGCTCATTTCTCCTGAAAGCCTGAAGGTGTTTTCTGTGAGAAAGAATCAGATCTTATTAGAAATGATTAAAGATGAATCACACGAATCTTCCATGATATTTTAAGAATAACGCTCTAGAAATATCTAAGTTTACGCTAAAATAGTTCCACCAATATCAGTTGAAAGACACCACGTAAATGTGGATGGGAATCGATCCAAATTCGTCTTTACTGAGTATTTGTAGTTGTGCTACTTCGCTGGTTGTCCTAGGGAAACCAAGGCTTGTTACTTTTACGTCCATTCTGTTTTCTAAGAAGGGAAGTTAATTTCCAAGAAGAACAGTGGGAGTAAAAGTATAACTCGAAGAAATTCGAGAAATACAGGAGGCTGCTTAACCTGTTGAGGGAGAGCAGCGGAAGGATTTACAGATTTCTGTAGAATCTACACCTGTGGATTATGGAGTTCGCAGATATGAATGAATCAGTTACTAATCCGAGAGTGATTTCTCGTCATTAGTTGAACCTGATAATCATTGAAATCTGCACCTCTGGAGCCTGAAGTTCGCAGATATGAATGAATCAGTTACTAATCCGAGAGTGATTTCTCGTCATTAGTTGAACCTGATAATCATTGAAAGTTCGCATGATCTGATGATCATTGAAAGCGACGAATCTGCGAAATTCAAAGAAGCGAAAGTGAGCCCGGACTCCGAAAAAAAAATTACATTTTATGTAAGTTAGCTTCATTGATCCATTCATGGATGGAAGCAAACATATCGGAGTTGGAATCTTCGTTCTGTTGAAGTAGTCAAGGTTTTGACTTGAACAGGAACGAAGCGGAACTGTGTGTTTACTAATAGATTAGTGGGAGCGATATTGCATTTCTCATATTGTATGTCGATGACATACTGATTCTCGGATATAACGTCCCAACGCTGTAGTCGGTAAAGGACTAGCTTGGGAGTTGGTTTAATGATTGACATGGGTAAAGCCACGTAGTTCTTGGATTTTGGATCTAAAGATAGAGATCCAAAAGAGCTGGTAGGACAAAGTCAGGATTCTTAAATTGACAAAGTCCTACACGTTTTGAGCAATCCAAGAAGGGTTTTATGCCAATGTCACATGGCATTAAGTTAAGCAAGATACAGTATCCTACGATAACTGCTGAGCTTAAATGCATGGATGAGATTCCATATGCGTCGGCAATTGGATCTATCATGTATGCCATGAAACATACTTGTTTGATGTTGCTTTAATGTTAAGCAAGACAAATAAAGACCAGTCAAATCCAGCAAAGAATCAAGTTTCCTAAAGTATGTCCTAAAGTATTTGAGGAATACTAAGGATAAGTTCTTGATTTACGGAGAAAGTGAGGTGCTATAAGTCGATAGAGTCTGAAAGGCAAGTTTCCAACAGACAAAGATGATTTCCGGTCACAGTCCGGTTATATCTTGTGTTTGTCTGGCGGTGCACGGCACTGTTGCTGACTCTATGACTTAAGCTGAATCTTTCGCAGCTTGGGAAGCGGCGAAAGAGGTTGTTTGGAAAGAAGAGTTCATCACTGAACTTGATGTGATTCCAGCATAGATGAAACTAGCTGCACATCAGAGGTCCAAACACCTTGAGGATAGGTATAACCTATTCCGTGAGATAAATGACAGAGATGTTAAGTAGATCAGCAAGTTTCAACGAATGAGAACGTTGCTAATCTATTAACGAAGCCACTCCTTAGGCCTAAGCACGAGTCGCGGACTGTTGCTGTAGGATAAGTGAAATTAAGATGTAGTCTTAATTTCAGTGGGAGTTATTAAAGGGCTTTATTTAGTTATTGGATATGTTCTTGAAATAACATTTAAGATGTTTAATGAAATTATTATTTCAAGATTATTTTAACTGTGATGAAATAATCGTTCCAAAATGATATGAACCATTTTATAGGTCATCGAAGTAAATGACTTGATCTTGAGTCATCGAAGTCATTTAGCTTGATCATGAGACCCTATATTTGATAGATGGCTTATATCATCCTGTCCCTAGTCGAAGGTTGTTGAAATTGGAACACCAACAACCGTGTGAGACTGGATTGGTACGTGACTTATGACAAAGTCTCAGTGTGTCATAGATGCGCGGCATCAAAGTCAGTACATAGGTGTATGTTTGGGAACATACGACCGGACAAGACCCGCTTATGAGAACTCTTCAGGATATTTATATCAGTGTCATAAAAGATTCTCACTACGACTATAGAGTATAGTCCTTAGACCTGAGTTCGCATGCATGTGACTGCACATGGACTGATGCACTTTGATCATTGTCTAACGCTGTCGTTCTGCGATAGTTATAAGGACCTTGTTTGGGTACATTATGAAATGAGTAGTTTACAGTGATGGAACAAGACGGGATTTGTCCCTCCAATATAAATGGAGTGAATATCTCTAGGCCAATCGGAGATTTGAATACTGGAAAATGCATGGCCATGCTCAAACGGACTGTCCCGAGTCGTTTGGATTGTCAGTATCAAATCAGAGTCCGATGAACAAGATTAGGCTTTATAAGGATGACACTAATCTTGCCTTATGACTAATCGAGATATTGAGACAAAAGGATTATGAATACAGAGATTCCAGTACAAGTGGGAGATTGTTGGAATTGTGTCCAGTAATCTCGGTACTGTCTCTAGAAAGTAAGAGTATGTCAATGATCAGACATAAGTCATATAATACTGGGGGTCATGATGGCTTGCTAGAGTCCGCTCATGATCTATAAGTCTTGGACTTATTGCCTTTATTATATGATCCCATTTGGGTCACACGCCTAAGCTAACAGGAAAACGTGTAGGAATGGTTTAGCAGAAGTACGGTAAAAGTGCTAGGCATTTACTGTACTTAGAGAGAATAAAACGGTTTAGGCACTGTGTGTCGATCGATGCACAAGGCGTGTCGATCGACACAGTGCGCGAACGCCTCGGAGTAAATTGGCATTTGGGCCAAATGGCCCAAAACGAACTGAACGAGTTTTACTAATAGAACGAGTTTTATATAAATCCGGCTCCCCAATCTCCAGGTGCTAAGGTAGGATACGGCTCTCCATCTGGCATGTACAGTCCTGCTCTGGCTACTGGGCACGTCATCTCACCATGATCGTCCTGACCACACAACGGACAGTGGCCTGGTATGGGTAATAGCTGGTAGGGCTCCCGGAGGCGTGGGTCAACTGATCGCGGACACCACCGCAGATGGAACCCTCGTACTCCACATCCACTACAAGCTCGGCTCTCGGGTACCACTGGCATCTCTATCGGCTCGGCTGGTGGCGTAACCGCCTCAAACTCTGTCTCGGAAGATCCTGAAGACATCTCGACATCCAACGGGGTACGGGGAGATCCCGGTCCAACCTGCTGTGCCAAAACGTCCTCCAACATCGCTACCTGCTCTGCTACCTGCTGCTCCCACTGCTGGTGCTGCTCGGGGTCCACTGGCTCCATCTCTAGATCGAACCCAAATGGCAATGGGTCCATCAGATAATCCTCAATACCAAGCGGCGGTGGAAACTCGGGTGCCTCAAGGGGTGGCGCCTGGTACATCGGTGGCGCATCTGTCGCTGGAAGAATCTGTGGCACGTCTGGCTCTGGCCACTGCGGAGGTAACTGAAACTCGGGCTCTGCTACGCCCAAAAATCCCATCACGCCTGCGTAAGGGTCTCGGCTGCCTGCATCGTCAATGAGAGCTGGAGGTAAAGGGTCTGGAAGGGGCGACCAGTCTATCTGTGCTGCTCGGGCGCCCTGCAACTGTGGTACTGGAACTGGCGGATGCGCAGACACATGCGAACCTCGGGTATGTCCTGGTGAGGCTGGATACCCCTGGAACTGCTCTACCTGGCCCTGCTGTGACCCAACTGATCCATGCTGACTCATCCTGCTCCACTGAAAATACTCTGCACACGTGCACACACACACCAACTACTCTGCCCGGGACACGCTGCTGTAAGACTGCAATCAAAACACAAATGAGTTAGTACGAATAATACTAAAATTTCTACTTTCCCATACCAACCCCGGGTTTAACGGACGCGGCTCGGTTTCCTAATGATTGCTTGTGTGACACAATTGACTCGATAAAACACGGAAAACACTCAAAAATGAAACGTTTCGAAACCCATGCAGAACCATGCTCTGATACCACCTTTCTGTAACGCCCCTTTCCCATTCTCCGCTGACCGTCGAGCTGACCGGTTAACAATCAAACAAGAACATGACCGATCGAACCCGAGCAAGTCGAACAGGAAAAGTTCGCTACAGGACGAAGCCAAAGACAGGTCGGGTTGAGACAAAAGGCTCGCACCAACCTATCTCCGACCCCGCTATCCTCGTATCCATAGTACAAGCAGTACTACTTGCACTACTTCAACGAGTTGTGTCGGTTCGGACCAAACCTCATATCAGGGGAAACGATTCCATTTCTAAGTAATTAAACATTGAATACAACGTTTAACGGTTTTACAAACAATCGTCAATAGCAATACATAAACAAATAAATCCAATCATATACAAATCAATAAAATCATAGCGCAGCTGCCGAACCGAAAATCAAACAATCAAAAAGCACAATCCAAACACAACACAAGCAACCCGAAGCTACACCGAGGACCTCCCGCGTCCGTCGCTGTTAACCTGAAAAGCACAAAAAGAGTCTAATGAGCAATCTAAGATTACCCAGTGAATCGGCTCCCCACTAATGGCTTCTAATCTATCTAACTCTACAAACCCGCCCCAAAACCCAAAATAACAATCACAAGAATAAATGGTCAATTACGCGCTACCACGGCGTAATGAACCCACACACAATCAATAGCCAAGATAAGAGAGAGAGCTAAGGAAATCGAAGCCACTGCGGCACATGTCCTCGATTGGACTCGATCTATCTACGCGCAACGAAAGAAAGATAACAACAACACTGGGCCCTACGATCTCGGTAACTTCCACGGGTTCACATCGTCGCCTATATGGCAACTAACCCTCGACTCCTATACGTGCTCATGAAGACTCACGCATAGGACACCGTTCTCTGTCCATCGATACGCGGTGACTCTGACTACCCCTAGATAGCCCGAGTTTCCATGCAGTCCGGCCCTAGGACATGACCCCGTATTCTCCGGACCGCACACCTACCGGCGTCACCCGATAGGTTAACACCATAACCAGAACCACCATGGCCCAGTTAGGTCACACCCGAGGATCCAATCGGGTCGGAAGTACCGGAACGTAAACAAAACACCTAGGCTTGCGGAATCTAACGCACCCTAGCGTCCTAGTGCAGAAATATAACCACGCAGACTCGCTGGGACGCTAACACAGATTACGCAATCAATAATATCAATAATAATAATAATAATCCCGACCATTCCGCAAGCCTCTACACTACCCAACTCACCGCTCTGACTAGGTAAGATACCTAGTCAGCACCACTAACTTACCCGGTCCCATGACCGGAGTAAGTGTCCGCAATGACTGCTCGGCCCAACACCGAGCAGTCTAATAAACCTGCACAGAGATATACAATAACCACAACACAACCAACACACGATCACACAATCAATCACAAGCAGGCCTATTAGGGTTTCTAAGTCTTTTACTTCATTCTTGTCCGCTACTCTGGGTTAGCGGATTGCTAACCCGTAGACGGCTCACACACGCATCACTTCTTTATTAATCCGTCCTAAGTGTCTTTTAACCACATTCTCGATCTGTCGGTTTAGAGTTAGTAAACTTACTAACTCCCCGACATCTCATTATCCTTTAATTAGTTCATTACCCAAACCCGCTTCTCAGTCTAATTCTCAATCCCGTTATCATATTCTATACATTGGTTTAAGTTTAATTCGTATTCGATTATCGTCGTAGTTTCCCGTCTATAGTTCATTAATACTTGTTCTTTATATCTATAAAAATATATATATATATACATCGAATACGCTTTACTAACAACCTAGCGGCACGGAATCGGTTAACCATTTAATTCTAAACCCTAATCACGGTTAGTTGGTCTTACGATTATTTATTAAACGCCTCATTACTTATTAATTATTAATTGTCCGGTTAGATCTTATTTAATTACTTTAGTCACGGTAACTGTCCTATGGCTACGGTTTTAGTGGTTTCCCGGTTTAATTGGTTTTATGAGTTTTCGAGCCGACTCACAGGATAACGGATTTTTGGCGCGGATGCGGATTCCCGGACTAATGAACACTCCTGAAACACAGAACCATAAAACCAGTCAAATTACGGAACTAACCAAACCGGTCCAATCACCCTTAGAACCGGTTTGACTAAACCGGTTTAGGGTTAAACCGTTGACCGGTTTAACCGCCTTTGACCCGGTTTAATCAACCCACAATTCAACTCCAAAATCAACACAACAATTACCAAAGGGCTCTTGGAAGAACCGGCTGGCTTTTGACGGTGGCGGAGCTTCCCGGCGGCGGCTCTCCGGCGTTGACCGGCGGCGGAGGAGAGTTGACCGCGGCGGAGCTAGCTTTTCCGGCGGCTTCTTCTGCAAATCTCTACACCAAACTGATCACCATCACTAGATCTACTCATTTCAAGGCTTGAAGCATCACAAAACACAAGGAAAAAGGTGAGATCTACAAACCCTAAGAAGCGGCTGCTTCAAGGTGGTTTTCCGGCGATCTCCGGTGGCTACAGGGGCGGAGGTTCACTGGACAAGACAGAGGAGATCAATACAAAGCTATAGCAATTTATAGATCTAAAATCAAGCTTATAGAAAGAAAGTTACAAGCTTTCTTTCCTAGGAAGCAAAAGAAGGTGGAGGAGCTCCGGCGGCTGATTCCGGCGACCTCCCACGGCGGCGACCAACTGAAACAAGTAGAGGAGATCAATATAAATACATAGGACTTTGTAGATCTGAATTTGAGTTTATAGAATGAAAGTTATGGACTTTCTTGCAAGACAAGGTTTGGTGATCAAACTAGGGTTCTTAAGCTCTTCTTGGAAATTAAGGACATGCATGAGCTTTTGAACAAGAACTTGCCTGATTTTTTAGCAACAGAGAGAGAGAAGAGACCGAGAGTGAGAGAGAGGAGATTTGGTGAAGATAGAACAAGATTTGAACACTTATTTTCTTAACAAACCATGAAGAACATTCAAAGGATCTTTGATGAGAGCTCAAGAACACTAAGAATAAAAGCAAGATCTTGATGTTTTCTGGACAAAAAGAGAGAGTGAGATCGAGAGAGAGTTTGAGAGAAGCTAGAGAGTGGAGTGTTTGGTGAGTACATTGAATTTGACATGACATTCCTTGCATGCATGCAAATTCAATGGATCTTGGCATGCTTGACACCTCACCAAGCAATGGTGGCGACATGGGGAAGAGACAAGTGTCTCTCTGGGCATTATTTGTTGTCAAATCACCCACTAAACCATCCCTAATCATACCAATAATCCCACTTACACATTGCTCGGTTTTGGCGGTTTTTCGGGTTTAATATTTTAGAACGGTTCCGGAAAATCTCATAAATTCCAAAACCTTCAAAATAAGATTCTTCATGCTTTAAGATGAATTTATCAATTTAAATCACTCCGTTCGGGCTTACGGAGCTCTAGTTATGAATTTCCGAAGTTTCTTCGGTTTAGTCGGTTTCCATCCCGATAAGCCGAAAAACTCGTTTCCGCTCCGATTCCTCCAATTCTGGTCTTGTAAACATTCTTTATGTTAAAACATAAGAATATTTGGCCCGTCTCGGTTTCCGTCTCGAACTTTGGTAAAATTACCATTTTACCCCCGACTGAGGAAAAATGACGATTTTACCCTCGGTTGACTTTCTGCTGCCCGTTGACCGTATTTTTGATACGGGGTATCACAATTACCTTTCAGATTGCAGCGGATAATTGATGGTAATGATGAGATCAGTTAGAACAGATGAACAACCTGCTCCTCCTTTGGTATCCACACTCTTACAAGCCGGGATGGCTGCTAGACCAAAGAGATGGATCAGATCAGAGAAGAGAGAGTTAGAGAGAGAGACACTCGCGGCCACACATAGAAAATCGCATGGCCTGTGTTATGCCTTAGGGTTTGCGATTTCTACCTCTCTCATTAATGGGCCCAAGTCATTTGACTAATGGCTCATTAATCATTTGGGCCCAAGACACAAATCAGACAAAAGCCTGCATTTTGTCTGGCCCAATTCTCTGATCTAATACAGTAAATGCCATTGCATCTTACCGTATTAATTCCATTTAACTTTCCCGTTAGCTATGGTGTGTGACCCTTCGGGATCATACAATACTGGTAATAAGTCCTAAACTTATAGATCAAGAGCGGACTCTAGCAAGCCATCATGATCACCCAGTATTTATGACTTATGTCTGATCTCGACACTTATCATACTTTCTAGAGATAGTACGGTAGATTTCAGGACATTTCCAACAATCTCCCACTTGTACTGGAATCCTACACAGGACATTCCCAACAATCTCCCGATTGTACTAGAATCCTACATTCCCTAGTCCTTTTGTCTTAATATCTCGATCTGGCATAAGGCAAGATGCGTGTCATCCTTATATAGCCAGACCATGTTTATCGGAACAGATTTGATACTGACAATTCAAACGACTTGGGCAAGTCCGTTTGGGAATGGCCATTCTCTTACCAGCTATCAAATCTCCGATTGGCCTAGAGATATTACCTCTGTTAAACGGCAGGGACAAATCCCATCTTGTTCCATCACTATGAACTACACAATTCATAATACACCCAACCAAGGTCCGTATAGCTCCCAGTTACGAAACAGCGTTAGACAATGATCAAAGCGCATTACTCCATGTGCAGCCACATGCATGCGAACTCAGGTCTAAGGACTATACTCTATAGTCGTATATGAGAACCTCTTATGACACAGATATTAATATCTTGTAGAGTTCTCATCAGCGGGTCATGTCCGGTCATATGTTCCCCTACATATACCTATGTGTCGACTTTGATGCCGCGCATCTATGACCCCTCGAAACTTGGTCATAAGTCTCAACGCAATCTAGTCTCAAGTGGTTGTTGGTGTTCCAATTTCAACAACCTTCGACTATGGACACTATGATTTATGTCATTTCATTAAATATGGGGTTTCAGGATCAAGTCTACTCATGTACTTCGATGGCCCATATATATAATGACATGAATCATTTTGGAACGATTATTTATATCACAGTTAAAATAATCCAGAAATCATAGATTTCATAAACATAAAATATTATGTTTACATGAACCTTTCAAAACAACTAAGTAAAGCCCTTTACTAACTCCCACTGAAATTAAGACTACATCTTAGTTTCATTCATCCTACAGCTACAGTCCGCGACTCATGCTTAGGCCTAAGGAGTGGCTTCGTTAATAGATTGGCAACATTCTCATTCGATGAAACTTGCTGATCTACTTAACACCTCTGTCATTTATCTCACGGAATAGGTTATACCTACCCTCAAGGTGTTTGGACCTCTGATGTACAGCTAGTCTCATCTATGCTGGGAATCACATCAAGTTCAGTAATGAACTCTTTCTTTCCAAATAACCTCTTTCGCTGCTTCTCAAGCTGCGAAATGTTCAGCTTAAGTCATGGAGTCAGCAACAGTGCCTTGCACCGCCAGACATACACAAGATATAGCCGGACTGTGACCAGGAATTATCTTTGTCTATTGGAAACTTGCCTTTCAGACTCTACCGACTTTTAGCACTTCACTTTCTCCGTAATTCAAAAACTTATCCTTAGTATTCCTCAAATACTTTAGGATATTCTTTACGGCAATCCAGTGATTCTTTGCTGGATTTGACTGGTCTTTACTTGTCTTGCTTGGCATTAAAGCTACATCAAAACAAGTACGTGTTATGGCATACATGATAGATCCAATTGCCGACGCATATGGAATCCTATCCATGCATTCAAGCTCAGCAGATATCGCAGGACACTGTATCTTGCTTAATGAATTGCCATGTGACATTGGCATAAAACCCTTCTTGGATTGCTGATTACGTGTAGGACTTTGTCAATATAAGAATTCTGACTTTGTCCTATCAGCTCTTTTGGATCTCTATCTTTAGATCCAAAATCCAAAAACTTACGTGGCTTTACCCATATCAATCATAAAAACAACTCCCAAGCCAGTCCTTTACCGACTGCAGCATTGGAACGTTATTTCCGAGAATCAGTATGTCATCGACATACACTATGAGAAATGCAACATTGCTCCCACTTATCTATTAGTAAACGCATAGTTCCACTTCGTTCCTGTTCAAGTCAAAACTTTGACTATTTCAACAGAACGAAGATTCCAACTCCGATATGTTTGCTTCCATCCATGAATGGATCAATGAAGCTAACTTACACGTAGTGTAATTTTTCGGAGTCCGGGCTCACTTTCGCTTTTGTGAATTTCGCAGGTTCGTCACTTTCAATGATCATCAGATCATGGCAACTTTCAATGATCATCAGGTTCAACTAATGACGAGAAATCACTCTCGGATTAGTGACTGATTCATTCAGATCTGCGAACTTCAGGCTCTACAGGTGTAGATTCTACAGAAATCTGTAAATCCATCCGCTGCTCTTCCTCAACAGGTTGAGCAGCCTCCTGTATTTCTCGAATTTCTTCGAGTTACACTTTTACTCCCACTGTTCTTCTTGGAAAGTAACTTCCCTTCTTAGAAAACAGAATGGACGTAAAAGTAACAAGCCTTGGTTTCCTTAGGACAACCAGCGAAGTAGCTCAACTACAAATACTCAGTAAAGACGAATTTGGATCATTTCCAGTCCACATTTACGTGGTGTCTTTCAACTGATATTGGTGGAACTATTTCAGCGTAAACTTAGATATTTCTAGAGCGTTATTCTTAAAGAATATCATGGAAGATTCGTGTGACTCATCTTTAATCATTTCTAATAAGATCTGATTCTTTCTCACAGAAATACCTCAAGGTTTTCAGGAGAATTGAGCTGTGAAACGACTTCACACTCATTCAGATGATCACACCATTAATGACTCAAGTATTCTCACTCGTGATCTAATCCAGAGTCTTAATACATCTGTCACTCAGATTCTATACCTCATTCTGGAATTCTTTCGACCATGTCAAAGAATTCCGACTTGTGTCTCATCAAATGAACACAGTCTTACTCACTGAAGTAATCAGTAGAGACAATGAAGTACAGGAAATTTTCTCTGGCATAACTGCTCATCGGACCACATACATGAGTATGTTCAATCTCCAATAAGCCTTTGGGCCTTTCTCTAGCTCGGCTAAGATGGACCCTCTGTTCTTCGGTCCAGTAAACAGAATTCAAGTCTCATAAGATATCCAATCAAATGAGCCCAAAAGTCCATAACTATGGGGTTTCTGAATCCGACTTACTCTTTGACCAAAACATTTATGCCAAGAAAAATCAGGTTTAATTTATCAGATTTAAACCAATTCGGTATTTATGTTACATTTAGGCACTCTTTGGTTTAAGATATAAAACCCATTCCTTGAATAGGGTGCTACAACTAACATTTCATTAAGATCAAAAGAACAAAACTTGTCTTTATCAAAATGAAAAACATTCAAATTCTTTACAAGAAAATGAAAGACAACTCTGCGTAAAGCAGGTACATTGTAGCAATTACTTAATACAAAACCAAGCCTCAAAGGCATCTACAAGTGAAAACCCTACGGCTGAGGCAGCATCCATAGCTCCTTCCAGACACGCAGTTCCACTTGTCCTTCCTTCAACGTTCTACTGTTGCTCAGGCTCTGCATATTATAACAAATATCAGTGCCACAACCAGTATCCAATACCTATAAGGTATAACTTGAAGTAATAACATGAATACCTGAGGAAGTAGTCTCATACATCGACTTTAACTCCTCATAATCTTCCATGAATTTAATGCAGTCTCTCTTCCAATGCCCAGTCTCTTTACAGTAGCAGCACTTATCAACGTAAGAGGTATCTGACTCGGGCTCAGAAGACACGCGCTTGCCATGATTCATAATCTGGACAACTTTGTCTTCACCCTTGTCAGCATTAGGTTTAGTAAACCTACCCTTCTCATTCATGAGATTGTACAGGGTACTCTTCACGTTTGGCTCAACTGTCTTGAGCATATCATGCAGTTCAGTCAACGTCTTTGTTAAGCCTTTCTTGATATAGTTCCTTACGAACTTATCATAGCTTGACGGCAGTGACTGCAGAATGATCTCAGTTGCCAATTCCTGGCTAACTGGATAATCCAGTTTCCTCAGGTTATCAATGTAACCCATCATTTTACTGATATGAGGACTTACTGGATGATCCTTCGGTAGCTTGCAGCTAGTGAGAGATTTAACCAACTGGTATCTCTCCACTCTTACCTGCTCCTGAAATCTCAATTTCAGGCTGTTGATCATCTCTATTGGTGACTCCATGTTCTCATATTGCTTCAGCAAATTTGAGTCCATGGTAGCTAATATCAGACCACGCACATCTACCGCATCATCATAATGCTTATTCCAAGCATTTCGTACTGCATGAGAGGCCTTGGGACCGATCCTCTCGGGGAGAGCTTTCTCAAGGACATAGTCCTTTCTCTCATGCCTGAGGACTAGCCTCAGGTTCCGCGACCAAGTCAATAAATTTGATCCGTTCAGTTTGTCCATCTCAAGGACAAACCGGATCGAGAAAGTGTTTTGATTGTTTGTGCTAGTCATAACTGAAATTTAGAGATAAATAGAGTTTTAGTTATTTAGTTCATAAAAGAGCAATCTTAACAACTTATAAGAAAACTCGCATTGCATTCAAAATTTCTTTGTTTAACCTCATAAGAATGCAATGATTCCGAGACCCATGTTCAGCTAAATCCAAAGTGGGCCACTGGCCGTCACCCGGAATTAGCTTTACTTGGTAAGCATACACACATCTAGGTATAACCAATAACTCTCGGTTGTGAATTGGGCCCAAGGCCCAATATCACCAGATGTCTCAAGGCCCGGGACTCCCGATGGCCCAGTCAAGGAAACCAATCTCTTACAGCCAAATAATCACTAAAGTCTGGGACTCCCAATGAAATTAGTGACTATATACTACTTTACTTATGCGAAAACAGACACCTCACACTGTAAGCCATATCTGTAATCGAATAAGCGTTAAGTAGCTGACAAGATTGGAAAGACATCCAAGCTTGATATTGTTTTTGAGGATTTAAGTTTTATTTCCAAAAATAGAAGATTACTATTTTGGGAAACTTTCTTATTTTAGAAACTTTCTAAATTTAGTAACTTACTAAAAAATAGAAATTTCTAATTTAATATTTTATTAAATATTTTGGGTTGGGTCACAAATTATAGGCTCAATTCTTGGCCCAAGACCATAGAATTCCAGCTGGCCCAATAATTTGACATAACCGATCCGGTTTATTAATTCTGGTCCAAGACCAAATTAACTATCAAAACCATCGGTTATTTACTAAACCAGACCAGCTCTAAATTATTTGGTCCAACCAAATCAAACTTAGACCAGCCTTCGGTTTAGGTTAAAATTCAATTTTGAATTTCAATCCGGTTTAACCAGAAATTAAATAATACCATGTATTAAATAATTTCCAGCAAACCGCGATTTGGATTAACGGCTTAAACCATACATTAACTAAATAATTAATGATTCATACAAAACAATCACATTCACAATTTTGTCTTTAGCTAACGACAAGACCTAATCGATCACATGATCGATTCATATACGATCATGACTTAATCGATTCTCTTGTGATTAACAAACAAAGCAAAGACAAACAATTGATTATCACATGATTGTACAAGGAGGTCAACATTCGATTATTATATCACTAAAGACAAAACAAATCATGTGACAAATCAGAACAAACAAATCGATTCTCAATTAATTCAATTTGACTTTTCTAAATCGATTCTTAACCAATACACAAGAAGACAAAATCAATTCGCTTGACTTTACCAATTCGCTTGTTTCAATTAAGATATCAATTGCAAAATCGTTTTGTCTTATGTGAATAGCAATTATCGATTATGACATTAAGCGATTAACAAACAAACATTAATTAAAAGCAAAGTCAACCGCAATGTAATCGATTCATGACAAAACGATCAATCGTATGATAATGACTACAAGACAAAACCAAAAGCGATTCTGCATAATTCAATAATTCCATTTGACTTAACAAAACGATCATGACAATCCCGAAAGTCAACCAGTGAACCATATACAATTCAAGTTACTTTCGATTCATTCAAAGATCCAAATTACAAGAATCTAATGACCTAAGCTCTGATACCACTGATGGATTATGCGATTTTCCCATGGTTCAATTCTCAGATTGCAACCTAGCACATAATCTTAAACAGATCTAGGTTCTTGTAATCGAATCATAAAAACAACCAAACCTGGATCATTACCTTTCAGATTGCAGCGGATAATTGATGGTAATGATGAGATCAGTTAGAACAGATGAACAACCTGCTCCTCCTTTGGTATCCACACTCTTACAAGCCGGGATGGCTGCTAGACCAAAGAGATGGATCAGATCAGAGAAGAGAGAGTTAGAGAGAGAGACACTCGCGGCCACACATAGAAAATCGCATGGCCTGTGTTATGCCTTAGGGTTTGCGATTTCTACCTCTCTCATTAATGGGCCCAATTCATTTGACTAATGGCTCATTAATCATTTGGGCCCAAGACACAAATCAGACAAAAGCCTGCATTTTGTCTGGCCCAATTCTCTGATCTAATACAGTAAATGCCATTGCATCTTACCGTATTAATTCCATTTAACTTTCCCGTTAGCTATGGTGTGTGACCCTTCGGGATCATACAATACTGGTAATAAGTCCTAAACTTATAGATCAAGAGCGGACTCTAGCAAGCCATCATGATCACCCAGTATTTATGACTTATGTCTGATCTCGACACTTATCATACTTTCTAGAGATAGTACGGTAGATTTCAGGACATTCCCAACACTTTGCTCAGTCGTTCTTGATATAACCTTCTTTGAGTTGAGCAACACATGCACAATTGTCTTCAAGTACTATCGTTGGTTCTTTGTTCGTAACTGTTCTGCTAGCTTCTTGTATATGATGAGTCATAGATCTCAACCATATACATTCTCAACATGTCTCATGAAGCGCAATTATCTCCGCAAAATTTGAAGAAGTGATGACTAGAGTTTGTTTTTGAGAACGCCACGAGATCGCAGTTCCTTCGATTGTGAAAACATATTCGGTTTGCGAATGAGGTTTATGTGGATCAGATAAATATCCTGCATCTGCAAAACAAACTAGACCAAGCGCAGAATTTTGAGGTTAATATAATACCAAGTCAATCGTACCTTGGAGATAACGAAAGATATGTTTTATCCCCGTCCAATGTCTCTGCGTAGGAGATGAACTATAACTTGCAAGCAGATTAGTAGCAAATGTTATTTCTGGTCTGGTACCTATTGCAAGATACATGAGTGCACCTATAACACTCATATAAGCTACTTCAGGACCCAATACTTCCTCGTTTTCTTCACAAGGTCAAAATGTATCCTTGTCAATATTAAGCTATCTATTGACCATTGGACTACTCAAAGGATTTTCTTTGTCCATATTAACGCGTTCTAACACCTTTTTGGTGTAATTTTATTGATGTACAAATATACCATCTTGGAAATGCTCTATTTGGAGCCCAAGAAAATTTTTTGCTTTTCAAGATCTTTCATCTCAAACTCTTCTTTCATATGAGTTCTTGCATCATCGACTTCCTTTTGAGTTCCAATGATGTTCATGTCATCAACATAAACAGCAATGATCACAAATCCTGATGGAGATTTCCTTATAAATACGCAAGGGCATATCACATTATTGATAAATATTTTCTTCAACAAAAAATTCGCTTAAGCGATTATACCACATGCGTCCGGACTGTTTTAATCCGTAAAGTGATCGATGTAATTTGACCGAACATATTTCTTCAGATTCTTCTGGAATATTTGCCCTTCTGGGATTTTCATATATATGTCATTATCTAGTGATCCATATAGATATGCAGTCACAACATCCATAAGGTACATTTCTAGATTTTTCGATGCCGTTAGGCTTATTAAGAATCTGAATGTGATTTCATCCATTAACAAGGAATATGTTTTATCATAATCAATTCCCGGTCTTTGAGAAACCCCTTGTGCCACAAGTTGTGCTTTATATCTTGTGACTTCATTTTTCTCATTTCTTTTTCGCACAAAAACCCATTTATACCCGATAGGCATTACATCTTTAGGTGTAATAAGTAATAACTGCAAGTCCAAACACATTTCTTTTATTGAGGGAGAGTAATTTATTTTTGATGGCTATTCGCCATTTCTCCCAATCGGGCCTTTTCCGGCACTCCGATACAGACCTCGATTCTGGATCATTTTCATTTTCAAGTTCTTTGGATACAGAAAAGGAGAACATTCCATCATTATCTTATATTTCATTTATAGACATAATTTTTCACGTTGGGCAAAGCTAATAGAATTCTCATACTTTTTTGCATCGTATTCGTCTTCTAGACGAATTCCTTTTATTTAAAATAACTCACTTTTCACAAGGTTTATAACTTGGGATGCTTGAGGGCAATCTTATCTCTCCACACTCAACTTCGGAGCGGAGATTAATAATATTCATTGTCTCTCTACACTCATATTTAGAGCGGAGACTCATTATATTAATTGTCTCTACGCTTAACTGCAGAGCGGAGATTCATGTGCGATATATCATTTATTTTGTCGACAATCATATCTGTCTTTGGTCCATATTTTCCCCGTAATGACATGGTTAATCGAGATCTCTTTATCAATACCATTGATTTCATTCATGTACCTGATCTTATTATTAACCATGGAAACGGTCTCATTACTCCTCTTCGGGAGTTTAATCCTCTTTTCAATAGTCATTTGCTCCTCTTTTTTTTAGGAGGATTTACTTTAGCTTTGGAACCTAAGGGGTCTATCACGTTCCTCACGTGCCTTAGACACAGTATTCTTATATGAGCATTCTCAGTTGGAATATGAGATTTCTTTGAACTTCAAGTTCATTATTTCTTTGTGCAAGGATCACAATGAAATCTCATCCATCAGCTTTCGCATTAGATTTGCAATATATCTGAATAATGATCCTTTGTAACTTTGAACCTCAAGTTCACATTCATTTGTTTAAGGATTCCAACTATTCACGATGCTTTTTATAATGATGAGAGAAAATTCTCACCACAATGATAATATGCAAATCTTACAACGAGCACATCACCAAGTGATAGCTCAACGTTATTAGAACGAGATTCATCTCTAGCTCATACGTTTCATCCTCTGTGGATGTTACTTATATGCGGTGTGGAAAGCATATATCTTACACCCATGCTAAAACATGGAGATTAAATTTCACCATAATTGGTCATTGTAATCCCTTGGATTTTCTTATAAATAAGCTCATTTTGAGTGTGAACATAACCATTTGTATGCATAACTTTATCTCATCGACATACAATAAGTGACATTGCATAACGTAAACTCATCAGAATGATCAAATCTAGGATTTCATTTTAACAATATTATCAACTTACTGTCGTTGTGAGATTCGTTAATTCTCTCCCTCGAGATGATAACTCGTACAGTATATCCATCTCGAATGAATCCCATTCTTGGATCAACAACATAACCAACATTGGTCATGAATTACTTTCTTGGATCCTTTTTGAACTTCCATCTGGCGTGATTAGTAGGAGGATCAAGATAAGCCAAAGGGTGTATACACTAGGTGATATCATTTGATGATTTTCTCAATCCTCCCTCAAACGCAGAAAATTCACTTTCATTAAACCATCATATGCAATGAGCTATTTCAACCAAAAATAGTGATTTGCCAAACCATATAATTCAATCATATTTATAATCCGGAGGACATCATTGGCACTCTTCCAATGCATGTTTCCCCTCCAATGTAATGCAAAGATTTTCAATGTCCTTTATTATCTATCCCTGTATATATCTCCAAAACTTAACAAAATTCTGTAGATTTTAGGGGAATATAAGATTTGGTTCCCTTTAGCATTGAAAAACCAGCTCATCCAGGCCTATCATGACCTTTTCATTACCACTATAGCCTTCACACTTTCGGCAGAGTTCTTTATTTTTTTGAGACAAGGGTAATATCGTCTACAATGCGTACTGTAACATTGTCTGCCAGACCGATATCTTTATCACGAATCCCAATTTATGACATCATGTCATATCAATCTAAGTTCTTTGTGGATCCTATCAACTAAAAACTTGTGACATCAATATGAGTATTATTACATAGGCCATTAAAGAAAAAAAATATTCAACCGAGATGAAATCTTCGTTCCTCATGTCTTATGTAATTTGCCATACAGATTGGTTGAACATTTGGGCATACAACATGTACATATCCAATTTCATGTTATGTCAAACCTGTAACAAACATTCTCATTTGTGTTTTCATTACACAATTTTTCATTTAATTTATGAGACTGGAATCTCTTTCCATGTCCATGTCTACCACCTTATTCATAAGCGACCACAGACTCTACCGTATCTGCATTCTTGTCGTCAAAAGTTATTACAATTACTGGTTGCTACTACATTCACTTTTGATAATGAAACTTTTGAGAATTGAGCCAATCCAGTTGGACGAGCATGATAGTTCATTATCTTTCAAACCATCATGTAAGTGGTGACGTAAAAATATCATTTCATTCGATGTCGTTTTAGAGGAGGCATAGCCTACGACTCGATTAAGGAGGAGGCATAACTTTCCACTCCGAAAATAATTTAATGTAAATCAAATGTAAAAATATAATTTAAAAAAAAATCTCAAGACGACTACATCCATGTGATTTTTGTTTTTTTTAAAGAATATGATAAATTTAAAGCATAAATTTAAACGCATAAATATAAATGCGGAATTTAAATGCATACTTAAAAAACAAAATTAAAATAATTGAGGAGACATAACTTCTCACTCCATACAAATGTTCTCAGGAGACATAGTCTACTATGCGATCATTATCGTGGAGGCATAGCATACCATAACGATAAGGAGGAGGCTTAACTTACCACTCTATAAATATGATCTGAGGAGAATAGTCTACCATGTGATCATGATCGTGAAGGCATAGCCTACCATAACGATCAGTTCGGAGAAGGCAGTGCATATCTTTCCGAAAATAATATATAAACAGAAATACAAAAGACATATTTTTTTGTAAAATAAATTGGTCATAATTAAACCTCACCTCTTTGGTATATGACCGGATCGAGAGACGGTCGTGCTTATAGCGTGTTATGAAATTGTTTATTATATAGGAATGGATGTGTTGTATTGTTAAAGAGAGGAGATGGAGAGAGAGAAGAGTAAGGAATGTGTAAGACTTCTTATTTCGTCTTCTTACTTTCTTCATAATAAGAGTGAACTCCAATCTCTTTATATGTGATTAAATCGGTCAAATATAAGTACAAGATCAACATCATATTATTATACTACTTACTTGGTAAAGAAGTAAATATCTTACGGTAAAAGTAATGAATAATCATTATCCAAGTTTTTAACAAGAATCACTTTTTGTTTCAGTTTATGTCTTAAGACAATTTTTTCACACTGGTCGTTATTTCCATCCAAAAAGTTTTCAAACCGCCTGCCCCATTCAGTGGTGGTTAACTCCATTCCAATCGAATAACTGAAAAATATATTGGCAAGCCGTGGCTAGTAACTCGATGTCTTGTAATAGTCTAAATATAAAAAAAAAAATATTTGTTTTATAGATTAAAATATAACTAAATTTATTTTATATTAAATTTAATAATAAATATGAATTTAATAATTATTTTTTAAGAAATAAAAAATTAAAATATTTTATAAGATTTGTTATAATATAAAAATATATTTATATTTAGACCAAAACAAAAAATATTAAAATATATTATAACAATATTTGAATAAAATCATAAATTAGAGAATATTATCTTATTATACAAAAATAATTGATGTATAAATTATTTAATTATATTTATTAATTAATTTATTGATTATATATATGTTTTTGTTTTACTGTGGAAAATTAGATCTATTATATTTAATTTTTTAATACATAATTAATAATTCTCTTGTTTGTAAACATGTTTAGTAAATATAATGTTTTTTAATGTCTATTAGTTATATTATTACACCGAAACATATTGTTCATACAAGAAGTTTGAGAATAGAGGTAACAGAAAATCGAAAACAACAAAATCAGAATAAGAAGCATCCAGTTTAGCTAAAAGATCATCACTAATATTCTTCTCACGGTTCACTGATGCCAAAGAACACCGAGGAAGTTTATGGATCCAAAAATAAATGTATAATACCATTGTACCTAAATCTGTATTTTACTCTCGATCATTGACCACATTCAATCCGTTTCAAACCAAACCTGTCGCCATCCCCTAGTCCAAACTTGTTGAAGAGCCAAGATGAATCCAAGGGCTTCTGCTTGTAGTGGGGTTGAAGCAGCTCTAACTTTTTCATCTTTTTCATCACCTGCCAATACAGCTTCATTCTCTTTATGGCTACTGTCGAAATTACACCTAAGCCAACCTTAAGGAAGTTTATCCCAACCAAGAGATCTTGTAATACGAGTAGTAACAACTTCTTCCTGTTGGAGCTCCGGATACACATCTAACCATTCTCTTTCTGCTGCCACACTTCTATCTGCGTCCTTTTTAGGATCGACATTTTTATCAAATAGAAATTTGTTTCTTGATTTCCAAAGCACCCATAACACCCAACATGGTAGCAGCCTCGTGTACATTGGCAACCGATCATCATTGTACACTTTCAGTACCATTTGTAGATTCATGTCTAATACTTGATCTACATTACCCATACCTGTAAAACCTTCACATCTCCATACATTTTGTGAATATTGACAATGGAACAAAATATGATTGATTGTCTCGTTTTCATTACAACACTTTTGACATGTTAACTCATCCATTATACCTCTTTTTCTTAACCTATCCGTTGTTGGCAATTCTCCGGATACTGCTTTCCATATGAACAATTGAATTTTTGGCGCAACTTTGAGTTTCCAAATTGCTGTTTTGATATCATTGGAACCAGGAAGTTGAGCAATATGTTCTTCATCCATATTGTGCATAGCAAGCCAGTAACCTGATTTGAGAGAGTATTGGGCATCCTTTGTGTTAGGCTATATTATTCGATCAGAAGAAGGTACATGTGACAGATGTATTGTCCGAGGCAGTCTTGCATCCTCAATACCTAATGTTGCTTCGAGTAAATCTTCATTCCAAATTCTAAAGCCTGGTGTGACTAGATCACTAACTCTCATAGCTGGATTTCCCATAGTTACTGATAACCTATGTAGCATGGGAACGTCAAATGGGTGACGTCTTACGTACCTGTTACGTCTCGGAGACGGGGACTGCTCGGGGACTTTGCGGAAACGTTTTGAAGACGTCTCTGGCAAGTGGGAACAACAGCAACATTTGGAGACGTTTCCTTTAAACGTTTCTGAAACTTTTTTCTTTAAGTAACAACTGTCAGATAACTTGCTTGCAGCAGAAGAGAAGGATGAGTTACAAAAAAAAAAAAAAAAATAGCATCTTGTATTTTTTTATAACATTGTAACGTTTTTAGTATTTGTACATACATTTTTGTGCTTTTTAGTTAATTAACTTTTTTGTTAAAAGGAAACTGAACAGAAAGGAAAAAATGGGGAAAAAATGTTAATATTAGGACTATAAAAGATAGGTCAGGGAAGTTCCAAGTGATCACGCTTCTTCTCACCTTTTCTAAGCCTCTCTTCTTCACCAAAAAAAATCCTTGGATATACATCTTCCATTGATCTATCGGATAAGGTATCATTATATAAATAGTTGCTAATTCATTATTAAAACAATACTTTGTTTACGGCTATTGTTATTATTTTTTTTGCATTCACGGTTTAATGTTTCTATTTTCAATTTCTACAGTTTGTTCATACGTTAAGTATGACTTATCAAGGAGAAAGTGATAATGTTGGTAGCAGTGGATCGGCTAATTCGTTAGAAGAAGTTCCATTATGGAACTATGTGACGAAATTAGATAAAAAGGAGTTAAAGGCGGAACTTGAAAATTTCAGTGTAATATTTGTCATTAGATTTGACAAGGTTCATATTCCAGAATTAAAGCTCATTTGCTTGGAATTAAACACGAAGGTATCATTGCATGCCAGAAATTAAAAATGAGTCAACAAGTTAAGATGAAAAAGTCAGAAGCTGAGTATGAGAAGAAGAAAAATGATTCTCGCGCTAGAGAAGTTCCTTTGCCTTGTGAACCAAACTTTGCTTCTAAAAAGAGAAAGGCGACAGATTCTCCAATTGGTAGATTATTTAATACTGAAGTCAGAGACCAGTTGGATCAAGAAATTTCAAGGATGTTCTACACCGGTGGTTTGCTTTTTAATTTGGCAAGAAACCCACATTATCATAGGTCCTATCAATTTGCTGATGCCAACAAAATTGATGGTTATATGCCTCATGGTTACAATAAGCTGCGCACTACCTTGCTTCAGAAAGAAAGAAACAACGTTGAGGATTTATTAGTTCCGTTGAAATCAACATGGAACGAAAGAGGAGTGACCCTTGTGTCGGATGGTTGGAGCTATCCTACAAGAAAACCTCTGATTAATTTTGTTGCTACTTCTGGAAGTGGTCCTATATTTCTTAAGGCTGTGAATTGTTTTGGAGAAGTGAAAGATAAAGTCTTCATTTATGATCTGATGAAATAAGTTATCAATAAAGTGGGTCATCAAAATATTGTGCAAATCATCACTGATAATGCATCAAATTGTAAGGTGGCTGGAGAGCTTATTGAGAGTATGTTTCCTCATATTTATTGGACACCATGTGTGGTTCATACCCTTAATCTTGCTTTGTACAACATTTGTGCAGCGAAGAATGTGTAAAGAAATGAAGCAACATATGAAGAGTGCAATTGAATAACACAAATTCATGGATATGCACTCGCAATAAAACATTTCATCGTAAACCACAACATGAGACTATCAATCTTTAGTAAGTTCTCTTCTGTCAAATTGCTTGCGGTTGCTGATACACGTTTTGCTTCCATCATTGTGATGCTTAAGAGATTGACGCTTATTAAAAGAGGTCTTCAAGCTATGGTCATAAGTGAGGAGTGGTCTACTTATAGAGATGATGATGTGGGGAAAGCAATTTTTGTTAAGGAGAATATTATAAGTGATGATTGGTGGGAACGTGTGGCTTATATTATTGATTTTACAAGACCTATATATGAGATGATTAGGTTTTGTGACACTGACAAATCATGCCTTCACTTGGTATATGAGATGTGGGATTCTATGATTGAGAAAGTTAAATTTGAGATCTATAAGAGAGAAAAACCTCCACTGTTTGAATAGAGTCCTTTCTACAACGTTGTTTATCAGATCTTATTGGATCGGTGGGCGAAGAATAACACTCCTCTGAATTGTCTAGATCACTCTTTAAATCCAAGGTATATGTGTTTAAACCATATGATTTATTATTTTTCCTTGCCACATGTATAAACATGTTTTTTTGTAGATTTTATAGTGATGAATGGTTAAGTGGGGATCCCGCAAGAACTAGTCCACATAGAGATGCAGAAGTCTCAGTTGAGAGAATGAAGATTTTCGAAGATTGTTTCCAAGTAATGATGATCATATTAAGATTTTGGATGAGTATGCATTATTCTCCATGAAGAGTGGTCCTTTGAAGATTTAACATGCATTTCGGTAATATTTACTATGGAACCCAAGAAGTGGTGGGTTAACTTTGGTGCTCAAACTCCTTTCCTACAGACTTTGGCTTTGAAGTTGCTTGGACAACTTAGTTCATCTTCATGTGCTGAGCGCAATTGGAGTACTTATTCATTCATTCACTTCGAAGGAACAAGTTGAATCCAAGTCGTGCACAATACCTAGTTTTCATCCACAACAATTTACGTCTTTTATCAAGAAATTCTGATCAATATGAAGAAGAAAAGACGAAGATATGGGATGTTGGTGGAGATGATTTTGATTCTATGAAAGATGTGGGATTTTTGGAGTTGGCGAACATTTCACTAGATGAGCCAGATTTCGAGAATGAGTTTCTCAATGATTAGTTTTTATTTTATTTAAGATATTGAAGTGTTTTTATTTTATTTTAAAATTTATGATATGACTTTTATATTTAATTATATATATATATATATATATATATATATATATATATATATATATTTATTTATAGACGTATCTCTGCCGTACCCGTATTTTTAAATTTTCAATTTTGTCGTTTCCCGTCCCCGTTTCCGTTTCCATTCCTGTTTCAGTGCAAGATAGCTGATACCTTCCTTGGTGGTAAGGTTGGTAACCAATTATCCCCCCCCCCCAAACACTTGTGTCTTCACCGGAACCGATTTGTAACGATCTCCAGCCGTATGAGACATTACCAACGATCAACGAATCTAAAACTTCTGATGAATGATAATAACGGCCGTAGAAATAATTTTATATATTCTATAATTACCTTAATAAAATTTAATCAAATTATTAATATGCAATAATATTTTATGTAATATAACACATAAAAAGTTAATTTTGTAAATGTCTATTTTTAATGTATAGATTAACGTTTTTACACAATCTAAAGAGAAGAATTGAATGTACATATTGATGCCCTTACACATTTAAATTGTTGGAACATAATTAGCGATCCAACAATATTTTTTCCAAAAGTAAGAATATAATTAAGATGGTCCACAAGCAACTCCTATAAGTGGTTAACAATGAATATAATAACTACAGATTAGTAATGTTCAGACGGAAAATAGTACATATTGTATAAGTTTTAACTTTCGGTTTATACTTTAAGGTTTGTTTATATCCATCAATAATAAACCCTTGGTTGGTTTTTGTCTGATTATGCGGTTATGTATTCGCTTCATTTTTTAGTCCAAAAGATTCAGACTTCATTTCTTTCTTTAGTCACCTGTGAATTTTTACAATACAACACTTAGAGAAGTATTCTCTTTTAACGATCATTGACTTGTTCGGATTTTGCAGGCTTGGTGGATTATTCGTTATATTTTTAAAATATATTTTGTGAAAAACCCTTTAACATATTGATTTCTCTGAGGTGAACACATGATTCACCTCCTTACATTCGCATCACTTTGCATTGACAATTTAACTCGTGTTGGTTGAACATAAGCATATAGATTCGGGTGTTTGGTTTAATAAAACATAGTTAATGTAAAAACCATAAAAATTCAAGTATGAAAGTTCAAATCATAACCAACCAATGAAATCAAATCGTGAGTTTATAACATAGACCATGACACAACCAATAAATTCAAATTATGGGGTTCAAATCTTAGACCATTCAGAGAGTCAATTCGAGTTAAATAAGTTTGAAAGCATAATAGATCATGCTCTAACCAATAGTGAAGCCACCCATGAGTTCAAAGCAATATCATGCAACAAAAAAATACAATAAAAATATGGTTTAAAAGGTGCAATAACCAGTAAATCAAGCCATTACCTAGCATAGAACAATTTATTTCAGGTTTGAAACATTCATTTTACTAAGGTTGGACCAAAACAAGCACCTTAATGCCTCAACAACAACAAATAATCCAAATATTTACAAAATATCATTAGAAAACATGTATTATCCATATGCATACCAACCATAGACATAGATGACCGTTAATTGGGTATAGTTTGAGATACACATATATTTCCAAAATATTAACTTATTTACCACACTAACTATTCCAAGAATTACAAAAATCAAAAGTCAAGATGATATATCATCTAAACATACCAGGAAAATCAAGATCACATTCGAACTTAACAAAAAATGTCTAGTGGAGGTTTGGGCAACAAACCAAAATGCAAGAACTATGTGAAATGAGTAAACCTTACAGATTCTAACTCTATCATCTAAATCAAAGTTAAAAAGTTACAAAAAAAATTTCATCAACAAAAATAACATCGAAATTCAAATTGTCCATATCAACAACCAAACAACAATAAAAATAGGGTCCCTAAGAAACAAGAAAGTCTAACAACTATTAGGGAGGATTCCTAAAACCGCAATAGAATATTAGACGCATATAGAATAAATTTAGCCTACTGAAAGAATAGATAGAGAAGATCAGAGCACATATATGACATACGCCTACAATGACAAATTAGAGTTCAGATAATGCTAACTTCTTGATTTTTGACATCGGTCATAAAAGTATTATTAAAAAAATAGCATTGTAGAGAAATCAATAAATATCTACTGCACATTCTAAATAAACATACACCAATGAGTCAGTAGATTTCTAAGATCCATCGTTTTTGTACGAGGAAGAGAACAAGGACAGAAACTAGTACCATAACAAATATAGTTTCTATCACTGTATATTAAAAACTCAAGTCAATATGTAACATTTATAGAATCTAATACAGTAATCATAAGAGTATATGAATTATTATGCAGAATGCCAGAATTTCTCAAACATCCAAATTTAACTATGATGATATAACAGCAAAAAATATGCAGAATGCAAAATGTAAGACGCTCATGCAACAACAAAAATTAATTTTAAGATTACAAGAATGTCATTTACATGTTAAGAATGACCACCAAATGGTTTAGTGGATACCACAACCAAATAGTGAGTCAGAAGTCTCACATACCTTCAAAATAAACATGTACATGAGAGAGACTCTATAAAAGGAGAGATCTTATGATGCATAAACAATCAAACAAAGAAAAGAAGTATTTTCTAATCAAGGAAAGATAATGCTAACAGAACTCAATGCAATGTTCCACTACCATAAATAAAATCCACTTTTTTCTCTTATCAATGGACAAGTTAGCAATAAGTTACCACGATCTGACTTATATTTAAGGAACATTTGTAATCATAAATTGTGCTTTTCTAGAAAAGCATATACCTGGTCGTAGAATTTTGTCACTTTTGGAGCACATGAACACCTGAATATACAAAAAAATAGTCTTTACTTCAAACAATTACATAAGAATGCTAACACTTAGAAATATCCTAAGAATTTGAAAGTTAATCCAAGCACTTATCTTGTGGAAATCAAAACAGTATTTGCTTCATGTATGTGTCACCTGTTTGTGATGTTCATAATTGTATTAAACTAATTACAAATAGGTTTGAAAAGCACATACCTGCCAAAGAAGTCTGCTACACTACACATCTCCTCAGAATTTGTAACCATTTGAACACCTCCTGAAGCACAAACAAGAGAAAATCAGAATTAGTTAGACTTTACTTCACGCAAACCCTCATACTTACCTTTGTTACTTTCAATGCGCATATCATGAATCAGTTTTCGGTTTTGACACATAGTCTTTGAGTTTAAGCCGTATAGCAAAGAATCACATTTTGATTCGTGGTATTTTGAAATTGTTGGTCGTTTTATCCATCCAACAAATCACTTCTAAGCCTTGTGGTAGAGAAAGGATTATGTTTTTTCCATCTAAAAAATCACTTGGTAGAGAAATGATTATGTTTTTAGTTTTCTTTAATTTGTAGTCTGTGCCTTAAGACTTCTTTCAACCGTTGGTCGTTTTTTTCCATCCAACAATCTGTGATCGTAGTTTGTCTGAAGACTAGACCTCTAAGTCTGGTGGGTGAAGTAAGGATTTTGTATCTGATTCGTAGCCTACTTCTTTCGTTGGTCGTTTATTCCATCCAACAAGCCCGAAACCAACTCATATAGTCTTTGTATCTTTTCTAAACCGTGAGTTGTTTAATGATAAGGACATCGGATCCTCCAGACCCGACCCGGACGAGCAGTACGTACCAGCCTCGACCATGAGGCTGACCGAGCTATTCCCGACCCCGCGGAACGTACCTGAGGAGGTTCAGAAGGCCACTGCAAGTTATGCCAGACCAGATGACGTGATATCAGGAATTCATAAGCCAACAGCATATTTCAGGAGTGATGATCGTTCCAGAATCCAATTGGAACGATCCCATTTGGAGACGGTCGACAACCGACCTCCCGAAGCCCTAACCGTGTCCTGGAAGATGTCCATAGAAGAGTTGGTTCAAGCCAATCATGCCAGACTTGATATTCATCATAAAGTATGCTATTTGGAAGAGTTTGTTCAGAAGGAGTCAGCTTGGGTTCGTGATTAACTAGGAGGATGTCTAGAAGCTGTCTAATTAGCCCTGTCTGCGGATATAGGTGCATTCAAGAGAGGATTGAGAATGTACCAAGAGGAATCAAGCGGCAACTCAACCTGCTCTAGAAACCTGACTCATCAAGGAATCTTCACGAAGTTGAATCACCTCAATACCATCTTCTATAAAGAAGTTATGTCCGTTTCAAAACAGATAATTTTCAGGGAACGCGATAAATACCGACTTGCGCATTTTGGAGTGCTCTGAACGAACCAGGAGGAATCAAAGAGTAAAGGAACTTGTTCTGGATTTTTGATTCATCAGGGAATGCATGAGAGTTGGAATCACACCAATACCAGCTCGGACCAAGAAGATATGCAAGATCAAATCCGAAGGTTGCTGGACCTGCCTTATTTGGAAGCTCACGGACTTAGTGGGCTTCAGACTTATGTATGGCGACCAGGAGTACGAGCAACCTCTCCTTGGGCATTGGTTTATACTCTTTTTCCCTTAAGTGTGGTTTTGTCCCAATTGGGTTTTCCCATTAAGGTTTTTAATGAGGTAAACCAAGGCCTGCTTCAAGAGAAGGAGAATATGGCCCGTCCAACCTTCTTTCTTGTTTTTTATTTTTGTAGTTTCGACCAGGCCTCTTTATGGCCCTTTCTTAAGACTTGTAACCCTAGTACCTTGGCTATTTAAAGCCACTCTTTGTTTTCAATAAAGTTAAGCAAGTTTAAACTAAGAAAACCCTAAGGTTTAGGTGATCTCTCTCTCCTTTGCGCGGCTTCCCCTTTGGAGAATTGGATCTCTTGGTTTTTGCTTGCTGTATCAATCATCCTAAGTGTTCCTAAGTGTTACTAAAGCTCATTAGTTCCTAACTCATCATCCGACCATCACTTGACGAGAAGAGAGCGCCATCGGCCAGCTTCTCGTCCCACTCGACCATTGTTCGCATCATCCGTCCGTCCGCTCATCTCTCTCGACCACCCGCTCCGCGTCTCACATCATTTAATAAAGAATCTCTTTTATTTTCAATATCTGTCTTAAGACATTTTTTTCATTCCCTGGTCGTTATTTCCATCCAAAAAGTCTTCAAACCGTCTGCCCCATTGTCATTGTCTTTGTTAGATTATTAAAAGTCGCTGGTCGTTTTTCTTCCATCCATCATGTGTTTAAATTGATCCAAAGACTTTTTGTAAGCCGTAGGGTAGTAGAGTAAAGAATCTGTTTTCAAATCGTAGTCTTTGACTTAAGACTTTCGTAAGTAGTTGGTCGTTAACTCCATTCCATCCAAATAATTGAAAATGGATTTTGGCAAGCCGTGGATACTTAAGTAACTCTAAGTCATTTGTTTCAAGACTCTTAAGCCGTGTAGATTAGCAGCTGGTCGTTTATTTTCCATCCAGCAGGGTTTTTAACGGACCCATTGTCTAAGCCGCTGGTCGCTTTTCTTCCATCCAATAAGTCTTTAAACAGATCCATTGTTTTTGTCTAAAGACTTTATTAAGCCGTGAGTAGTAAGTATAAAGTAAATAATCTTTTTTCAATTCATAGTCTTTGTCTTAAGACTTTCTTGAGTGGTTGGTTGGTCGTTAACTCCATTCCATCCAAATAATTGAAAACAAATTATCTTAAGCTGTGGGTAGTAAAAGTCTTTTGTCTTACTATTAAGTTGTGCGGTCTTATCTGCCACCCCTAGCATCCTTCCTTAGACATGCACTACCAACCCGTATCATCGTTCCAGTTAATAATCTATTTTCGTTTAAGTCTTTGTAAGTAAGCCGTGGGTAGTAAAATGAATAATCTGCTTTAAGTTCGTAGTCTTTGCCTTAAGAGTTAAGACTTCCTTAAGTAGTTGGTCGTTAACTCCATTCCACCCCAATAACTGAAAGCATATTTTGGCAAGTCGTGGGTAGTAACTCCAAGTCTTTTGTTTAAAGACTCTTAAGCCGTGTAGTTTTAATAGCCGCTGGTCGTTTATTATCCATCCAGCAAGTTTTTAACAGACCCATCGTTTATGTCTAATGACTTATTCTAAACTGTTGTTCGTTTTTTTTCTTCATCCAGCAAGTCTTTAGACCGATCCATTGTCTTTGTCTTAAGACTTTTATAAGCCGTGGGTAATAAAGTAAGAAATCTGTTTTCGATTTGTCGTCTTTGTTTGAAGACTGTCTCAAGTCGTTAACTCCATTCCATCCAATTAACTAAAAACAGATTTTGGCAAGCCGTGGGTAGAAACTCGAAGTCTTTCAGTCTTAAGACTCTTAAGCCTTGTAGTCTTATTTGCAGGGCCGGCCCTGGGCTAAAGCCCATGAAGCTGGTGCTTTAGGCGCCAAAAGATTATAATAATTTCAGGGCATCAGTTTACAAAAGTTAAATGTGGTATAATGGTTTGTTTTTCTAGTATTGCTCGACAAGTGCGCAGTTCGATTCTTATTGGGGGCAGAAAATTCATTTTTGGCTTTAGGCAATAAAAGTTAACGGGCCGGGCCTGCTTATTTGACATCTCCTAATGACTTATTCAAAGCTTATGGTCGTTTACTTTCCATCCAACAAGTCTTTTAACAGATTCATTGTGTATGTTTAATGACTTGTTCTAAGATGGTATTTGTTTTTTTCCCATCCAACAAGTCTTTAAACCGATCCATTGTCTTTTTTAAAGACTTCTAAAAGCCGTGGGTAGCAAAGTAAGGAATCTGTTTTCAATTCATAGTCTTTGTCTTAAGACCTTCTTAAGTTGTTGGTTGGTCGTTAACTCCATTCCATCCAAATAACTGAAAACAGCATCTGGCAAGCCGTGGGTAATAATTCAGAGTCTGTGTGATCTTATTGCCATCTCCTAATGGCTAGTTCTAAGCAGCTGGTCGTTTTTTCCTATCCAACAAGTCTTTTAACCGATCCATTATCTTTATCTAAAGACGTTTGTAAGCCGAAGGTAGTAAAGTAAGGAATCTGTTTTCAATTCATAGTCTTTGTCTTAAGACTTTCTTAAGTCGTTAACTCCATTCCATCCAAATAATTGAAAACAGATTTTCTTAAGCCGTGGGTAGTGAAGTCTTTTTTTTTTGTCTTTAAGACTATTAAGCCGTCTGGTCTTATTTGCCATCCCCTAACATCCTTCCTTAGACATGCAACTACCAACCCATATTATCGGTCCAATTAACAATCTTGTTAGGGTGATGGTATATAAGTTTCTTCCAAGGCAACAACGGGACAATGTTCCCAAATAAGCATCTGACAGAACACTATTAGATTAGTGTTTGCATATGATCTTTTTGGGTTTTAAGTGAAAAACAAAAACATCAAAACAACATCGTAAAACAAGAATCAGTAGAACATAACTAGAATGTCTACATAATCGCTGGCGTTAGATAAAACATAAATACAAAAGGCTTTTAAAGTCTTGTTAAAAGAGGAATTTCGTTGTTTTAATCAAAAACATAACCAGTTCAAAGAAGAATTTTGTTGTGACTAACGATCCTTTAGATAGAAAAACGACAGGGTTTCATAAAAGACCAGACAATTCGAAAAAGAAAAAAAAAAAGAAATCCTAACCAAGATTACAGCAACAATTAAGCCTTGAAAAATTGGACGAGAAACTTCGGAAAATTGGAAACCCTGAAACAAAATCGCGATGAGTACAACATAATAAGAGTTACACGACACTTATAAACCCTAATATAGACAGAGACGTACCTCGACGAAAAGCGAGAAACCAAACCAATTTGGCCGGTTTCAAAAGAAAACGAGAAAAGGAAACTTTAATCAATATCACTACAGAAATAGAACATAAAACTTAGAAACTCTTTGAAAAAAAAAACAAAATCCCGATATAAGATTACAAGAATTAGAAATCTCCAAATAAGTTAACGATTTAAAGAGATCGAAAGACTTATCTAATTTTTTTTGTCAAATTCTCGAAGAATCGATCTACAGAATTCTTCAAAGGTGAAGAAAAGAAAGAACGAAAGAAAGAGAATCTGTGAGAAAAGAAAATTTGTGAAGAACTGCGGAAATAAGAATTGGACGAAGATGATTATGTAAACATCATTGCGTTTGACAACACGCGTTTTTCCTAACGGTTCTATTTTAAATTTGAGTCAATTTATTTTGTAGTCGAACCGGTCCTGCATTCCTTAGAAAACCACATAAACCAAACCGGTCCTTTTTCCACGACGTCAAAATAATACACGTCGTTCTGTGTCTGTAATTGGGCCGATTCCATTTTTTTTATTTTTTTTTCTCTCTCTCTCTCTGGAATAAGAAAGACAACGCCAAGAAGAAGAAGAAGGTGAGAATGGCATATGTTAGTATGGGTGAAGCTCACCGGCGAATCACTGAGTACCTAAACCGCTTCTGCGACGCCGTTTCGTACCAAGACTCTTTTACACTTTGTCGTCTCCTCTCTTTCTCTTCCAATTCTGCATCTCTTCTCTCACTTGCGGACGCACTCAACGTCTTCCAGGTGCCTGAATTTCTATGATTTGGTGTTATTTTTCTGTTTGATTGAGACCCATGTTGTAAATCAGCAGCTTGGAAACAGTGGGCATGTTGATCCTTATGTTGGTAAAGTTTGTGGCTTTTAGGTTCAGTTTCAGTCTAAGATGCTTACTGTATGATCTAATTCGGTCCTACTGCGTCACCAATGAGTATGAATATTGAATTTAAGGCTAGAAAGAGTGGGATTATGTTCCTGCTATGGAAGCATGATCTTTCTGTTGGTAAAGTTTGTGCCTTTTAGGTTCAATTTCAATGGAGGTTATTTACATTGTTATCCTCCAATTGGATCCTCCTGCTTATCAATGAGTGAAATTTGAATTCAGTGCTTGAAACTGTCTGTGGTAAAGATGTTGTATGAAACATTGTATATGTGCGAGTTTAATAAGTATAAGTTTTGGATTAGGGTTTGAGTAATTGGGCGAGTCTTAATTTGCAGCATTTCTGAGGATGTATTTTGACAAGTTAGCTAGGTTATGTAGAGAACTTTGAAAGACTGAATCCAGTGAATCTTATGCTTTGAATGATGCAGGATGCTAGCAGTTTGATAAGACAATCTGATAAATTCTCTGAATACGGCGAGATCATAGCTCAGTTGTTTCGTTCTCTACAAAGTTACCGGGTTGGGAATCTAGTCGAAGCATACTTTGCTTTTGAGAAGTTTGCCAAGTAAAGTTTTCTTGTTCCTCTCATCTGGATCCATTGATGTGTAATTTGATTTCAGGGTTTTACCTGTTATAGAATAGATAAGCTCCTCTTCTTTTTTGTGTGTTCAAAATGTCTGAAATCGGATTCTCTGTGTGCAGCGCTTTTGTTCAAGAGTTTCGTAACTGGGAATCTGCGTGGGCATTGGAAGCTCTGTATGTAGTTTGTTATGAAATTCGAATTCTTGCTGAAAAGGTAGTCTTTCACTTTTATATCCCTTATCCAAAATCTTAGATTTGTTTAGTTTTACATCTTCGAGTTCAGAGAGCATGACTGGTTTCGCAATGGAAATGCAGGCTGATAAAGAATTGACCTCCAATGGAAAATCACCCGAGAAATTGAAAGCAGCTGGATCTCTTCTCATGAAAGTTTTTGGAGTTCTTGCTGTAAGCTTCCTTATCTATCAACATTCAGGAAAATTGTCCTCGTTAATCTTTTACTTTTGTGTTGAGTTTCGTTTTTTGGCTCCTTATTTAGTTTTAAACTGTAGGGTAAAGGTCCAAAACGAGTCGGAGCATTATATGTGACTTGCCAATTGTTCAAGACCTACTTCAAGGTGAAATTCATGATTTTGAAAGAGTTTATACTCGATTGTATATTATTTTTGTAAATCATCCATTGAGTGGAGTACTAAAAATTATGTGTTTCAGCTTGGAACTGTCAATCTTTGTCGAAGTGTAATAAGAAGTATTGAGACTGCTCGGATATTTGACTTTGAGGAGTTTCCAAGAAGAGACAAGGTCTTGTGCAATCCTCTGCAAGCAGTTTTAGTTTTATTTTATTTTGCCTCCCGGTTCTGTTATACATTTATCTTATGCTCTTTTTCCCCCCCAAACTCCGCAGGTTACATACATGTATTATACCGGAAGATTAGAAGTCTTCAACGAGAATTTTCCTGCTGTGAGTCACTAAGAGCTTTCCTGTTTCCATTGAAGTTCATTTTGTAGCATTTATGGAAATATTGACAGGAACATGTTCTATTTTTAATCTTATAGGCTGATACTAAGCTATCATATGCCTTACAACATTGCAACCCCAAAAGAGATCGGAATATAAGGTATGATTGTGGTTCACTCTCTTACTCTTGCGTTTCATTGCCTAATTAGCTTACGTGGCTTTTGTGGATCAGGATGATATTGAAGTATTTGATACCCGTAAAACTTTCGATAGGAATCATACCAAAAGATGAGCTCCTGCGCAAGTATAATCTTCATGAGGTAACAACTTTCCTTCTGTTTCTCGTCAATTCTTCTACGTTGAACTTATTTTGTATTTGCGGGGATATTTTTCTCTATCTTAATCCAACTTATCTACGTGTCCAGTACATAAAGATTGTGCAAGCTCTAAGAAAGGGTGATCTCAGGCTTCTCAGACATGCTCTTCAAGAAGAACATGAAGATCGGTATGTCTTTCTGTTGACATCTTACTGTACTTATCTACATTCCGAATATGAAGTCATTGGTTAGACTAGTCCATAAGCATTGTAATTAGAGTAGATGGCTTGTAGTGGATTATAGCTTTCTAGCCAGCTCAGCAAAGTTGTGGCAATTGAATAGAGAGTAGAGATGTTCTAGTCGCTCTATGATGTGTAGTTCTTTGGTGAATTGAATAGAGGAGTTTATCGGTTTGGAAGTATATCACTGAACAACTTAATATCGATCAAGGTTCCTGAGGTCCGGTGTGTATCTCGTCTTGGAAAAGCTGGAGCTCCAAGTCTACCAGAGACTCATGAAGAAAATGTAAGAAGTATTTTACATAAGATCCATCCATTGAACATTCTCAGATTACAGTGGCTTCATAACTCTCTTTTTTTTAATCAATGTTTCAGTTATATAATTCAGAAGGTGAGTGATCCAGCTAGAGCTCACCAGCTGAAGCTTGAAGTGATTGCCAAAGCACTTAGATGGCTAGAAATAGACATGGATCTCGACGAGGTTTCCATCCCATTCATAGATGTTCATTATTAGAATAAATTCTGTAAAAACTCATAGATGTGATAATATATATATATTTGCAGGTGGAATGTATAATGACGATCTTGATATACAAAAACCTGGTGAAAGGTTATTTGGCACACAAGAGCAAAGTGGTAGTTCTAAGCAAGCAAGATCCTTTCCCTAAACTAAACGGGAAGCCTGTTGGATGCTCATAGATGTATTAAGAAACCTTCTGAGCTTAGTCTCATCATTTACTTCCAAACTAGATTTTGACCCGTCAATAGGCGGGTATAATTTTGTTTTGAGGTTTATTGATATTTTTGTGTATAAATAATATATTTGTAAATGATAATATGTTTTTAACATTTTATTAATATTAAATGTAGATGTATGAGATATGTTGAACACATATAAATATATATATATATATATATAAAAGTTTTATATAGTTTGTTTTTTGTAGATGATAATGATCCACACTAAAGAAGACAATTATTTTTTATAGCATGTAGATTTATATTTTTAAAAGTAGTCTATCTTATTTTTAAAACATATATTATGTTGTTGTTTGTTAAAGATTTGAACATTTTTATCATTATGCATTAGTTAGTATAATATATAAAGCATATATGTAATATGGTGGTGAGTATATATTATTTATCTAAATATAAGTGTGTCACTATAATGCCTAAGGACATTCAGTTGGCTCGTCGTATCAGAGGTGAACATGCTTAATAAGCCAACAAATTTCTACTATTAATTTCTAAGATTAAGTTGTTTATTGTTCTCATTTTTTTTTTGTATTCGAAATTGGTAATCATCTATACTTATACAACATTGTGTAACAGGAAGTCTTGGGCGAGTGGCGATTGTTTTCTCAAGTACTGATGCATTGGTTAATACAGATTCCAGCGGTTCTATTCAAATTATAAAGGTTAGCAACTCGGTTTTAAAATTTGTATGATTCATAGAAAGGTTAGGTTGTATTAAACTATTATCTAAAAGATACTGAACCATGAAAGAAAAGACTTTATTAAATATTAAATTCTTCAAAAGCATCAGTAAAACACCAAATCAAAGAAAATTGAAAACAATTTGAGGTAGTTAAAACCTAGCAAATGGATACTCAAACCTCTTGGTACTGCATAATGGAACTCTCCTAGTGACACATAAAAAGTAATATTTTGGATTATGAATTAAAAAATGCTTGATATATTTTATAGAAATGAAATTGATGATTTGTATATATCTTCTTAATAATTTCTTTGGTATTCTTTTGTTTAATTACGTGATAGCTATATAAATATGACGATGCTCTCTGCGGGTTGATCCATTCTTAGAGTTGCATAAAGACGCTTCAATAAGTACTTGTTTTAGTTATATTATTCCTTTAATTTCGAAATGATGCTTTGTATCCGAGAATATTAGGCTGTTTGTGAGCCAAGAACCTCCTGTCAGGAGAGATCGTTTTCTTACTTTAACTTTCTATGTCCTTTACATGTTAACATGCATATTGAACCTTTGGTTGTAGTAGTCCTCCAATTCAGCGAGCACTAAACCCTTCGGCTTCTCAAAACCGTGAACCCTTTATAGGGCAACCTTACCAACCATGGAATTCAAAGGTTAGACATTCTAAACTGTATAACTTGATCTTCTTCCTTTGATCACTCAAGTTTTATGTGCATGATGATGATGTTAAAAAAAACAATGTTGTAAAAGGGAAAAATAGTTTATTGTAAATCAAGAGATAACAATAAAATTGAAAAATAGTGAATGGTAAAGAGTTAAACATAACTTTTGTTTTATAAGTTTTTAATAGCTTATACGTTTTGAAAAAATCTCTTTGAAAAAGAAATATTAGGCTCGTATTGCCATGTTGTGGAAATAATAAACCATTCAAATAACATAGAAACTACATTAACATAAAGAGAACTTTGATGGTTTCGTGCTGGGTGAAGATTGATTTGCGATCCTCTGCCTTCGGTGAGAGCCAGAAGAAGATCGATGGTCAATAATCACCAACCAACCACCAACCACTTCATGATTTTACTACTGGGCTTCAAGAGGCTGACTTTTGGGCTAGTTCCCAAATTTTAATTGGGCTACCTACAATTTCTTTTTGGCAAAAGGTTCATGTCTTTAACTATGGGATATAAAACCCATTTAAGAGCACTTGCTCTCCTGCCTTGGCTAGGCTGTAAAACTTTTTATTTCATGCTTAAATAGAAAACCCTTATTATAAAAAAAAAAAAAAAAAAAACTTTGATGGTTCTCTGGAAATAGTTAAACCATAAGAAAAGAAACAAAAAAAAACTACTAATTGATGATACTAACTACTACATAAGAAACCATGAAACACATAAGCAGAGAGACAATCCCAAGACACTCTAAATAATAGTACCCATTACAAAATATAAAGGTATATTCTAAAACTGCTTGTGTTTAGTGTTCTTCTTATTCATAATTTTTAATGGTGTCTGAAATGCTTAGTCAATCCCATCACCCTCTGAAATGCTTTGGATCATAAAGCTAACCTTTGTGTATATATTGTCTTCTGTCAAATACACTATCATAACGCAATCACATGAAACTAAAAAGCTTGAAAAGGCTAATAAACGTAGAAGCATAAGAAAATGAAAGGTTTTATTTACTTTGGATGGATCATCTACATCTTTCTGTGGATGTTTCTGTGTACCACTTGTTAGTAAATTTGAATAACAAATAAGAAAATGAAAGAAGAAGATCTTGATTTATAAATTTATATCAATAATCTGGCAAGTTTTTTACCTGTATCTATCCTCCTCTTTCTTTTAGTTTCTTCTTCAATACAAAAGCTGATATCTTCCTTGAGATCTTATACGGGAACAAATCGGATCAGACCACACGAGCTTAGCATGCAAGCCTACTACACATAATAAAGGTTAGTTGCTATTTGCTACACATTTGATGTCTTTCGTAAAATAAAATTAATGACATAAGTAAGAATGGATGCAATACATTAACATTGGTTTCTAGTCTCTTGTGTGTTAGGGTATTTATACAGATTTGTAGTCTAAGCAAATTAGGTTAATTTGAATTTTAGAAGTCTAATTTTTAATAACGATTTGGAAGATTTTGGTAGTTATAGAAAGTTCCTTAAATATAGATTTATCATTTAAGTAGAATCTTTTGGCATATTGACTCGACTATAATTAACTTGTAATTCTGGCTTTATACATTCACAAGAATATTGGTTTTAGGTTTGAAAATTTAATGAACTTTAATTTATGGAAATCTTAGCTAATTTTGTTTTAAAAGCTATAAGGATATTCTTTTGGAATGTCAGGATATTCTTTTGGAATGTCGGATGATTTTTGTTTAGGTTTGAAATTTAAATTGTGTTGAGTAGACTTAAGGATAGAATGGTTAAGTTAACCGGTCAGAATGAATCTTATGGATTAGTAAAAAAATGGTTTATCTCATGGTTTTGAATGTTACGGTTAGGAAGATTATGATTGTAATTGTTGAATGAATGTCTCTTTTCGAATTGATCAATTTAAGTAATTTTGTGACAGATTACGAAGATGAATAGAAGATGGTGTATTCAGATGAATTTAATAGCTCATGTTGTGTTCATCGTTGTAAATTATCTATGTTAGTACTGGCTTCAGAAAATAGGTGATCATGTGGTTGTTTTGTCAACTTTAGAACCGGATTTAAAACAGAATAGAAACTGATAAATTTTAAATTGACATGGTATATGATGGTTAGGAATGGTTAGACGCCAATTTAATTTCGTTTCTGTACCATTCGATTTCATATTACATATTAAAAGACAAAAATGGCCTTACTCACACGCCTGAAAAAATGAAGCAAGATAGTGGCATTTAGTTGTAAATAAATCAAAAACAGTGGGTAATAATTGTTTTGTACTTCTGTTTTAATAGTATAGATTGTGCAGATTGTGTGATACATTCCATGGTTCGATATTTAATGCTCTTCTTTCTTTGTCTTGATATAAAATAAAATGTCATATTGCTTCTTCCCAATTGGCCCAATTAGGTTATATAAAAGCCCATAGTTGACTTGTTTATTATAGCCTTATATAAATTCATAGAGCCCTTCGTTCTCGATCTAAACCAGTCACCGACTCCCTCTTTCGGAATCGGATCGAACGGAACCCTACCCGAATTTAAATCAGAATCTTCGCCGGCGTTTAAGCTCGCTTCGCCGTGTAGCACACAACGATTTCTCTTTGTATTTTTGACGCCGATTTTCTTCCGTCCGTCAGAAAACAACGGATTGATAAGAAAAGAGAAGCGATAATTAGATAATCTCTTAATCGATTCGATCAGGATAGCCAATATGGGAAACGGTAATAGTCTCAATCTGACTACTTATTTTTTTGAGTGATTTCTCGAATTATCCGGCAGAAAAACGAAATAATACCAACACTCTGGGGGAAATTTTGATGTTCAGGTGAAAGAGGACGATCTAGCAAGAAGATGAAGTATGGTGGGAAGGTTCGTACTTCAATGGGAATTAATTTTATAAGGCTCTTTCTCAATGTTAGTTTCTGTAATTCACTGGAAAAAAAAAACTCTCAGGATGATCAAAAGATGAAAAACATCCATAACGAAGAATACTATCTCGGTGATGATGCTGATGAGGATTCTCGTGATGGTAAATTGACTACTTCGTATACTTCTATATATGTGTTTGTAGCATAACTACCTAAGATAATTTGGAACATAGTGGAGAGATATTATAAATGGTGTTTGGTAGGTGAAGGAGAGAGGAATACGGACTTTAGCAAATTGGTGTTGAAGCCAGATCATGGAAACAGACCTTTGTGGGCTTGTGCTGATGGAAGGATTTTCTTGGAAACTTTCTCTCCTCTCTACAAACAAGCTTATGATTTTCTTATCGCCATAGCTGAACCCGTTTGCAGGTCCTCATCTTGAGTTATATTGATTTCGTTTTGTATGAATCATGGTTTAAGGATGTCCTGTGGTCTTTTAGTGAAAACTTTCTTCGGTTATGTGTTGTGGTGTATATGATTATGTGTTGATTTTTTTTATTTGTTTGTTATTTCAGGCCAGAGTCAATGCACGAGTACAATTTAACACCTCACTCTCTGTATGCTGCTGTTTCGGTCGGGCTTGAGACAGAAACTATCATTTCTGTTTTGAATAAGCTGTCTAAGACTAAGCTACCCAAGGAGATGATTGATTTCATCAATGCTTCTACTGCCAATTACGGGAAAGTGAAGCTGGTTTTGAAAAAGAATCGGTATTTTATTGAATCCCCATTCCCAGAGGTAAATTCACAAATCTTATCTTCTTTCTCTGGTCTTCTGTATTTGGATTTTGGATATTGGTTTCGTTTTCAATTGCTTTTGCTCAATTGTTAACAAAAAATCAAACTCAGGTGTTGACAAAGCTTCTCAAAGATAGTGTTATAAGCCGAGCTAGATTTTCTTCTGAGGTACGTTGAACTCTTCCATTTAGTGCAGAGATATATATCCCATATTTTCTCAGGTTCTTGGGTTCGTGTTTTAAACTCATTAGTTCATTGGAACTATGTTTTTCCATTTGGTAACTTTCTTATAAACCCCCCATTGAGTGTGGGATTCTTCTGTCTTATAGCATTGTGTTTTCCACAGTATGTCGAACTAACTTAGATTAACTTTTTTTTGTTAGCCATATGGCGGTGACGGTTTCGTGATCGGCAAAACAAGCGGTGAACTTGAAGCAGGACCTGGGGAGCTGTTGAATGAAGCAGAATTGGCAGCAGCAGCAGAAGACAAAGAAACTCATTCATTTGAGATAGACCCTGCACAGGTAAATTTCCGCCAATGGGTCTGAAAATCGCCTGTGAAAAATAATTGTGTTAATGATTTTGGTCATTTTCTTTTGCTCTTCATGTGTAGGTGGAGATTGTGAAGCAGCGTTGCTTGCCAAGTGAGTTGAACTACCCTATGTTAGAGGAATATGACTTCAGGAACGACAACGTAAGTAAAAATATACACTTCAGGCCAATTTTTGCTTACCAGATGATATGCACTGCATGCTGTTAAATAACTTGATGGTGTCTTTCAGGTTAATCCTGATCTTGACATGGAACTGAAGCCCCATGCACAACCGAGGCCATACCAGGAAAAAAGTTTGAGCAAAATGTTTGGGAACGGTACAGCTGTCTACGTCCTTTTTCGTTTTTCCTTCTTAGTAATGTGGTCATACCGCATCTGCTAAAATTGATGGCCAACTTCTCGTAGTTATCTATATTTGTATGCTCCCGCGGGTTGTCATACATTGACTGACCTAGCTTCATGGTGAACTCCGAAGAGATAATCTTCGTGATTTCTTGTGAAAGATTGCAACTGATATAGAATCTGGATTCTGCAGGACGAGCAAGATCTGGGATTATAGTGTTGCCTTGTGGTGCTGGTAAGTCTCTAGTTGGTGTTTCTGCAGCGGCTCGTATAAAAAAGAGTTGTCTATGTTTGGCGACGAATGCCGTCTCGGTGGATCAGTGGGCCTTCCAGTTCAAGCTGTGGTCTACTATAAGAGATGACCAAATATGCCGTTTCACTTCTGATAGTAAAGAACGATTCCGTGGAAATGCTGGTGTTGTTGTGACAACCTATAATATGGTTGCCTTTGGTGGTAAACGATCTGAAGAATCAGAGAAGATCATAGAAGAAATGAGAAACAGAGAGTGGGGGTTGCTGCTCATGGACGAGGTAATCAACTAGTTTTCAGTGTGCTGTATGTCTTTGCGAAAAAAGTTGTGGTTCATTGAGAAGGTGTTTCCAGTATTAAGTCCATGAATGCATTCAAGAGTTACGTTTTTTGTAGGTACATGTGGTTCCGGCCCAAATGTTTAGGAAAGTTATCAGTATCACAAAATCTCACTGCAAGCTAGGACTTACAGCCACCCTTGTGAGAGAAGACGAAAAGATTACAGATTTGAACTTCCTCATTGGCCCGAAACTTTATGAAGCCAATTGGCTAGATTTAGTTAAAGGAGGCTTTATTGCAAATGTTCAGTGTGCTGAAGTATGGTGTCCTATGACCAAAGAGTTTTTTGCAGAATATCTGAAGAAAGAGAACTCCAAGAAAAAACAGGTTCATGAATATAAGCTTTCCCACATTGTTTATAGAGATCTTTATGTTTGGTTCATCTGATGCAATAGAGTTCGTTAAGTTTATGCATAGTAAACATTTATATAATAGTGTGTCGAGCTAGTAAACCACTTCAGTTGGTCTGACATGTACATATATCTTGTCTTGCAGGCACTTTATGTCATGAACCCTAACAAGTTCAGAGCCTGTGAGTTTCTGATACGTTTCCATGAACAACAACGTGGGGATAAAATCATTGTCTTTGCAGACAATCTTTTTGCACTTACAGAGTATGCAATGAAACTCCGGAAACCGATGATTTATGGTGCAACCAGGTTCGTTAAAGAACTTGTATTAAAATCACATTTTTGCGTGATTCATTCAATTAATAAGCTCAGATCATTCCTCTTTTTGTTAAACCTGTAGCCATATCGAACGAACCAAAATTCTAGAGGCGTTTAAAACCAGTAAAGACGTGAACACTGTCTTCTTGTCAAAGGTATATTAGCATTTTTTCCATTTCTATTTACTTGGAATTACACAGATAATTGTTTATTCCTTGTTCACTAAGGAACTTAATAATAATTGGTTTGGTTTATTTTGACTACAGGTTGGTGACAACTCCATAGATATTCCTGAAGCTAATGTGATTATCCAGATTTCGTCACATGCTGGTTCTAGACGTCAAGAGGCTCAGCGTTTGGGTCGTATTCTTAGGGCCAAGGTTTGATTTTCGATATTGATTAATATTACTCATCACGTTGTTCCTTCTTTGTTGGTTGAATCCAAGATAAATAGTTTCCAATTTCTCCATGATGAAAAAACAGGGTAAAATTGAAGATAGAATGGCTGGTGGAAAAGAAGAGTACAATGCATTCTTTTACTCGCTTGTTTCTACAGATACGCAGGTATAAGAACAAACAAAAGTCACACTACTGTAGTTTGGTTTTTTTTTTTTCATCTAGTGAATGCTAATCCATGAATTTTGTTTTGCAGGAAATGTATTATTCAACGAAAAGACAGCAGTTCTTGATCGACCAAGGTTACAGCTTTAAAGTTATAACAAGTCTTCCACCTCCTGATGCTGGTTCAAGCTTAAGCTACCACAGTCAAGAAGAACAGTTATCACTTCTCGCAAAGGTTTGTCCCCTCTCAGTCTACATTTAAAGCATCTCTATAAGAAGTTATGTTGTTATTCTCAAGGAACTGTAAACTCTTTAGTTATGATCATCAACACAGGTGTTGAACGCTGGAGACGATTTGGTAGGTTTAGAGCAACTGGAAGAAGACACAGACGGAATGGCCCTGCAAGCGGCGAGACGAAGGAAGGGAGTGATGAGTGAAATGTCGGGTGCAAAAGGATTTGTCTACCAGGAATTCAACTCTGGCCGTCACAAATCTTCTGGTCAACAATTCAAGAAACCCAAAGACCCTACTAAACGACACCAGCTCTTCAAGAAACGTTACGTGTAACACACACAAGATTCTTTCTAAAAAATGGTTTCCTCAGAGCTCTCTCTCTCAGTCTCTTGTTCCCTGGATTTCTCTCTTCAGAAGAACTTACTTTGCAGTAATCAAAGAGATATCTTAAAATGTATTATAAAAATTAATTTTTATTTCAAAGTCAGCACAACAAATCTAAAATTCGGAAAATAGCACAAAACAAAGTGTGGTAAAACAAACCTAAAAGACATGCTCCATCTTTGATCATCTCCTGTATTTCACCATAATCGCTAAACATCGAACTCTTAGAACATAGCATGATTGCGTGAATCACAATGAAGTTTCCTTTTCGGAAAAGTTTAGATATTTTGTTTGATATGAACGACCAAGGCGTTATATTATTATTATTATTATTATTTTGATAAAGAAAGGCGTTATGTTTTGGAATCTCTATAGTTTTAAGATGGCATATCAATACTATTAAAACAGGAAGGTTTGCCATGGTACATAAATGTTGTTCCCGAAATTTACCCTTGAAATTATTAGGATTTGTAACCTTCATTAAGGGTAATTAAGGAATATAACATTATCTCTACAATCCATATTTCCAAACAAGACAATTATTAAACATGTAGCCAAACAACCAAAATTTAATGGATCCCACTTTTCTAATTAATTAAAATCAAAACAAATTAATTGATAAATATAATAAATAATTTATACATCAACTATTATATATAAATTAAGATTCTCTAATTTATGATTTAATTCAAAATATATTTATAATATATTTTAATATCTTTTTATTTTGTTTCAAATATATATATATACACATATTACGATTGATGTTTTTACGATTGTACTTTTTAGCAGGTTTTTCCATCAAACTGAAAAATATTTAATTAATTAAACGGGTTGAAAAATTAATTAGTCAATCTCGATTATAAATTTTCTATAAAAAAATTCGCATATAGTAAATAATTCCAGCTGATATATTTTAAAATTAATAAAATATTAAAATGTTTTCATACTTATATTATTCAAACATTTGAAGCGTCAAATTATGCTTTATGTTTGAATGAAGTTTTTAACGGATAGTTCCATCAAATTTTCAAATTATATATACGACTACAACATGTATTTTATAAAATAATATTTTAGATAAATAAAATAACAATTAAACATATACCACATAACTTTTACAATAGTTGTTTTCACATATATATATTTTTCCAAATTATGATCTTACGATACAACACAGATTAAAATATATAATGCGAAATCCTTATTTTAATCTCTTAATCCTTATGATATATCTCCTCCAAATAACACATAATTCATTTAAAAAAAAAAACTAAATTGCTAACTCACTGTTTATAATGTTGGTTAAACAATTATAATCAAAATTAGATTACATAATTAAAAATCTAAATTACTATTAACAAAATGAATAAAAAGCAAAATTTGTAAAGAAAATTAAACCCGCACTTTCTAAGACAATTTGTAAAGTAAAATTTGTAAAGAAAAATTGTAAATTTGTAAAACAATTTATATTTGATTTATTCATAATATCTTATAATATCTTTTGTTTTTTTTTCTATCATAATCATATCTAACGAAAATCTTTTTTAAAAAATTAATAAATATAATAATTAATTTCGAAATTAATATTAAAATAAATATTATAAATTATTCTTAACTAAAATTTAACTTAAAGAAATAAAATCAAGCATAATTAAGTTACTAAATCAATTGGTACATATAATTATATAATTTAATACATAATTATTTTATAAATTATATAATCATTAAAATTAATAAATTATTATTAAAATAAGAAAGTAGTATATAATATTGTACTAGCGTGCGGGTATAAATTATTTATTTTGTAAGAAACGTTTTTTACGATTGTACTTCTTAACGGGTTGTTTCATCAAATTTTATAATATTTAAATTATAATAAAATGGGCTAAAAATAAATTAACCAATTTCGATTTCTAAAAATAAAATTTGCACGAGTAACTAATTCCAATTGATATATTTTAAATTTAATATAAATATTTAAATTATTTAATATTTATATTATTCAAATATATGATGCGTCAAATTATAGTTCATGTTTGAATGCAATTTTTAACGGGTTGTTCCATCAAATTTTCAAATTATATATCATTACAACACGTGTTGAAAAATAGATTAACCAAGTTCAAGCATGACTAATCATATACTAAAAATAACAATAAAATACAACTACTAATATATAATAGACAAGTTAATAATATCAAAACAAAAACAAAATTTATTAAATTTCTTCTCACATTTAGCACTATATCATCTTATTTTCATTTGATATAGATTAGACGAAATAGGTAACGAAATTAATTTATAAAAATATAAATTTAAGATAAAAGTATATATTCTAAGAATGAAAACATAAACCCGCGCTTTTTTAGCGCGGGTCAAAATCTAGTAAAATTTTAAGGCGCATAATTTGCAGGATCCGACCATTTCTACTCACAACTCACAAGCATGACAATCTGATACTGCAGCACGAAACTTACAATAAGTGCTTAGCAATAAAAAAAATTACAACCAAGGGTCTGGTGGTCACAAAGGGGTTTGTGCTTTGGATTTAAATATTCGTTAGTCCAACACAATAATCTTTAAATTGAACTTTTTTTTTGTGTAAAAAAAAGTTCATGTGAGATTATCAGCTTGGCATAGAAATTTTATGGTATTTAAAAAAAAAGAATTAGAAGTAATGTTAACTTGTGGGTGAAAACACAAAAATAATGTCGTATACACAAAAATTAAAAGATCGGAATAGAAATACCAGTTAAAATTAGATACTTCCTATAATTTTGAAACGATGACCAAGAAATAGAAAGAAAAAAACTTTTGAAATGTATACATTTGAGGCTAGTTTGTATTTGTGGAGGAATTTGGTAGGATACTCAAACTCACAAGCAGACACAACGGAAAAAAAAAAATTTATAATAATAAGATAAAATGAATATGAAGGTTCGTCCCACGTTGGAGGAATATTTATTTTTCTTATTTAATTTTTCAATTCTTATTTTATACCTCCTTTGTATTTTTATAAGCTATAGACCTACAAATTTCCGTGTAGGTAGCATTTTGACCACTTTTTCAACGACATTTATTAATTTATGCATACATATTAAAAGTCCTCACTGACTGATATTCTTTATCTATTTCTTTTTAGAATAAAAAATATTTATATAGTTCTTCGACAAGCTTTATGATCAAAAATCTTTAAAATGCCAACTAGCCATTGGTTGCAGATAATTAACTATTATGAAAAGAATGAAAATAAGTCATCAGCAAGATAAGTTATTCACTAAATTAATCACTAAATTTAATTTTGTATAACAAAACAGAAATTGCTCTCTTATTCTGCTTTTCGATAGATGAAAAGCCAATGATAATATCATATTTTAGAGATTTCTAGGATGTTATTTTTCATAGTTTTCATGCATTATATATTTATACTTAGGCATATTATTAGGATTTAATCTATTTTAAAGTTTTAGTGTATTTACGATTAGAATTTGCATGTTTTGATCTTTTTTTAGTCTTTCTAAATGATTAGAATATTTAAGAGTTATTAGAGTTGCCAAAAAGGTTTGGAAGGGTCAAGTTCCAATTTGTTCCGAGTTGACTTATATCGAACCTCTTTTCTTTAAAATCCATTTTATGCCAAAAAAATTATTTATCTTTTTTGTCTTATGAATTTTTAGAGTTTTAAATTTTGTAAACTCTAAGTTTGATTTATTTAAGAAAGTACTTCTTAATTTTTTTTTAATCTCAACTTGTTTAAACTCTTTAATCTTGTTTCTTAACTTTTCTCTTATGAGTATAGTTGAGAAAACCATGATTAATGAGTAGTTAGGTTTAGAATTTTGCAGTGTTCAAAAAATCGCTAGGCGGTACTTAGGCGTTGGGACGGGCCTAGTGCCTAAAGCGTCTAGGCGGGGCTTAGTCGGGGCTAGGCGTTAATGAATTTTTAATGATGATATATATATATAATTATATGTTAAAAAAATTGTAATAATTTCATAAAACATAACTTTTTAAAAAATAAATTGTCAAACAATGAATAAGATAATTCCAAAATCTAAACAATCCAATTCAAAATCCAATTCCAAATCAAAGTTAAAAGCAAAAGGTAAACCATATTCTAAAAATTTCAACAATCTTAAGAAGCAACAATTTCTTCTTCCCCAAGCTAATCTATGTTCACCACGTGCTCACTATCATCTTCAAATTCAATATCCCTAGTAATGTCTTGCTCTTCATCAGACTCAAGATCCACAACACGCATGTCTTCATCATCAAGCCCTTCTTCCCTCTCACTTGACCGTTTTGTTAACCATTCTCTTACATTGTTGTCATCTTTTTCATCTACAATGACATCAATATTTTTGTCGTTGATCCTTTTTCTCTTGTTCAAAAAGGCATTGAATTGGACATATACTAGACTATTAAGACGTTCAAACTTCTAGTCTATTCATTTTCTTTGAATGAATATGCAACAAACAAGCATAAACAAATTCTCAAAATCAGTAAAAATATTTATATTCCAAGAAAACTAAAATAAAAGTGAAAATAAATCTCAACCCCTTCAAATGTACTCCAATTCTTTTTTTTCTATTATTAAAACGACAGCGTTTTAATAACACCGAGTTGGCCGATTTGAACCGAGTTGGCCAATTTTAACCGATTTCTACCGAGTTGGCCGATTTGTACCGAGTTGGCCGATTTGAACCGAGTTGGCCGATTTGAACCGAGTTGGCCGATTTTAACCGAGTTGGCCGATTTTAACCGATTTTTACAGACTGAACCGGACCGGCGATTTTAATTACCGATTATAGATTAATCGCCTCGGTTTAGTTTTTGTAGCGCCTAGGCGGCGCCTAGACCGATTTTTAAAACACTTCTTTTGGGATGAGGTTGATTAAAGTGTGATTAGTGATTTTCTATGATGATTAAGACTTAATATTAATTTCTCATTGTCTATTTGGTGTTCTCAATGCTAGATTAACTTGATTGTTAGTCTTGATCTTAGAGAATTTCATGCCGGGAAAGTGTTCGATGAAATTCTCCAAAGAACCAAATTTGATGATTTATATTTCTAGCTCATGGAAATGATTGCCTAGAGTTTTTATTTGTTAAATAAACTTCTTTTTGATGCTTGTTTATTGCTTAATCACAATTGGAAGATTTTTCTTGATTAGAGAATTGACAAAGGGATTAATATCAAAGAATTGGATTAGTCTAGCTTAATGTTCTAAACCTAAGGACTAGCAATGTGTAGTGGCTATTTAGATTGAATTGAATGCATGTTTATATTGTGATTTGCAAATAGAAATTGAATGACTGCTTGATTAGCATAGAAGTTAATCTCATGAAAATGAATTAGCGTACATTTGTGATTTTAGGCCATGTTTAGCATTGTATGAATGTATGATCACCATAGATTAGCTCTTGATCATCCAAATTCCACAACCTCATCATAAGATTCATCTTTATCATTTTCTTAAATCTCTTTAGCTTTCTCTTGCTTTGTTATTGACTTTTTGCTTTCAATACTTAGGATTGCTAGTTTAAACTTCATCTCTTGAATTGGCTTAAATTGAGAAGGTGTATGCATTCTTAGTGTTCTATTCTTCAGCCATTTGGATTGACATCTCTGTAAGTTTAATTTACATGAACCCTAAGATCTTCAAACATCTAGATTAATCACATAATAGAATTACAAAGGAGGGTTAGCGGATTACCTCCATTCATTGTCGTAGAGAGTTCTTGATGAACGGAATCCTGGATGGAAGATGGAAAATCTAGAACTCTTCTTTAGGAGATTATGTTTCTCTCCCCTTGCCTAAATTTTTGTGTTGTCTTTTAGCATACCTTTATGATGGGCTAAAGGCATATATTTATAGGTGGAGAGAGGACCTAATTTCTCATTAGGATTTCCTTAAGACTAATCTCAACCGTCCATCAAAGTAGAGATTTATTAGGAATTATCTCCTTTATTTCCAATTTAATTGGTCACCAATAAATATAAGGAATAACATTATTCCTATATAAAACGGATTAATATAAGACCATATAATAGGGGAAGAAATATTTCTTACAGTCTCCCACTTGGTCGTTATTTATATCTATTAATGTTTTCTTTATAGGAATCATAAGGCCGGCATAATATGCTATACCTTTATTTGTCATTTGGTCATCATAAGTGTTTTGGCTTAATCTAGTAATCAATGGGAGTCATGACGGTCACACATCATTTTGCAACATGATCCCTTCCATGTACTACTGCATTGACCACCTTCATAGCTAAACCGTAAACATAAGTAGGAGTTATCGTAATGGTCCCTTTATGTCTTTTATAATAAAGACGTATTCTGTTATCATAATTCCAACAACCAATAATGTGTGTGCACAATGGAAACATAATAAAAGATGTAAAAGTCATTATAGAGCTCAAATGTCATTATAGGCTAAACATAAACAAACAACATAATTTAAACGCTGTCCTCAAGACCCATACTTTCAGCATGCTTCATAAAGGTCTTTGGAGGTAAAGCTTTCGTAAATATGTCTGCAATCATAAGGTCAGTGCCTATGTGTTCAATGACAAACTTTTCTATTTTGACATCTTGCTTAAGCGATAGATATTTAAGGTCCATATGCTTGGATCCTTTCGATATCCTATCATGCTTAGAGAAGAAGATTGCGGCTTGACTGTCACAGTAAAGAGTTAGAGGTTTGTCAACAAAACTCAAAGCCTCAAACTCTGACACGAAATTCCGCAACCATGTTCCTTGAATAGAAGCCTCATAACATGCGACATACTCAGCTTCCATAGTGGATGTGTAAATCAGCTCTGACTTTTGGCTTTTCCATGAAATGGCACCTCCTCCAAGGAGATACACAAAGCCGAGAGTGCAGTGCCTTGAATCTTGGCATCCACCAAAATCTGAGTCTGAAAATCCAACCATCTGTGGATGTGTTGATTTTCTGTATGTCAGCATATAATTTCTCGTTCCCTTTAGGTATCTCAAAACTTTCTTTGCAGCTTGCCAATGAGCGAGTCCTGGGTTACTCTGAAATCTTCCCAGCATGCCAACTGCGTGGCTAATATCAGGTCTAGTACAAACTTGTGCATACATCAAAATTCCCACAAGAGATGCATAAGGGTAATTTTGCATTTCATTACGTTCCAATTCATTCTGCGGACATTGCTTCAGATTAAGCTTGTCACCTTTCTGCATAGGAACAATGCTAGAAGAACATGTCTTCATACCAAATCTCTCAAGAACTTTATCAATATATGCTTTCTGAGACAGTCCTAATATTCCAAGTGATCTATCACGGAATATTTCAATTCCTATCACATAGGACGCCTCACCCATATCTTTCATGTCAAAGTTCTTAGAGAGGTATGTCTTAGTCTCATGTAATAGACCAAGATCACTACTGGCCAATAATATGTCATCAACATACATAACCAAAAATATGAACTTAGTCCCACTGATCTTGAGGTATATACATGGATCTACAATGTTCTCTTTGAAACCGTAATTCATAATGGTTTCATCAAACTTTAGATACCATTGCCTCGAAGCTTGTTTCAGTCCATAAATTGATTTCTTTAATTTGCAGACCATGTCTTCCTGACCTTCGATTATGAAGCCTTCAGGTTGACGCATATAGACTTCTTCTTGCAAGTCTCCATTAAGAAAGGCAGTCTTCACATCCATTTGATGTAACTCGAGATCATAATGAGCTACTAATGCCATGATAATTCTGAAAGAGTCTTTTCTAGACACAGGTGAAAAGGTCTCATTATAATCGATGCCTTCTTTCTGATTAAACCCTTTGGCTACAAGTCTAGCTTTATATCGTTCAACATTGCCATTACAGTCAAGCTTGGTCTTAAAGATCCACTTACAGCCTACTGCTTTGTGTCCTTCAGGCAATGAAACGACATCCCAAACTTCATTCTTAACCATTGAGTCTATTTCATCTTTACTGGCATCAATCCATTTATCAGAATTAACATCTCTCATGGCTTGTGAATAAGAAACCGGATCTTTAATGTTTATTTCTTCAGATTCTACTTGATAAAGCACATAGTCATCAGAAATAGCAGATTTCCTCTGACGAGTTGATCTTCTTAATGCTGGTTCCTCTTGTGCTTCATTTATATGATCATCATTGGCGAGATTTTCATCATGGAGTGGTTGATCATTCACTGGGTATTCCTCATTGTTTAACGGTTCAACAACAAGAGGATTCCCAACATCCCAACTTCCTGAATGACCACTTCTTGAATTTTATCACTCCCACTAATCTCGCCATTTTCATAAAATCTGGCATTAGCGGTTTCTACTATTCTCGTACTATGGGTTGGACAAAGATATCCTTTAGATTTCTCAGGGTAACCAATAAAGAAACCACTGACCGTTCTGAAATCTAATTTCTTTTCATGTGGATTGTATATTCTTGCTTCAGCTGGACATCCCCAAACTTGGAGGTGTGACAGACTAGGTTTCCAGCCTTTCCACAGTTCAAAAGGAGTCTTTGAAACTGCTTTGCTAGGAACTCTGTTCAAGATATAGACAGCAGTTCGTAATGCATCCATCCACAAGGATATAGGTAAGTTAGCATGACTCATCATGGATCTAACCATTCCCATATAAGTACGGTTACGCCTTTCAGCTACACCATTCTGCCATGGAGAACCAGGCGTTGTGTATTGCGCAACGATTCCTAATTTTTGGAGAAGTTTGGCAAAAGGTCCAGGATGTTGTCCTGTTTCATCATATCTGCCATAAAATTCACCACCTCTATCTGACCGAATGATTTTCACTTTTCTATCTAATTGCCTCTCTACTTCAGTAATGAACACTTGTACAACATCCACAGATTGAGATTTTTCATGCAATAGATAGAGGTAACAATAACGTGAATAATCATCGATAAAGGTTATGAAATACTTTTCACCTCCAAAAGTTGGAACGTCAAAAGGTCCACAAATATCTGTATGTATGATTTCAAGAAGCTGTGTACTTCTTGTGGCTCCTCTTTTAGTGTGTTTAGTTTGCTTACCCTTAATGCAATCTATACACTCTTTAGAGTTGGTAAAATCAAGGTCTGGAATGACTCCATCTTTTACCAACCTTTTGATTCTTTCACTGGAAATGTGTCCCAGCCTTTTATGCCACAAGAAATATGAGTTATTTGCACATGTTTTACGGTTAAGACCACGTTTATCTTGCAGGGTAAGATGTGTTTCAAAAGTTTGATCAGCCAATTTTAACATGTAAAGGCCATTAACCAATATTCCTGAACCAATTTTATTAGAGTTCAAAAATAAATTGAAACAACCATCTCCTTGAGATGATTTAAAACCAGCCAAATAAAGTTTGCTTACTGAAACTAAATTACGAGAAATAGATGGAACATAAAGAGTCTGAAATAAATCCAAACTAAATCCACTATCCAAAATGAGACGATAAGTGCCAATCTTTTCCACTGGCGCTTTGTCTCGGTTTCCCATAAGTAAGTAGTTTTCACTTGGATTTATGGTCTGGGTTGTAAGGAATCCCTGCAAGGAATTAGTTACATGTACATTAGCACCGCTATCAATCCACCAAGTTTTAGAAGAAACATGAGTAAAGTTAGATTCAGAAAAGCTTACGAAACCCATTAGGTTACCTTTCTTTTCAAACCATTCCTTTCTTTTATGGCAATCTTTCTGAAAGTGTCCAGACTTTTTGCAAAATTTGCATCGGTCATCTTTCTTCGCCTTTTTCTTCTCATTAGCTTGATCAGAATCATTCATTCTGGGTGGTGCTCTTTTATGGCTCACTTGATGCCTTTTCCCAGCTTTAGGTCCAGCTCCTTGGACATAATGGGCAACCTTAATGCCTTCACGACCAAGTCTAGACTCCTCTTGGACCAGTTCGTTAGCCAATTCATTAGACGTCCACCTTTCATCAATGGCGTTGTAATTGATTTGGAACGGTCCATACTGAGGAGGCAGAGAATTTAGGATAAACTGGACAAGAAATGAATCGTCCACACTCATTCCTAAATTCTTCAGCTTAGCCGCAAGGTTGGTCATTTCAATGCAATGTTCACGCATAGACTTGTGCCATCATGCTTCATGGTTGTAAGATCTGCCATAAGTTTCCCAGCAAGGGATTTGTCTGCAGTCTTAAACCGTTCTTCAATGGCTGCTAGATAAGCCTTAGCTTTCTCTGCATCCGGAAGGGAAGTTTTGATGTTGCTAGCTATTGTCATCCTTAAGAACATAATGCTCAATCTGTTCGCTTTCTCCCACGCTTTATGGAGAACTTTTTCATCCTCAGTACTAGTTTCCGTAAGTGGATCTGGCTCATCTTCACGAAGTGCCAAATCCAAGTCTAGTACTCCTAATGTGAACTCAACTTTCTCTTTCCATTCTGAGAAATTGGTTCCAGTGAGGATTGGAACACCAGAGACCATAGATGACAAATTAGCAGGAAAAGATGCTCCATTTTTGAGATAGAACAAGAGATAATTAGGCTTTAAAACATAATCAACACTTAGAAATTGAATGCTATGACAAGAAATTATAGTCTTCCTGTGGGAATCACTAAAATCTCATGAAAAGTCATTGATTCTTGAATCTTAGTTGAGTAATGTATTAATTTAGACTAAGTTATCTGTGGATATCCTTAATCTTTTCATATACCATCACTCCATAAGTTATTTAATCATATTCATGTTTATAGTATACCTGTGGGTAACTAATTATTACATAATAGATTAAATATACAAATTAATCTAGAGTAAAGTCACTGTGGTGATATCTAAACTCTAATTATTTTGTATTTTATTAAGAAATATATATTCTGTACAAATTATATACATATCGTTTTGTACAAAACAATCTGTAACTTTTATGAACAAGTCATTTATGTACTAATAATGCACATGACGAGTTTTGTACAAATCGCTTTTCTGCACAGATTATGCACAATACGATTAAATACATGTTTTATATACAGAATAAATTTCACCATTATATTCGCACTAATTATGCACGAATCAAGTTCTGGGTAAATAAATCTGTGAAAACTTTAAATCGAAAACGCACAAATTTTGCACTTAATAATTTCATTATTATATTCGCACTAATTATGCACGAATCAAATCTGGAAAATTAAATCTGTGAAACCTTTAATTCGCAAACGTTCAAAAATTGCAATTAATATGGTCTGCAGACGTTAAAAAAAAAAAAAAAATTACACTTAATGCAAACATTCAAAAGTTGCACTAAATTTGCACTTAATAAAAAAAAAAAAAAACGTTCAAAAATTGCACTAAATTTGCACTTAATGCAGACGTTTAAAAATTGCACTAAATTTGCACGTTACAAAAATCTGCAAAAATTTTTTATTTGCAAACACCCGAAAATTGTACAGATTTGCGAAAAACTTTAAATCACAGATGCACAAAATTTGCCCAGAACAAAAAATCTGAGACGAACCATAATTCCAGATGCTCGAAATTTGCACGCAATAAGATCTGAGAAAAACCATAATTTCCAGATGCACGAAATTTGCACGCGATGATATCTGAAAAATATTATAATTTCCAGATGCACAAAATATGCGAGAATCAAAATTCGCAGATCCCTAATTTTGCACGGATTCTGTATGTCTGAAAATTCTCTCAAAACGTACAGATTATGTACGCCCGGATTTTGCACAGACGAAAATAAACACAGATTTATATATGTAAAATTTTAATTTACAGATCTGTTATTTTCAATGATTCATAACCATAATTCTATTATTCTTAATAGATTAAACAGATGTTTATAACATAGCTCTGATACCACATGTAAGTTTAATTTACATGAACCCTAAGATCTTCAAACATCTAGATTAATCACATAATAGAATTACAAAGGAGGGTTAGCGGATTACCTCCATTCATTGTCGTAGAGAGTTCTTGATGAACGGAATCCTGGATGGAAGATGGAAAATCTAGAACTCTTCTTTAGGAGATTATGTTTCTCTTCCCTTGCCTAAATTTTTGTGTTGTCTTTTAGCATACCTTTATGATGGGCTAAAGGCATATATTTATAGGTGGAGAGATGACCTAATTCCTCATTAGGATTTCCTTAAGACTAATCTCAATCGTCCATCAAAGTAGAGATTTATTAGGAATTATCTCCTTTATTTCCAATTTAATTGGTCACCAATAAATATAAGGAATAGCATTATTCCTATATAAAACGGATTAATATAAGACCATATAATAGGGGAAGAAATATTTCTTACAATCTCAACTATTGGAACGTCTCAAGTAAGATTTGAGGAATTGATATAGTCTAGAACCGAAAATTCTACTTATCAATTTGGTGCCGTTGCCAATTGGGTTTAGCTTTAGTCATTAGGATTTTACTTATTTTTGAGACTAAGCTTTTATTTTTACTTTGGTTCATTCATCTCTAATTAAGATGATGAACTTATTTCTATTTGTTTTACTAACTTGGTTTTCTAGATTCTCTTGTGCTTTTAAAGGTACCAAAACAAAAGGAAGAGACATGGAAAAACAAGTTCACTTGAGGTGTTGGAGATTAACAATCAAAGAAGCATCACTAATGCTCCACAACCTCAACTTCAAGAAGCTGACTTAGCACTCCCATTGATACACACTCCAACCAAGAGAAGAAGCCAACAATTAGAAGCTTTGTCATTCCTCAATGTCGCATAGCTATGGGATCCATCCTCCTCCTATAAAAGTCAATACTTACAAGATTAAGGCAATCTTGATTATATTGATTCAAGATTCCAAGTTCTTGGGGACAAGAGTGGAGAATCCTTATGATCATTTGTACTACTTTGAGAGATTATGCAACACAATTAGGATTGAAGGTGTACATGAAGATAGTATAAAGATCCTTTTGTTTTCATTCTCACTGGGAGAGAAGCCAAGACAATGTGAAAGAACTCTACCTTCTCACTTGATTACTTTTTGGGATGATTGCAAGAGGATCTTTTCCTCAAGTTCTACCCTACACAAAGAACAATTCAAGCTAGAAAATACATATTGAGCTTCAAACAAGACAACCATGAGACTTTTTATGAAGGATGGGAGAGACTTAAGGGCTACACACTCATGATTGTTCTCACCATGTTTTCAAGAAATAAGTTATCCTTAGTATCTTCTATCATATAGTGGCTAAAGAGAACCAATGTAATTTAGATGCAGCTAGCAAAGAAAGTTTTTTGAACATCACCATGGATCAAAGAGAACTACTTGTTGAGAATATAGCTAAAACTGAAGAGAATTATGTTGGTGGGTTTGAGAAAGTTACAATGGACAATGAAGATATTGAGTATGAAGAGAGTAAGGAGTTGGAAGCTCTTAATGAGCTTTTAGATAAGTGCTTACAAGCTAATCAAGAGTCATCTACCATTTTGAAGGAAGAGAGTAAAGGGTACAACATCCCACAAGGCTTTCAACCACTAATGCAAGGAGACACACCTACAAGACAAAACTTTGACATGAAAGGGATACTCTAAAAACTCTTAAGAGGGACAAGCTAGTGAATCCATTGAGATAAACAAGCAATTGGACAAGTTTCATATTAAGGTGGCTAGCTCTCAAGGAGATTTCTACACAAAGATTGAAAATATATATTCAAGGCTCAATCATTTTGAGAATCAAGTTGCTCAAGAGAATACCCTCATTAGAAGCCACATGGATGAAATCGAAGGTGAGATTGAAGCAAACTCTAAGGAATATTGTTGTTCATTGTACATATTGCTTTATGTTTTTATCTTTCTAATAATTGTTGATCTCTCTATTAGGTCTCTACAGGTTTTAGGCATTTATGGGTCTTGGTATTGAGATAAAGAAAGAAGGAAGGTCATGGAGAAATTCAGAGATAGGCCGGGCCATAAACCAAGTTTGGGGGAAATCTCTTGGCACCACCTCCCATTCCTCCATCCAATTATTTCATTCCATCTCCAAGTAACCAACTCCAACTCTTGTACATATCTATTTAGTTTTCTCTTTGCATTTTTCTTTGTCTTTGGTATTTTTCTCTTACTTCTATCACACAAGGGATTGTGTGATTTAAGTTGGGATAAGAGACTAATTACTAATGATGTGTTTTGTGATCTTATTTTCCTTTTTCATCTCTTGAGCCTCATTCATCCATCTAAGGCATACAAAGACCATAAAATTTTGAATTTTTTTGAAAACGTTTCACAAAAAGAAAGCATCTAGTTGCATTGGTATGCTTAGGATTGAGTCTAGAAGTCATTTAGAATTGCATTCATTTACACTTGAGAGCTAAGACATGTGTTCCTTGTAAAGAATTATTTTGTGAATTTGGATCATCATGCTAACATGTGGTTGTTTGATGCATCTTGTGAATTTGAAGTTAATGAATAACCATTCTTGGATCTCATGCATTAATGTTCACTTATTGATTGAAGCATGTTGTGATTTGAATCATTCCCTATCTATTAGAACTCTTAATCTTGACTTGAAATATCATGTGTGCAGTGAAAGGTGAACTCATGGACACGTAATACATATTTGGACTATCTTCTTCCTTTTATCACTTTTTGTTATTTCAAGTACCTTTCCCCACCTTAAACCAAGCTTTCTTTAAAACTTAAACACTCTAGTGAGAGCTGTGAGGCCTATTCTTTTATCAACTTGGCAAAAAGTGTTGAACTTGGAACGGCAAGGATATGTTTTCATTATAGAGCTAGTCTTACATCATTGCGTTATGCATAGGATAGGAAAGAAGTTTGAGAGAGGATTGGGAAGAAAAAGAAATGAAAAATGAGGAAAAGATTGAGAAAAAATAGGGGATAACAAAAAGAAAAGAAAAGTTTGAATAGCTCTAAGTGTTAAAGAAGAATAAGTCTCATGTGTTAAAGAAAGACAAAAATTCAAAATTGACTCAATCATCAAAAGAAAGAGAAGAAACAAGGAAAAAATGAAAATAAAAGAGCTAAGCAAAGGAAGAGTTAAAGAAAAAGAGTGATCAAAGTTGGGTTAAAAAGACAAATGCCTTATGGGGAGAGTAGCCTAAGAAGGGAGTTATGTGGGTTTAGGGAAAAAAAAGTTAAGATCATTGTGTGTATTTTGGTAGATGAAAATTTATCTTTGTATGGATGAGTTGTTTTTTACTTTTAGCATTTTGCCATGGTTCATTCCTTTTTGAGAGATCCTTTTGTTCTTAAAAGCCACAAATCATTTGAGATCACTTTTATCTCAAATGAGTGAAGTTTACAAGGAGGTTTGGAAGAGTTTTGAAGTCAAATGAGTGATTGAAAGTGAAATGTGATGAAGGACCAAACCAATAAGTTTTAAGGATTGAGTCGTATGAAACCTTTACGTTTACATTTAGCTTTGGGACTCCAAATGTATGTCATGGGAAATTGAGTTCGCTTTCTAATGAAGGTGGTTTCAAGTCGTTTGCATCAGTATTGAAAGAAGTATGGTTGATTTACTAAACACATATCAACACAGTTTGCAACTCGACCTCATGCCTATTTTTGACCAGAGAATCCATCGACCATCAGGCATCGACCAAATCTGCCTGATGCCAATTTTCCAGATTGCCAAATTGTCTATTTTGACTGGGTCAAGACCCGTTTTATCTCGGGTTGACCCGTTCGAACCTCTTCTCTTTAAAAGCCATTTAGGCCAAAAAAATCATTCATCTTTTTTTTTTTCTCTTATGAATTTTTAGAGTTCTAAGTTTTTTAAACTCTAAGTTTGATTTATTAAAAAATTACTTCTTAATCTCTACTTTTAAAGCTAATTAATCATGTTAACTTCTCTCTTATGAGTTTAGTTAAGAAAACCATTAATGAGTTAGATTTAGAATCTTGGGATGAGGTTGATTAGAGTGTGATTAGTGATTTTCTATGATGATTAGGATTTAATATTTATTGATTCTTGTCTATTTGGTGTTCTCAATGCTATATTAGTTTTAAATTTGTTAGTCTTGATCTTAGAGAATTTTATGCCCGGAAGGTGTTCGATGAAATTACCCAAAGAACCGAATTTGATAATTTATATTTCTAGCTCATGGAAATGATTGACTAGAGTGTTTATTCGTTAAATAAACTTGTTTTCATGCTTGTTTATTGCTTAATCACAATTGGAAGATTGTTCTTGATTAGAGAATTGACAAAGGGATTAATATCAAAGAATTAGATTAGTCTAACATAATGTTCTAAGCCTAAGGATTAACAATGTGTAATGGCTATTGAGATTGAATTTATGCATGTTTATATTATGATTTGCAAATGAAAATTGAATGATTGCTTGATTAGCATAGAATTTAATATCATCAAAATGAGTTAGCTTATATTTGTGATCTTAGGTCATGTTTAGCATTGTATGAATGTATGATCATCATAGATTAGCTCTTGATCATCCAAATTCTACAACATCATCTTAGGATTCATCTTTATCATTTTCTTAAATATCTTTAGCCTTCTCTTGCTTTGTTATTGCCTTTTTGCTTTCAATACTTAGGATTGCTAGTTTAAACTTTATCTCTTGAATTGGCTTAGATTGAGAAGTTGTATGCATTTTTAGTGTTTTATTCTTCACCCATTTGGATTGACACATCAACTACTACAATGTCTTAAGTAGGATTCGAGGAATTGATATAGTCTAGAACCGGAAAAAAAAATTCTTCTTATCAGCCAATACAGAAGAAATTATATAAAACTATTTCCATTCATGGAAGTTAGGGTTTAGCATTGATACATTTTTTTGATAAAAGGTTTTCTTATTTTATTTTATTTTTGTCGTCTGAATTATATTGATAAATTGAGAGGAAATACAATGGTGGAATACATAAGCCGGCAGACACAAGAATAATCTCCGGAGCCAAAACCCATAAAGGGAAGCTAAGCCAGTGGAACAACTAGATATTCCCGGAAACTATATCGAAGGAAAAATATATTTTCCAGTAGAAAGCCCTAGAAAAGGGAACTAAACCTAAAACTAAACCAGATAAAATCGAAAAAATCCAAAATGTAAGTGACAACCCAAATTTGCAATTCGAAACACCTGTGAAGACCTTGAGCAATATTTGTCGTTGTTGCCCACAACCCACCAAACGACAACATCAGCTTCCTGAACAGCTGCTGCGAGACTCACTCACAGACCCAAGAACCAATACTTCATAATCCGACAAGAAAGAACCGCTACTCGATCCCTTGAACCTCTTTCGGATACGGTTACAACGCACTCCCATGTGTCTGATAACACCTAGATAGAAGCCCTAAACGAAACATAAATCTCACCATATTCGGAGAAACTCGAAACCTTACCAACCGAATAACACCAAGATCAAGACAAAACTGGAAGAAAATCGGACTGAAAAGTACTCACAACGAACTCCACAATGAATCAGCGAACTGGAAATTAGGAAGCCAAAACCACACTTTGAACCGGCGAAACACCCGATTAAAAGAGGGAGAAACTAAGACCTATGATAACAACTAGCCGAACCACATGACCAATCACATACTACCGTTGCTAGAGGTAAACACAAGCAAGCCACAAATGACCACAACCACATGAACCCTCAACCTAACCAAATAAATCACCCACTACCAAGCCTAAACCGCAAATACCGGCCTACCACAACAAACCAAGGTGAACCGACATAAGGAGGAGCTGAGACAAACACGGCCCAACTAGATTATTGATCAAAAACCTGGCCCAAGAAACACCGGAGCTACGCCGGAAGCCACATAAACTCGCCGTACCAACAACGAGACATCGCCACCACGGAGATCTGAGAAACACTGACACCACATCCACACGATCTGCAGAAGCAAGATCTAAGACATATATGACAATAATCCCTGAGCAAGCTCCTTCACCAGAAAACCGTAGCCGGATAAAGCCTTGCCATCGAGACACCATATATCTGAGCAATAGGAAGAAGAAAGCGACGACTGTGAGAGGAGCACCAAATTTGAAAACTGGAATGACAAGAACCACTCCCCGGCGCCGGCCAACGACACCGACCGCCGAGGAGCCCACGACGACTCAACAAGGAACGCAACGCCTAGAAAAGAGCGGCTGGGAGGAAAAATTTAGGGAGACATGTTTTGGTGCGTTAAAAAGGCTTTCTTATGTATATAATATTTTTTGGCTATTTTGAAAATTACAAAGCTTAGCAGCCAACATAAATAAAAAAATACCAAAACGAAATCCCAAATGGGCTCGCATTAGAGGAGTCCGAGGCCCACAAACTATACAAAAGAGGTTAGTCGGAAACCGCCAATTTCCGCCGGAAGAAAGCCATTGTAGCAGCGCCGTCACGTCGACCGCATAACGTGCCCGCCGAACTTACCAAGATAACTGCCAAAACAGAAAGAGCCACAAACGCCAGAGAATGGGGAAAGGGGCAGCCAACAGAGACGCCGGAGTGGGGGGGGTGAAGAAAGGAGACCACACCTCCGGAGACCCGTCACACACCGCCGGGAGCTTATTACCAGATCGAGGACGAGAAAAGAAGGGGAGAAGAACGCAAGATGAGGAGCAGCAATATTAGATCCGGCGTCGTTTCACAGAGAGAGTGAGAGAAAAGACCCACCACGCCTCGCCTATGATGAACTTCTACCGCCTCAAGGGAAATCCGAGTAGCACCGCCGCCATCCTCAAGCGACAAACAACTAGAAGGCGGACACCCCGAGGTATCTACAAACGAGAGCTCCCTTCTCCTGCGCCTCGCCTCGTCATCGGATTCACCTCCACGAGAACACCTCTGTACCTGGAAGACATTCAACCGCCGGTGGTTTCACATGAAGCAAAGGTAGGGCTTGAGGACGCATCACCGGGTTCGATCCTCACAGATCCGGGTCCTCTCGGATCCGGGTCATACAGAGCTGCAACACCTCGGGTCCGCTGCCAGACCGCCACAGGACCACTGTCGACAATTATCTGCCACCAAAAAAACAAACGGAAACTTCCAAAGACACAAATGAAAATCAGGATATGCAAAAAAAGATTAAATGAAAAAAGAAAAGAAAAAAAAAAGCCTTTTCCGAGGCCGGCAAAAGCCGGACGCGGATGAGACAACGCAATCTGAAATTTAAGAGCTTTCTTCCCTATGCGTAAACAAGGAAGGAATCAGGAAACCCTAATCAAGCAAAGGATTTTCTTTTATTCTCTTGCTTTTTATCTCTTTAGCATTGATACATGTTATCATCATATCATCTATACATTGCGTTATCGGTATTCGTTTTGAAAAAAAAGGTATCTTTTGAGTTAAATAATAGACACGATAATTCTACAATTATTTCAATAGTGAGCTTATAACAAAAAAGGTTTTTTAACGATAGAAAATAGATGTACGTAAATTATGAAATTTGCATTTTTGTTCTTTGTGTAACCAGTTATCTCTCGTCAAGTGGAGCACAACAAAGAGAATAAATAAAGAATTTCCGTAAAGAACGACCAGATTTGAGCTCAAATCATCATTACTTCCTTTAAGATCACAACTTACAAAAAGTATATTTTGACACCAAGTTGCCACATGAGGCATTCCCCTTTCTTCTATTTATATTCATGCTGCATCATTGGTGTATATGTGAACCGTGAACGTAACTGGTAAGAGTATTTTATGGTGATTAAACAATGACCTTAGTTATGATTTGAGAAAAGAATTGGTAACTGAATAAATTTTATAGACCGAAAATCCAAACTCTTAATTTTTGCACTAAGCTAGGGTTTGAGTCCCACGCGCCTTCTAACCTTTTCTCTCTAAAAAAGTTTCTTCGTTTCTCTTTGTTACGGCGGAGGTAACTCCGACGATGGCGTTTTCGTCGTTATCGTGAGGAATCTCCGAAGATTTAGTTTCTGAGCTTCATATGCCGGTGCTCAGGTGTTGATTTCCGGGAGTGGTTCGCAGTTACTTGGTCCGACCGTGCGTGGTGGGCGATCTCTTCGGCGGATCTAGCGGTGGGAATCCGGGTAAGCTCTTGTTCTCCGAGGCAGGCAAGCTTAGGAGGCTGGAGAGGACACCGTCGAGCTAAGGCAGTCGCCGGAGAACGGGAGCTGGTCTGGATCTAGATCCGGAAAATCTTGAAGTTTCCGATCTCGTCAAGCTTAGGGGGTTGCTCGAGGGCGGTGGCGAGCTAAGGCAGGCGGTGGAGGCGAAGAGGAGGTCCGGGTCGGTTCGATGCTTTCCTCACCAAGCTTAGGAGGTTATGTTTCTATGGCGAGCTAAGGCAGGCGGTGGAGGCGGAGACGAAGCCTGCTAGAAGCGGAAGCCGCCGAGGAGGTCTGTGGTTGGTGTCACGGCGTGTCGAAGGAGGAGATGGTGACGCTTGGTGAGGTCTCCACGCCGGAGGAGGAGTCGAGTCGGTGTAAGGTGAGGTGGCCCTGTCGCATTCGGCTACTCCGCCGGTTATTACTCTAAGATCGGGTTCGGGTAAGTTGGGAGCCAGAGCCGAGGAGTTAGGTTTCGCCGGTCACACTCGTCGGAAGGGGAAGGTCGAGGGTTTCTAACTACCGGGTCAGACCGCAAGTATCTCAATGCTCGAGGCTGGGAGGAACCGGAAGGCGACGGGCGGGAAGGGTACGTCGGTCTCTTGATGGGTGGCGGTGGTCGGCTCCGCCGCTACTCGAGAAAGAGGTCGGTAGGCGCCGTGAACCCCGAAGTCTTGGCCGCCGGTGATGTTCGGATTAGAGAGTAGAGATGGTAACTAAAGAGAATCTGACCTAACCGGGTTTGATTGTGAATTGGTTTGAAATTCTCCTGTTGGTTCGTTTCTTTTGCTTCTGGTTTAGACATTTGTTTGTATTCGGTTATCTACCGGTTTCAGCCGGATTATATATATAAAATATTATATTAAAAAAAAAAAAAAAAAAAAGGAAATCCAAACTCTTGTTACAAAAGGAAAAAAAAAAAAAAAATCCAAACTCATCGTCAAACTTGTATAGTTCCAATTCGTTAAAATGATTTGTGTCGGCATTCGACTCTAATTTAAAGGCTTAAGGGATTGCATATCCTAGTATGAAATACGTTCGGCAGTTAAAGATCATATAAAAATTGAAGTAAAACAAAATACGTATACAAGTCTTACTTGGTTAAAAAAGAAGGTTGATGTTTGGTATCAAACTAAAAGATTCTTTCTAGGTCATGTTTTCCTTAATGAACCCTTCAAAACTATTTTTCTAATCTTTTTGCTCCACTAAAGTGATAAGATATTTTTACTTATGCCGACTTTTTATAAATGTCAAAGCTTAACATCGATACTAAACATCAACCTTCTTCTTTAACCAAGTATGACTTATATACGTCTCAGTGTCTCACCGGGTATAAACGTCGTTGGCTCTAAAACCGGATATAAAGGTTGAGATAATATAAAAAAAGCCTCTGAGTGGCGATTCAAGTTTCTCTCTCTCTCCACCTCGCCGTCGGACCTTCTCTCTTCACGATCTCCCTCTCCGGCGTGCGGTGCTACTCACCGCCACCGTGAGAGGGACCCCTCTCTCCCCTCTTTAATTCTCTACCCTCCTCGACTGGTTTTAAGCTTGCAAATCTCGTGGATCTTGGATTTATCGTTGTCAGGTGCTCGGAGTGGTTCGGTCGGTTGTTCTCTCCGGCGTGTGGTTGCGAGCTCGGCTTGTGTCTTTCGGTGCTCTCTGAGGTCTGATTCTCTGGTCCGGCTCCTATTTTCGCCAGAGGACAGCGAGAATTTTTTGTCGATCCAGAGCTCTCTCTCCTCTCGATCCGGCGATTCCGGTCGTGTCGTGGCTCTTCCTGGTGGTTTGTGGGATTCAGTAGCAGCGCCGGCCCTTCTTGTCGAAGGTCAGGATTTTTTTTCCATTTGCTTTGTGCCTCGAGGACGGGTGCTTTCAAGGACGAGTATCGTTCCGTCGACCTTCTCTCTGTTTCGCTGCGGCGGTCCCCTCGCTTCCCAGTCTTCCTCCTGCCCTACCGACGTCTCTGGTCAAAGCTGGGTTTCTCCTCCGGTTTACTTCGCCTGCGCCTTTGTCCTGTCACCGGAGATTTGAGCTTCAGTCGTATGGTTTGCCTCTTTCTTTGTGCCTGTGTGGTTTGTTCTGGTTCTGTCTTGCTCTCGGGTTGGTACAGAATATGGTTTGTCTCTATGTTTCCTCTGCGCTACTGTGGCGAGATGAAGGGTCTGGTGGGGTGTGGCTTGGGCTCGTTCTAGTCTGACGCTTTAGTTGGCTTTGGTTTTGTGTCTTCCTTGGCCCTCATCCGCGGTCGGAAGGTTTGGTTAGAGTAAGTGTTTCGCATCAGCTCGTCGCAGTCTGTGGGTTCGGCTTCCCCGACTGGTTTCTGGGTTTGGGCCTCTCTCGCTCTGTCTGGTTCCTTTGTCGTCGTCCGTGTGTGCGTGTAGGCTGTGGCGTAACTATCTTCTTGGAGTTGACTGAGTTTCCTAGGTTTGTTTGTGCTTGTATCCTTTTTGTATCCTTTTGATTTTCTCTGTTAGTTGTATGATAGCTAGAGATGTTAGTGTTGTTCAGCTGTTTTCCTTACGTTACCATGCTGTAATTCTCCACCTGCTTTTAATTGAAAAACCTAGTTCAAAAAAAAAAGGTTGAGATAATATAACGGTCAAATATTGCAGTTGATTTGATTTTATGACCGGATATAAACATCGATTTGATTTGATGACTAGACAATATTGTATATTGACGATATTTTGATGATTTGGTGACCGGATAAATGAATAACACCAAAATTTAAAAAAACATTAATTATGATTTACAATAAAAATATAATAATACCGATTTTAAAGCATGATTAGAACCATTAATTGGATTATATTGAATTGTGATTGAATTTAAATTTTATTAAAATATGTGATTGGATAACACCCATAAGACCAGCACTAAATAAATATGGGAATTCGACCAGAAAAATCCTCAATTTTATACTTATTGCCAAAATGAGTCCAAACTTAAGTCTAGCAAAACAAAAAAAAACACGGACTTTTAGTTGATTTTTACAAATAATATCAAAGTTCTCGTTGACTTGCTAATTTACACACGCCGTTAAAAAAAATTAACGGACCGTTAAAAAAATTAACAGATCAATAAAAAATTAACGGACCGTCAGTTATTTAAACGACGTCGTTTTACGTGTCTTCGAAAATAAAAAATATGTCATTCCCTGGATTCGAACTCGCGAACTCAAGGTCGCATAAAGGGTCTTTTGCCACTAAGCTACTAACACTTTAACTAGATTATGTAACATACTTTATTTTATGGTATATTGACTAAATATCCAAAAATCTCTTAAAAAATTCAAAAAATAACAAAAATTCAAGAAAAATTATGTAAAGTTTGAATTAAACTTATATTTTTCGTTAAAAATAAAATAAAAATTCAAAAAAACCTAAATTACAATTAGCTAAAAATTACAATTAGTTGTAACCAAAAATTTAAAATTGAATTTAAAATACCCAAAAATTAAAATTAAGTATACCCATGAAATTGCAAATTTAAAATTTCCAAAAATTAAAATAAAATCTGAAAATTATCAAATTTATATGGTGTCGACGTGTCGCCTTCTTATAGCGTAGTCGTGTTTCTATAGTTTCTAAGGAAGGCCTAGATTGTATTATAGCGAAGTCGTGTTCGATTTAGTGGTAGAAAATTCGTACAACAAATACTAAATATAAGTTCAATACATTATAATTTTTATCACAATGATGAATATAATTTGCACTATCAAAGTTTAGATCAAATAATTTAAATAAAATAAAAAGTAAAACTACTTTATGTGTGTACAATTGATAATTTAATTTTTAATTTTTTCTTAATTTATTGAATTTAATTTTATTTTAACGGAAAATATTAGTTTAATTTGAACTTTACATAAAAAATTTTGAATTTTTGTAATTTTTTGAAAATTTTTAGAGATATTTTGGATATTCACTCAATACACAATAAAACAAAGTTTATTACATAATCCAATGAAATTGTTAGTAGCTCAGTGGCAACAAGACCCTTTATGTGACCTTGAGTTCGCGAGTTCGAATCCAGGGAATGACATGTTTTTATTTTCGAAGACACATAAAATAACGTCGTTTTGACTAACTGACGGTCTGTTAATTTTTTTAACGGTCCGTTAAGTTTTCTTAACGGCGTGTCTAAATTGGCAAGTCAACGAGAATTTTGGGTTTTAATTGGCAAATCAACGAAAATATTGAAAGTTAATGGTTTAAATCAAATAAGTTTAGTGTTTTTTTGGCGAGGTCTAAAGTTGGGGATCGTTTTGGCAATTCGCGTAAAGTTGAGGATTTTTTTGGCCGAATTCCCAAATAAATACCGCTATAAGAAAACCCGTCAAAAACTGGAAATTTATTTGTGGCGGACATGAAATATTTTAATCCCGCTCTATATTGTTATAGCAACATTTAATTACCTCTGCTATTAATCATCAACCGCGAAAACATTTAGCCCAAAAAAATTGCTGCAAATCCAATATATTTGTCCGTCCAACATATAGATAGCGTTAAAAAAAAAAATCAAATTCTACAGAAACATATTGGTCATGTAAACCATAGTATAAACAAAAAAAACTATACTCATATGCTATTAAAACTCAATATACATAAATTTATATGTATATTATAGTTAAAAAGAAAATTATATGTATATTTAAGCAAATCTAGTAAAATTGTCATTATATAACAAAAATACATAATATATGATGTTTAATAAAATTTGATCTTGTAATAATATTTTTAAACACCCAAAAAATTAAAGTTAATTTTTTTTTATTTTGATATGAATTATATTGTCATATTTATAATTTAATCATTTTAAAGTTTAATATTTTTAAAATATTTAATAATATTTAATTTGTATAAATTTTATATTTGAACTCGCCCTAAGCCCCTAAAATCATAGGCACGACACTGTTCGTGTAGTGTATCTACGGTCTAAAATTGTAGCTAGTTTGTGGCTAAATCAGCCATGAATAAATCCCTAGGTACTCGTGGATAATAGCTATAAAATTATTGTGGTTCTATCGTAGAAATATGCACAACATGTATTTGTGGTTATATGTGGCTATAGATAAAAAATAGTTTGTGGGGATGTCATGTAAGTGTGACTGCGAAAAGCCAGTTTGGATGATATCCATGAAGTCAAATAACGAAATCGTTTTGTGGCTATTTATAGCTATTGGCCAAATAGTCAAAAAAATTTTTTTATCATAGCGTCTAATCTCGTTTGCAGTTTTTGACGGGTTTTCTTATAGCGTCTAATCTCGTCTAATCTCGTCTAATCTCGTTTGCAGTTTTTGACGCTATCTATAGTTTTGAGTTTGGCTTCCAAAGTATGTATATGTTTTTTTTTTAATTAGTTTGTTAAGTACAAATGTATTTGAGAACTGAGCTTTGAAGTGTTTGTTATTTACAGGGCTAGCCTTGAATATCTGGAAGGGACATCTATGTTTGTGAAAGCATCAACTTTGAGATTGGGTCATCTTAATGATATGTTGTGTCTCTGCATTTATTGCCGCAACTTGCGCCGTTAACCGATAGATACAGTGTTAGATCATTTAGTTATTAAGGGTATGAATCAGAAATACAAGAGGAAGGAGAGTTGGTTTGAGCATGGGGATATAAATACTGATAAGCCATCTGATGATCCGAGTCTTGAGTGTGAAGGTTATTACTTATTCAGAACAACATTATTTGATGGTAAATATTCACAGCCCCATAACCACAATGAAGTTCAGACAGAAGATGTTGACAGTAAGGAGTTATATGAATTTAGGATGAAACTAGAAGATGCTGAAGTCCACTATACTTCAACTGTCCCAACTACACGAAGGTTTTAGCAATTATGACGCTCTACCGCATTAAAGTGAAGAGTGGAATGTCCGAGAATTAATTTGATCATCTCCTGTCGGTAGTTCATGAAATGCTTCCAAGAGAGGATGTCCTTCCAAGGGAAAAAACCGGAACCAAGCTTCATTCATCAGAGTCCTATCAAATTTCTCTTGCATATCAATTCTTCTTCTCTTTTATTACACCAAATAAGTCCAAGACATGAGAAATTATATCCATGAAGGAGAAATGGCGAACATCATCTTGAAACTCTCGCATTCCATTTTTCACCACTGTCATTAGTTGTTGAATGATCATCTAGATCTAAAGTCTCATTAAAATCTCAAAAAACCAACCATGTTTATCTCTGAACATTGGCAGACCTGAAACACAACCAAAATGCCTATGAAAACTACAAGGATTAAATACTGCAACCTACCAATTTTATCTACTATTACACTAATAATACTAATTCACAATGATCTCTAACATAAAAAATTTCGTCATCAGATGACTGGTTCCCAAAATCCTCGATTTCATGGATGGTTAAAGGTGCGGCAACAAAATCCTCGTCACCAACTCATGATACCCTCTTGGCGGCGCCCTCATAAAAACAAACAAAGGTAAGGAATCATCTTCTGTGGCGTAAAAGATTTGTTTTGCTTAAGAAGCCATAATATATGGATCTTGGATGTACGGAGATTGGTTTACTTGGAGTTCACTAGTGTAAAGCCTTCTTCTTCTTCTACACTATTTTCTTTGTTGCCCCACTTGCACTTAAAGAGTGGAACCTGAAACATGTGGTAGTCTAAGAGTATGATCTCATGAATTACTCCATAATAGGCAACTATGTCTGCCTTAAGTGAATTATCTTTGGCATTGGATCTACACATGCTAAAGGCTTCACATGTAAGTTCATTGTTTTGAGTCTTCCGTATAACATCCTCAATATGAAGTTGATGCCCATTGGTATTGTATCCTATAAATGTTTGAGCAGTATGTCTTTGTCCAAAATCCAGCCATCTTAGTTTTTTAGAATGATCACCAGAGTTAAGAGGGATCTAAAGACAAAAAAATTAAAGGAAAATAAACTTAGTACAGCAGATAAAAGACTAATATTTAAAGTAACATACCATCATACATGCTCTTTTACCCATGAGAACTTCTCTGCGTGAAGTTTCCATCTAATAGTTTCATTTTTTTCACATCTTGCATCCTTAACTTGCAATTCTTCTAAATGCATCCTTGTTTACAATAACATTAAGTTAGTGCATCACCAATAAACGCAAAATTAATGAATAATTATAAGTTATGGAATGAGAAAAAGGTATGAACTTACTCAACATATGGATTCATCACTGCCATGTTTATCAAAACATATTAATGGACTATGTCTCGCTCTTTATCACTAAGTATAACTTGAGCAGCCTTCTGCAATGGACGGCCTTTAAGTATGATCTCATTGGACTCAATATCTTTATTACGATTTATTGTTTCTTGAACCGGTACATAATTTTGTAGAAACTCTAAGCAGAATACTATACATTCTCTAGCCAATATCCTTCAGCATACAAGCTTATGGCCTTACATAGTTCTTAACATATGATTTTAGAGTCTTCATGTACCTACAAGTCAAAAATTTAATAAGTTAGTAAAAAAATAGCATACAAAACATCACAAGAAAATACCAAAAAGTTTTTGTACTTTTCAAATGGATACATCGACCTAAAATGTATTGAACCACCCAAACATGCCTCCCTTTCCAGATGTATGGGAAGGTGAAACATTATGTCGAACAGAGATGGAGGAAAGTGAAAAGACCCATCCCGGCCATAGGGCCTAGACGGATGCCTCTCATTATACCCATTCCAAAAATACGTCTTATTTAAAAATTTTCCTTTGGGACAAGTATTCCTTGGATCTTTTATTTGACTCCTAGTCTTAGATCCTTCATACTTAACAATTACGCAGCGGAAATATTACTTTATTTATTACATCGTTCTTCTAAAGAACGATCCATCCGTGAACCTCTTATAACCTTATTTAATTTTCTTAAAACTCTTTCGAGGTTCCGTTCATAATTAATCATTCTAACAACCTAAGTATTCTACTTAGTTTGTTTCATTCAACTTATTCCATTCTATTCATTCCTTAGAACAATAGAAGAGTATTCGAACGTGTACCTTAGCCTTTTAGCGAAGCCGTTGTGAAGTCATTTCCAATGTCCAGCTTAGCTCGTTCATTCATCAACTCCTAGAACACACCCCTTTGTACTTAGTCATTCAACCAACCATCCCCACATGACTAAGTATAAGAGAGGTCTTCTAGTTCCTTCCTTTGTCCACCATTCGTTCATGCTCCTTGTCTTCCCTTATCATATGTCCTCTTTCTTGAACCGCATTTACTTCCAGCTCATTGACTTTCAGACTTATCCAAGTCCTTAGGTACGATCGGCTCCTGAACCGGTCTCCCTTAATATCGCCGGGCATAGCGATCAGTTCATGGTTGGATTGATTCTACCGATCACTTCTGCGGATGGTCTGATCCTTGGTTTGTACCGTCGGCCATCGAACCAGTTCCTTTGACTGTTCGACCGGTCCGCATGCGTTTCTACCATGAGATTTCCTGATCCTATCCGCGGTCCAACTCATGTCTTCCCGCTAGCCCAAACATGACCGTGGTTGATTCTTCCGATCAATCCGAACGGTTTATTGGACATGAATCCGTCAAGTCCGGCATCCCCGTCAATTTCCATGTGCGTGTGTCCTACGGACAGACGCGTACGACCCGCGGTCGCTGACGTATGACCCGCGGTCGTTGACGTACGACCCACGGACAGTCGCGTCCGTTCGTGAACAGTCGTGTCTGTTCCACGGATGGTCGCGTACGACCCGCGGTCGCTGACGTATGACCCGCGGTCGTTTATGTACGACCCACGGTCGTTACATACGACCCGCGGTCGTTACATACGACCCGCGGTCGTTACATACGACCCACAGACTGTCGCGTCCATTCATGAACAGTCGTGTCTGTTCCACGGACGGTCGCGTTCGACCCGCGGTCGTGTACGTATGATCCGCGGTCGTTTACTTACGTCCCGCGGTCGGTCCTGTTCGCCCGTAAACGGTCACGACCGTACCGCGAACGGTCATGGATGCACCGACGACCTTACAGTCGTACTGACGAACAGTTGCGGACGTACTATCGACCCTACGGTCGTACAGACGACCTTACGGACGTACCGACGAATGGTCACGGACGTACTGTCGACCTTACGGTCATACAGACAGCCTTACGGACGTACCGACGAACGGTCACGGACGTACGGTCGACCTTACGGTCGTACATGATACCTTACGGACGTACCGACGAACGGTTACGGACGTACCGACGAACGGCTACGAACGTACCGACGAACAATTGTGGATGTACTGTCGACCTTACGGTCGTGCAGGCGACCTTACGGACGTACCGACGAACGGCTACGAATGTACCGACGAACGGTTACGGACGTACGGTTACGGTTGTACCAATGAACGACTTTGGGCGTACCGACGAACGCACGGTCGTTCTGGATACTCTCACGGACGTCTTGACGTTCCTTACGGTCGTCCGCGGTTGTCTGTGTGCATGTTTCGGTCGTCTGCGGTTGTCCGTGTGCGTACTGAGGTCGTCCGCGAACGATCCGCGGTCGCCCGTACGCGACCAATGGTCGTCCGTACGTGACCTACGGTCGTCCGCGGACTGTTCCACGGACAGTTGCCCGGTTGGTCTCCAAACCTTCAAGCGATTTCTTCCATAAAATTCTGGGTTTTCCCTCTTGTTTTCCAGCCTTGTTTTCCTTTAGAAAGCCCTTCCAAACTCTCCATTAAAAACCGGCCGATACTCTTAGGTATTCCGGCCAAAATCCACTCTCTCTCTTCCATTTAATTGGCCTTTGCCTTAGGGAAAATTCTGGGATTTTCCTGTGTAAAGATGGCCACGAAAATGGCCTCTTGGGGGCTATTTATAGCCTCCCAATTCGCCCCATAACTTCCCAAGCGAATGGGTGCATTTGTTGGCCGAATGGACACAATCCTTCCTTGGTGTCCATTCGCCTTGGTGCCCTTTGGTCAGCTAGTGTCACTAGCTGACCAGCTGACCCAACACTTGAACACTCAAGCTAGCTGGGTTGAGCTGGTTGTCACCTGACCTAGCTGACCAGCTCAACTGTTCAGCTCGTTTGAGCTGAACACTTCCATTTCAGCTTCTTTTCTTTAAGCCAAGCTTATTCTCAGCTGAGCTTAACCTTCTTCTGCCTTTGGAACACTCTCATTGATCTTACTTTATCGTGTGTTCGGCCTTATGGTTCCATAGACAGTTCAAACGTTTAGGGTAGGGTTAGTATCCAGGTTTGGGGATACTACAAGTCTACCCCCTTTAAAGGAATTCGTCCCCGAATCCGACTCAAGGTTTTTACCCCGTTCAAACTTTATGAACCTTTCCGTTTCCCATTGACCTTGGTCCGTCAAGACTTAATCATTTCCCTGGTTTTTGTCTTTTCTTAGACTTAGTCAAATCCTGATCACAATCCTTACGGACTTGATCTTTGTTTCCCGATCTTAGTAAATGATATAAGATCCGAGGTGGATAGTTGTTTGGGTCACCCAACTGGTCGAAGACGCTCTCTGGTTGATCTGTGGTCGATGTTCGAATGGAAAAGCTTGCTGGCCGAAGGCGCTCTCAAGGCTTTTTAATGGATGGTTAGATGGAATAGATGATGGATCGAAGAACGCCACTCAAGGGTGTGAAAGCCCTTGTGATATGCTCAAGAATCTAAGCCTTAATGAATCCACACATAAGACATAGATTCATAATGTTTTCTAAGAAGGGGAATCCGCACAACTTAGAGAAACAAAGAACAAAGCATAAAAGCTTTAGATGAGAGAACTCTTTGATTTTTTCCAAAAATTTCTATATTATTTACAATAGAACAATTGAGCTTTTTATAACTCTTACAAGATGATCTTTACAATAAAATACATTAAAAGAAATGATTTACATTTATATAAAAAGAGGAAAATTAGCTAAATTCAAATATTAGTCTTCTTGCCACCAATTTAGCCATTGTCATTGAATAAGAATCCTTGACTTTTTTTATGAAGTTATGAGGCTGTGATTCTCATAATAAACCCATGCATTGAAGACCTAGATATTGCACTATTCTCTCACTCTTCAACACCTTGAGATTTTTTTTTTTTTTTTTATTTTAATGAAAAGAAGAAAAACGAATTATTTTTTTCAAGAAACAAAAAGAAAGTAGTTTTTTTTTTTATGAAAAGTTTTTATGGATGAAATTTTATTTAGGAAAATGAATAATTTTTTAAGTTTTTTTTTGTTAAACTGAAAAATCAAAAATAAAAGGAATTATTTTTTTCTTTTAATGAGAAAATAAAACTTTAGGAAAAATCAAGAAAAAAAATATTTTTATGGTTTTTAAATTTTATAAAAAAGAACAAAAACAGAAAATGTTTTTTTTGATTTTTGATATTTAAATAAAATGAAAAGAAAACAATTAAACAAAAAAACTAAAAAGATAGGTGATAGGACATTCGGCTCTGATACCAAATAATATAAGATGGGAGGTGGATAGTTGTTTGGGTCGCCCAGCTGGTCGGAGACGCTCTCTGGTTGATCCTGTTGGGAATCCGAGCCAATTCTACAGATTCAGAATTCTCGCGAGTTCCCGATAGCCTAGGATCTAGGGTCTAGTTAATTGAATCATGGATCTCACCTCGTGATTACCTGGTGTTTGGCAGCGGAAGATTGATCAGGTAGCACGAGATCTATTGCGCCTCAGATGCTGCGCCTCTATCGTAGTCCACACGCACACAAGCTGGAATCCGCCGGGTTGCTAGCGCCGGTGCTCGGATCTCTTTGGGACCTTCGTTTCTAGAGGTTTCTGTGTTTTCTCTCTGAGAAAACACTCTGGGCGGCTCTCACTCTTAGGTCGAGAATAATAAGATCACTTATATATCGACTCTCTCATAAACCGAAACATCAGTTTCGGTTTCGCCACTGTGTCGACCGACACATCCATTGGTGTCGATCGACACAAGTCTTGTATCGACCGACGCTCCTAATGGTGTCGATCGATACACCTCTTTGAAACTCAATTCGATGCGTATCCAATACACATCGATTAGACCGTATGCCAATGATCTATCCCATGCAGAGTATATCCAACTTGCTTAGGTGTGTGACCCTGTAGGTTCACACGATACTGGAAATGAGTTACAACTCATTTGTCATAATTGGTTTCTAGCAAAACGTTATGACTACCCAGTACCACATGAATTGTCCGATCTCGACAATACAACTATCTCTATGAGTTCGTACAATGTGATTTCAGGACATAATCCCAACAATCTCCCACTTGTACTGGAATCACCTATTCCTATAATCCCTTCGTCTCTATATCTCGATATGGCATAAGGCAAGAGACTGTGTCATCCTTATTATAGCCAACATCATGTTCATCGAACTTCTGATCTATACTGATAAATAAACGACTGACAATCACCTCGTTTGAGCACGGCCATGCATTTTTCTCAGTATCAAATCTTCGATGGGCCCTGAGATATTTATCTCCCAATTTACAGGAGGGACAAATCCCATTTTGTTCCATCCCTGTTTCTACACATACTTCATGATACGTCGAAACAATGCCGTTATAGCCGCCAGTTACGGAACGACGTTTGACAAGGTCAAAGCGCATCAATTCATATGCTAGAAAGCATGATGAACTCAGGTCTAAGGACTATACTCTATAGTGGTAATGAGAACCTCCCATGACACTTATATATAACTATCCTGTGGAGTTCTCATTAAGCGGGTCATGTCCGATCATATGTTCACCAACATATGTCTATGTGACTGACTGTGATAATCATATCATTGACTCCATGAAACTTAGTCCAACAGTCACCTCACATACTAGTCTGCGCGGTTGTTAGTGTCCCATTTTAACAACCTTGACTAGGGACAATCATAATTTATGTCATCTTTTACTTATAGGGTTTCATGATCAAGTCTTCAACTTTATGACCTATAAGATGACCATAAAGTACTTTGGGACCATTATTTAATTATCCAATAATTAAATAATACTGATGTCAGTTTTAACTTACACAAACACTGCCAAAGCATATCTATGTAAAGTTTACAACATAACTAAAATAACTCCCACTAGAATCAAGATCATCTTTTCAGATATCTTATACCTACAGCAACAGAATAAATTTCGTGCTTAGGTTGTGGGAGAGAGTGCGGTGCTATTGCTTGAAACAATTTCAACGAATTACACCGCCATTCAGATAAAAGCACTATTCTACGGTCCACTGCTTGGAGCCTTTCCAATAGTTAGTACCGCTATTCAGACAAAGAGATATAACCAGGTGGGAACCGGGAATCGTCTTTGTCCGACTAACTACTTTCAACTGGTTCGTCACTTTATCAGTTCACCACGAACCTATCCTTAGTGTTTCTCAACACTTGGGATATTTCTGGTAACTATTCAGTGACTATTACCGGAGTACATTGGTATTTTCTCGTCATACTTTATGCTTAAGCTGCATCTAGACGAGCGCAAGATATGGCATTCATGATGGATTCTATTGCATCAGCATAAGTAATCACACTCATTAATACTAGTTCAGACAGTGTTCAAAACACTTCTTCTTGCTAATATCGTTACTAGCTCAGCCAGTGTCCAAGACATTGTATCTCGCTTGGATGATTGCCATAAGACCTTTGGTATGAAGCCATTCTTGGAATCAAGCACATTTGAACTGTCCAATACCTTATGAACATAAGGATTTTGACACGATCCAATTAGCCTACTTAATCTATATCAATAGATTCTTATTCCAAGAATTCACTCGGCTACTCCCATGTCTTTTGTTTAAATTTGACTTCCGACCTAAATCTTGACAAGACTTTAGCGTCGGAACGTCATTTATGAGATTCAAGTATGTTAACAACACACTGTGTGAGAATTGCCATTACGCTCCCACTAGTCTTCTTGCAAACGCATGGTTTCATCTCTTTCTGATCAAGTCAAAACTATTGACCACATTATCAGAATGTTGATTCCAACTCCAAGATGTCTGCTTCAATCCAGAAATGGATCGGTGAAGCTAACATGCATACCTAGCCAATTTTCGGAGTTGGGGCTCACCATCGCTTCTTTGAATTTCGCATGTTCGTCACTTTTCAATGATCAGCAGATCACGACAATAGGTTACGAGATATCACTCTCGAGTTAGTGACGGATCCTTTCGGATCTGCGAATTTCAGGCTCCACAGGTGCAGATTCTACAGCACTTTGTAGGTCTCACCGCTGCTCTTCCTAATCAGGTCGAGCAGCTTACTGTGTTTATCGAATTTCTTCGATGTGTACTTTTACTCCCACTGTTCCTTTTGAAAGTATCACCTTTCTTAAAAGACACAGTTCTGGGAAACAAAAGCACTAAGCCTTGGTTTCCTCAGGACAACCAGCGAGGTAGAACTTATCAGATATAGATTCAAGTTCGTTTGTTGACTACTATCTTACACAAACCTTGCAATCCCAATTAATCAGAAAAACAGATTTGGAAATCACCCAGTCCACATCCAATGTGGTGTTTTTCACTGATTCTGATAGAAACCTTTTAGCGTAAACATAGACATTTCAGAACGTATTCTTAAATGGTTATGGAAGATTCATGTGATTCATCATTAATTGAATCATATCTCATAAGATCTGATTCATTCTTTCAGATGATCACCCAATTCATGACTCTAGTATTTTCCTCCGCGATCCAATCGAGGATCTCAATACTTCTGTCAGATTGGTTCTACACTTCATCTTGGAACTCCCTTAAGGGATTCCAGCTTGTGTCTCATCAAATGAACACAGCAATACTTATTGATGCCATCAATAAGGTAATGAAGTACAGAAGATTTCCTCTGGCACTAATGCTCGTTTGGGCCGCATACATCAGTATGTTTAAGGCCCAATAAGCTTCTGGCCCATTTCCTTTAGCTCTGCTAAAAGGGCCTTAGTCATTTTGGTCTAGTGAACGGAATTCATATCTCAAATGATTAACAATCAAATGAGTCCAAAACTTTGGATTTACCGAATCTGCTTCACTTTTGTGGTTAAACGACTATACCAAAGAAAGGTCGAGTTCGAGTCATCAGACTTAAACCGTTTGGTATTTATGTTATATTTTAACTCATGTTGGTTTAAGATATAAAACCCATTCTAAACGGGGTGCTACCATTAAATATTTCATTAAGATTAAAAGAACAAAACTTGTCTTTTATCAAATGAAAAACATCCAAATTCTCAAAAAAGAAAATGAAAGACATTTTGCATATAGCAAGTACATGGTGGCAATTACTTAATTTCAAAAACCAAGTAGGAAAGGCTCCTACAAGTGGAGAATCTCTACGGCTCATGTAGCAACCATTGCTTCAACCAGACACGCAGTTCCACTTGTCCTTTCTTCAACGTTCTACTGTCGCTTAGGTCCTGCATATTTCAAAAAATATCAGTACCACAACAAGTATCCAATACTTATGTAGAACTTGAATTAATAACACAATACCTGAAGAAGAAGTACCATACATCTTCTCCATCTCTTGTGAATCTTCCAAGAATTTAATGCAATCTCTCTTCCAATGCCCCGACTCATTACAGTAGAAGCACTTACTAACACCAGATGGGCTTGACTTGGGCTTAAAAGATGACACAGGCTTATCCTGATTCCAAATCTGGACGACCTTGCCTTCACCCTTATCTATAAAAGATTTCTCAAATCTTTTACCCTTTATGATGTCATACTCTGCTGTTTTGAGCATACCATGCAGTTCAGTCAACGTCTTCGTCAAGCCTTTCTTGATATAGTTCTTAACGAACTTGTCATAGCTTGACAGCAGTGACTGCAGAATGATGTCAGTGGCCAACTCGAAGCTGACAGGACATTCCAGTTTCCCCAGGTTATCAATGTAACCCATCAGTTTAATGACATGAGGACTTACTGGAGCATCCTCTGGTAGCTTGCACCCAGTGAGAGACTTCACCATCTGGAATCTCTCAACTCGTGCCAGATCTTGAAACTTCAGTTTCAGGCTGGTGATCATCTCTATTGGCGACTCCATGTTCTCATACTGACTCTTCAAGTCTGAGTTCATGGAAGCCAATATCATACCACGCACATCTACCACATCAGTATAATGCTTATTCCAAGCATTATACACTGCATGCGAGCGATTGGTCCCAAGCTTTTCTGGAAGAGCCTTTTCAAGGACATAGTCCTCGCTTTCCTGCTTGAGAATGAATCTCAGATTCCGATACCAATCCAGGAAGTTGGATCCATTTAACTTGTCCTTCTCAAGGACGGATCGCAACGAGAAAGTAGTCATAGACATAAGCTGAAATCCAAGAAGAACAGAGATTTAGTTATGTATATGATGAGAATTCTTATTTAATAAGAAAACTCGCATTATATTCAAATAATGTTTCCTCTATGAATATAATGATCCAAGATCCTCAGATTACTAAAATTTGAGTGGGCGACTCGCCGTTATTCAGACTTTAGTTATCTAGGTAAGCAAATCATTGCTAATTGTACCCAGTACAACTCTTGGTTGTGGATGAGACAAATATGTCTAATCCACTCTGATGTCTCCGGGCCCAGAACTTCTGACAGCCCAGTCAAGTAAACCAATCTCTATGTCTAGTGATCATTGACAGTCGCACTGCAATTCTATCAATGATCACCTGCCTTGCTCATGTCACTGTGGATATCAAGGACTCCAAGATTATTCAACAATGAAACGAGTTTTCACAGCAGACAAGATTGGGCAAGACATCAAGGTTTCTTGATATTTAGTTGAGGAAACTAAACTCTGAAAGGTTAGCGTATCAATCTCTTGGGTCATGTAATTGTTGATGTTAATGCACTGCAAGTCCATCAACATTATTACCTGTCTTATTCACGTAATTGTGGACACCAAGCTCTTGGCTAGACATCACACAACGAAATGAGTCTTGACAGTTGACCATATTGAAGCTAATCTTTGATCAATGTTTTGGTCGAGTTTGGTTTCTGCAAATTCAAGGTTCAATAACCAGAATTCCGAGCACTGTGTCGATCGACGCAGACTCTGTCTGTCGATCGACATAACCAAGCAAAACCGGATTTCAATGACCGGTTAATTCAATTAACCCGGTTCATCGAACCAGTTATGTCGATCGACGCAGCCCATGTGTGACGATCGACATAGACCTAAACCGCAGATAGTTCTTGATAACCGGTCCAATTCAATTGAACCGACTTATCTGATCAAACTGATCTTAACCAATCGGTTCATACTAATTGGGATAATCAGTTCAATCCAATTGAACCAATTCATCCAATTTGAACCGTTTAAACCAGTTTCAACTAATTGCGATAATCAGTCCAATTCCATTGAACCGTATTATCCAATCAAATTGATTCAAAACATCGGTTTATGCTGATTGAGATAATCAGTTCAATCCAATTGAACCAATTCATCTAATTTAAACCGATCTATTCGGATTTAACCAAGCATGATAACCGGTCCAATCCAATTGAACCGATTAACCATTCGCTTGGTCTGTGTCGACCGACACTAACCTGTGTCGATCGATACGTGACCGAATCTGCTCTGTGTCGACCGACACTCAACCTGTGTCGATCGACACAGAAGGCTTTCGGTTTTTTTTTTTCGCGAAAAACCCTAGCCGCCGAATCTTGTCGTTTTCGCCGTTCTGTGTCGACCGACACACCTAGTGTGTCGATCGACACTGTGCGAAAACACAGACTCGAGCTTGATCGAAATCGATCTGACCTGTTCAATCTAAACAACTTGTTCTAGCGAATCTAAATCATCAAATTCAATAAACAGGTCTGATTCAATGATAAAACCCTAAGGCTCTGATAACACTGTTGGGAATCCGAGCCAATTCTACAGATTCAGAATTCTCGCGAGTTCCCGATAGCCTAGGATCTAGGGTCTAGTTAATTGAATCATGGATCTCACCTCGTGATTACCTGGTGTTTGGCAGCGGAAGATTGATCAGGTAGCACGAGATCTATTGCGCCTCAGATGCTGCGCCTCTATCGTAGTCCACATGCACACAAGCTGGAATCCGCCGGGTTGCTAGCGCCGGTGCTCGGATCTCTTTGGGACCTTCGTTTCTAGAGGTTTCTGTGTTTTCTCTCTGAGAAAACACTCTGGGCGGCTCTCACTCTTAGGTCGAGAATAATAAGATCACTTATATATCAACTCTCTCATAAACCGAAACATCAGTTTCGGTTTCGCCACTGTGTCGACTGACACATCCATTGGTGTCGATCGACACAAGTCTTGTATCGACCGACGCTCCTAATGGTGTCGATCGATACACCTCTTTGAAACTCAATTCGATGCGTATCCAATACACATCGATTAGACCATATGCCAATGATCTATCCCATGCAGAGTATATCCAACTTGCTTAGGTGTGTGACCCTGTAGGTTCACACGATACTGGAAATGAGTTACAACTCATTTGTCATAATTGGTTTCTAGCAAAACGTTATGACTACCCAGTACCACATGAATTGTCCGATCTCGACAATACAACTATCTCTATGAGTTCGTACAATGTGATTTCAGGACATAATCCCAACAGATCCGTGGTCGATGGTCGAATGGAAAAAGCTTGCTGGCCGAAGGCGCTCTCAAGGCTTTTTTGTGGATGGTTAGTTGGAGTTGATGATGGATTGAAGATCGCCACTCAAAGGTGTGAAAGCCTTTGTGATAAGATCACAAATCTAGACCTTAGTGAATCCACACAAAGGACATAGATTCATAATGTTTTCTAAGAAGGGGTATCCGCACAACCTAGAGAAACAAAGAACACAGTATAAAAGCTTTAGAAGAAAGAACTCTTTTATTTTCCAAAAATTTCTATATTATTTACAATAGAACAAGTGAGCTTTTTATAGCTCTTACAAGATGATCTTTACAATAAAATACATTAAAAGAAATGATTTACATTTATACAAAAAGAGAAAAATTAGCTAAATTCAAATATTAGTTTTCTTGCCACCAATTTAGTCATTGTCATTGAGTGAGAATCTTTGACTTTTTTATGAAGTTATGAGGCTGTGATTCTCATAATAAACCCATGCATTGAAGACCTAGATATTGCATTAGTAAATCTCTTACTAGATCATAATCAAGTCTTTTGTTCCTTGTAGGACTCGACCTCAGGCCTTTGTTCCCTCCAGGACTCGACCTCGGTTAAGGTCCTTACGCATTCCAAATGCAAGCAACCTAACCCTTTTCCCCAAATGTAATTCCCAGAATACATTAGAAGAAGTAGGGTTCAGTGACTGACCAACAATAGCACTATAAGACTCGGCCACGCCAATGTCCCTAACCAGTTCGTAAACCCGTGGCGTCTTCGGTTAGCGCTTAGACTTTACCGTTCGACTTTCCCTCCCACGTTTTACTTCTGATTACTGCTTTTTACAATGGAAGCAAATCATTGGTCTTTCATTGTCACTTTCCTTCCCTTCATCTTGCAAACAGCTTAGGCTCCTTTGTCCCTGTCGTTGCACTTCGCACATACTCTACTTGCTTTCTACACTTCCAAAGTGCGCTTCCATTGTTTATGCAAGTGGTACTTTTGGTGCTTTTAGTAGAGGATTGGTTATCAGCTCCAACTGATCCCATTTCCCCTTTAGGTCCTTCCCGGGTTGGCAGGATATTTTGTCTTTTGAGCCAACGCGGTTCTCCTCCAGGTCCCTCCGGGTTAGGCCAACCACTTTCCCGTGATTGCGCCCTTTCCGGTTCACCTCTAGGTCCCTCCCGGTTCGTCCAACCACTTTCCCGTGATTGCGCCCTCTTCCGGTTCACCTCCACACCGTCTTGCGACCTTGATCCAAATCCGGGAACTAATCTCCCAACTGATCCCATACTCGGCTGGAACATACGACCTTCCAACTAATCTCATACTCAGCTGAAAAGTACTTCCCATTGGACTTGTTCTCAAAGCCTGCCCAAGACTAAGTGCGTCCTTGGTGCACTTGTCTCTGCAAGTCACCAATTATGAGAGCAGTGTCCTAGAAACAACTCCGCTCTGATACCAACTTGAAAAGACCCATCCCGGCCATAGGGCCTAGACGGATGCCTCTAATTATACCCATTCCAAAAATACGTCCTATTTAAATTTTTTCCTTTAGGACAAGTATTCATCGGATCTTTTATTTGACTCCTAGTCTTAGATCCTTCATACTTAACAATTACGCAGCGGAAATATTACTTTATTTATTACATCGTTCTTCTAAAGAACGATCCATCCGTGAACCTCTTATAACCTTATTTAGTTTTCTTAAAACTCTTTCGAGGTTCCGTTCATAATTAATCATTCTAACAACCTAAGTATTCTACTTAGTTTGTTCCATTCAACTTATTCCATTCTATTCATTCCTTAGAACAATAGAAGAGTATTTGAACGTGTACCTTAGCCTTTTAGCGAAGCCGTTGTGAAGTCATTTCCAACGTCCAGCTTAGCTCGTTCATTCATCAACTCCTAGAACACACCCCCTTTGTACATAGTTATTCAACCAACCATCCCCACATGACTAAGTATAAGAGAGGTCTTCTAGTTCCTTCCTTTGTCCACCATTCGTTCCTGCTCCTTGTCTTCCCTTATCATTTGTCCTCTTTCTTGAACCGCATTTACTTCCAGCTCATTGACTTTCAGACTGATCCAAGTCCTTAGGTACGATCGGCTCCTGAACCGGTCTCCCTTAATATCGTCGGGCATAGCAATCAGTTCATGGTTGGATTGATTCTACCGATCACTTCCGCGGATGGTCTGATCCCTGGTTGTACCGTCGGCCGTCGAACCAGTTCCTTTGAATGTTCGACCGGTCCGCACGAGTTTCTACCACGAGATTTCCTGATCCTATCCGCGGTCCAACTCATGTCGTCCCGCTAGCCCAAACATGACCGTGGTTGATTCTTACGATCAATCCAAACGGTCTATTGGACATGAATCCGTCAAGTCCGGCATCCCCGTCAATTTCCATGAACACGGACCATCACGTCTGTTCGTGGACAGTTGTGTGTGTCCTACGGACAGACGCGTACGACCCACGGTCGCTGACGTCAGACCCGCGGTCGTTGACGTACGACCCACGGACAATCGCGTCCATTCGTGAACAGTCGTGTCTGTTCCACGGACGGTCGCGTACGACCCGCGGTCGTGTACGTATGAACCGCGGTCGTTTACTTACGTCTCGCGGTCGGTCTTGTTCGCCCGTGAACGGTCACGACCGTACCGCGAACGGTCACGGACGCACCGACGACCTTACGGTCATACTGACGAACAATTGCGGACGTACTGTCGACCCTACGGTCGTACAGATTACCTTACGGACGTACCGACGAACGGTCACTGACGTACTCTCGACCTTACGGTCGTACAGACAGCCTTACGGATGTACCGACGAACGGTCACGGACGTACGGTCGACCTTACGGTCGTACAGGAGACCTTACGGACGTACCGACGAACGGTTATGGACATACCGACCAATGGCTACGAACGTACCGATGAACAGTTGCGGACGTACTGTCGACCTTACGGTCGTGCAGACGACCTTACGGACGTACCGACGAACGGTTACGGACGTACCGACAAACGGCTACAAACGAACCGACGAACGGTTACGGACGTACAGTTACGGTCATATCGACGAACGGCTTCAGGCGTACCGACGAACGAACGGTCGTCCTGGCTACTCTCACGGATGTCCTGACGTTCCTTACGATCGTCCGCGGTTGTCCGTGTGCGTGTTGCGGTCATCCGCGGTTGTCCGTGTGCGTACTGCGGTCGTCCGCGGACTGTTCCACGGACAGTTGCCCGGTTGGTCTCCAAACCTTCAAGCGATTTCTTCCATCAAATTCTGAGTTTTCCCTCTTGTTTTCCAGCCTTGTTTTCCTTTAGAAAGCCCTTCCAAACTCGCCATTAAAAACCGGCCGATACTCTTAGGTATTCCGGCCAAAATCCACTCTCTCTCTTCTATTTAATTGGCCTTTGCCTTAGAGAATATTCTAGGATTTTCCTGTGTAAAGATGGCCACGAAAACGGCCTCTTGGGGGCTATTTATAGCCTCCCAATTCGCCCCATAACTGCCCAAGCGAATGGGTGCATTTGTTGGCCGAATGGACACAATCCTTCCTTGGTGTTCATTCGCCTTAGTGCCCCTTGGTCAGCTAGTGTCACTAGCTGACCAGCTGACCCAACACTTGAACACTCAAGCTAGCTGGGTTGAGCTGGTTGTCAGCTGACCTAGCTGACCAGCTCAACTGTTCAGCTCGTTTGAGCTGAACACTTCCATTTCAGTTTCTTTTCTTTAAGTCAAGCTTATTCTCAGCTGAGCTTAACCTTCTTCTGCCTTTGGAACACTCTTATTGATCTTACTTGATCGTGTGTTCGGCCTTATGGTTCCATAGACAGTCCAAACGTTTTGGGTAGGGTTAGTATCCAGGTTTGGGGATACTACAGAAAGTACCTCTCCAGTTGGCACATTGTCTCTACAAGCTCAGCCTCCAAAGATATTAGCTTCTCATCTTTCTTCAGCCAATAAGCAGCATGAGGTAAGACGTTTTCTTCCCGTTTACCTTAGTATGTAAGTTATTTCGAATCTCTATATCTTCCCGATCCTTTCTTGACTTCATACCATCTTTTGACTTGGCACTTTGCATCATAATAGACAAGATCGCATTAAAGACACTTTTCTCCACATGCATCACATCAATGTTATGACGAACTGGCATATCCTAAAACATAAGACAAATACTTGTTAGTTAGAAATGAATTGAGAGTATAACAAATTATTAGTTACTTGATCAAAATTTAGAATGAATATTTACCTTCCAGTAAGGTAACTCAAAGAGGATGGATCGTTTCTTCCACCTCCAATGATCACTGTCTTCTTCATATTCATCCTCTGAATTAACCTTATCTTCACACTGAACTTTATTTATCTGTTTGCCATTCCTCTCTATGGATTTCCCAAAATAATTTCTGAAGTCTTTCAGTGTCTCAAAAATCTCTGATCCACTTTGAATTCTACTTACAGTGCTTTCCTCAATTGTGTTGTCAAAACACTTTCTTCTTCTTCTGTAAGGATGCCCAGGTCTCAGCCGCTTTATGTTGCCTAAATACAAATGCTTTCGACTGAAGTTCAAACACCTAAATAGTGTATCCTTTCAACATACGGTACATGCTTGTTTTCCTTTGAATTTACACCCAACCATTGTCCCTAAGCCAGGATAATCGCTGACAGTCCAAAACAACATTGCTTCAGTGTGAATTTTTCCTTCAAAACTAGTCGTAAACAAAAATACCTTCATTATATAGATCATTTAGATCATCTATTAAAGGTGCTAGATAGACATTGATGTTGTTGCTAGGTGCAGTTGGTCCAGGGATCAGCAAAGTAAGCATTATGTTTTCTGCCTTCATACACATCGTTGGATGCATGTTGTAGCTGACTAATAACACCGTCCATGTGCTGTACTTTGTGTTACGGACGGAGAAAAAATTCATCTCATTTGTAGAAAGTCCAAGGCGGAGGTTTCTTGGTTCATCTGAAAACCATGGCCACTTATCCTTCACAGTGGACCAAGTTATAGAGTCCACTAGGTGCCGCATTGTACCGTCTGAAGTAGAATTGTTGAAGTGCCAACATAAATCTTCATCCATCCTTTTTGATCTAAACATCCTCCAGAATCTATCTTTCACTGGAAAATGCCTTAGAACCTTAGCTGGAATCCATGTCCTCTCCTCATCAGTGTGCTTATCACTTCACATCTAGAAACGCCACGTCTTGGAAAACTTACCATGTCCTCATATTCCTTACGGTAAAGTATACAATCGTTCGTGCAGGCATGAATCTGATCATATCCAGAACCTAACACTTTCAAGAGTTTTCTCTGGTTAAATTTGTTTGGGATGAATCAGAGCCATTATTTTTTTCAACTTCAGCCACATTTCGCTTCTCAAAAATGCTGAAACTCTTGAAACAAAAAAATCAGAGAGTTTAGCAAGCAGCAAATAGGAGATATTACTAAAAAGGAGAAGGAAGCTTATGAGTACTTGTGTCATTGTCAACACCAAATGATGTCCTCTCCATCACAAAGCTTGAGAGAGAAAGAGGCAAGAGTTTACATTAGATGGAGTCTTCTTTCATCTATTGAGGAAAAATTCATAAGTCAAAAAGCAAAGGTACATTGGTTAAGAATAGGAGATGGGAACAACAAGCATTTTTACCAAGCAGTTACTTTCCGGAAAGCCAGAAATATGATCAAAGAAATTTAGAAGAGTGATGGCACAACAGTGAATACGCATGAAGAGATAAAAGTTGAGGCAGTGTCTCATATTTAGACCTTCCTAAATCAGCCTTTGGAGGATGAAGTGGAAATTGATCTGATGGATTTACAGAACATTATGTGCTTTCGGTGTGAAGAACAAGATCAATTAATGCTGGACAATATGGTCAAGGAGGAGGAGATAAAGAAGATACTATTTGCCATGGAGACTAATAAATCTCCAAGACTAGATGGATACACTTTAGAGTTTAATAAAGTTACTTTTCCAATGATAGGTAAAGATTTTGTAGTGGCAGTGAAATCATTCTTTGATACTAGAATCTTACCAACAAGTATAAACTCTACCATATTGGCTCTAATCCCAAAAAGGAAGAGGCAAGAAAAATGAAAGACTACAGGCCTATCTCATGTTGCAGTGTTATCTATAAGGTAATATCAAAATTGCTAGTAAGTATGTTGAAGAGGATGCTGCCTAAATTCATTGCCCCAAACCAGTACGCTTTTGTAAGAGGTCGTTTATTAATAGAAAATGTATTGCTTGATTCAGAGTTGGTTAAGAACTACTATAAGGATTCAATGACATCAAGATGTGATGTTAAGATAAATATATCAAAAGCTTTGAATCAGTTAATTGGCCTTTTATTATCTACTCTTTCAGCTTTAAACTTTCCGGTAAAGTTCATCTCATGTATAGATAAGTGCATCTCGTTGGCTTCCTTTTCAGTGCAAGTTAATAGAGAGCTAACAAGGTATTTCAGAAGTAAGAGAGGGCTGATACAAGGGTTATCCCTATCTCCATATCTTTTTGTCATTTGTATGAAAGTTCTTACGGAGATGATTGACAAAGCAGGTCTGAACAATAAAATCGGTTAGCACCCCTATTGTAAGGAGTGAAGTCTAACTCATTTATGTTTTGTGGATGATCTATTAACCTTTGATGATGGTAAGATGATCTCAGTTCAGGGCATTCTAGTGATTTTCAAGAGGTTTTCCCAAGCGTCTGGTCTCCATTTAAGCTTGGAAAAATCTACTTTATATATGGTTGGAGTGAAAGAGGTTGTTCAAGAGGAGATTCTGAACCAGTTCTAATTATTTCTAGTTTCCTTCCAGTAAGATACTTGGGATTGCCTCTCATGACAAAAAGGATGAGTTTAAATGAGTACACTTTTTTTTATTGAGAAAATTCGAGCTAAGATAAGTACATGGACAGTGAGAATTATCTTTTGCAGGGAGCCTTCCATTGATAAGTTCTGTTATACGTAGTCTCACCAACTTCTGGATATCAGCATTCAAATTTCCAAAAAAGTGTATTGATGAGATAGATAAGCTCTGCTTAGCTTTCTTGTGGTCTTGTCCGGTTCTAAGTACAAAAAGTCAAAATTTGCATGGAAAGACTGATGTAAACCGAAAGAAAGGATTATGATTAAAATCAGTGGGAGAAGTGAATAATGTAAGTTGTTTGAAGCTTATTTGGCGCATTCTATCATGTAGGACTTTTTATGGATTAAATGAATTCACAAATTTTTCATTCGGAAAGATCCTTCTGGTTTGTTAAAGAGAAAATATATCTTGGTAGTTGGATGTGGAGAAAACTACTTCAATACATGTGTGGTTGGCTCTATCTCTTCACTTATTTTTTCGAAAAAATAAATCCAAAAAATAAATTGACTAATGTTAATTTAGTCTAAGATCTAATATCAATTTGGGCTTGAGTTTGGATCTTAGACTCAAATATGTTTTTTGGGAAACTTCTGGTTAGCATATTGAGAAAATCCAATAAGTTTTGGACTTTTTAACTCATTTTGAATTAGTTTCCGGCATGCAGACCAATAATCCGCTTCTCATTAAGGTTAACTAGATTTTGACCCGCACTTCTAAGTGCGGGTTATAATTTTCTTTACAAATTTTACTTTTTATTCATTTTGTTAATAGTAATTTAGATTTTTAATTATGTAATCTAATTTTGATTATAATTGTTTAACCAACATTATAAACAGTGAGTTATCAATTTAGTTTTTTTAATGAATTATGTGTTATTTGGAGGAGATATATCGTAAGGATTAAGAGATTAAAATAACGATTTCGCATTATATATTTTAATATGTGTTGTATCGTAAGATCATAGTTTGGAAAAATATATATATGTGAAAACAACTATTGTAAAAGTTATGTGGTATATGTTTAATTATTATTTTATTTATCTAAAATATTATTTTATAAAATACATGTTGTAGTCGTATATATAATTTGCAAATTTGATGGAACTATCCGTTAAAAACTTCATTCAAACATAAAGCATAATTTGACGCTTCAAATATTTGAATAATATAAGTATGAAATCATTTTAATATTTTATTAATTTTAAAATATATCAACTGAAATTATTTACTATATGTGAATTTTTTTATAGAAAATTTATAATCGAGATTGGCTAATTAATTTTTCAACCCGTTTAATTAATTAAATATTTTTCAGTTTGATGGAAAAACCTGCTAAAAAGTACAATCGTAAAAACATCAATCGTAATATGTATATATATATATATATATATATATATATATTTGAAACAAAATAAATAGATATTAAAATATATTATAAATATATTTTGAATTAAATCATAAATTAGAGAATCTTAATTTATATATAATAGTTGATGTATAAATTATTAATTATATTTATCAATTAATTTGTTTTGATTTTAATTAATTGGGAAAGTGGGACCCATTAGATTTTGGTTGTTTGGCTACATGTTTAATAATTGTCTTGTTTGGAAACATGGATTGTAGAGATAATAAATCAAATATAAATTGTTTTACAGTTTTACCCTTAATGAAGGTTACAAATCCTAATAATATCAAGGGCAAATTTCGGGAACAACATTTATGTACAATGGCAAATTTATAATCGAGATTGGCTAATTAATTTTTCAACCCGTTTAATTAATTAAATATTTTTCAGTTTGATGGAAAAACCTGCTAAAAAGTACAATCGTAATATGTATATATATATATATATATATATATATATATATATATATATATATATATATATATATATTTGAAACAAAATAAAGAGATATTAAAATATATTATAAATATATTTTGAATTAAATCATAAATTAGAGAATCTTAATTTATATATAATAGTTGATGTATAAATTATTAATTATATTTATCAATTAATTTGTTTTGATTTTAATTAATTAGGAAAGTGGGACCTATTAGATTTTGGTTGTTTGGCTACATGTTTAATAATTGTCTTGTTTGGAAACATGGATTGTAGAGATAATAAATCAAATATAAATTGTTTTACAGGTTTACTCTTAATGAAGGTTACAAATCCTAATAATATCAAGGGCAAATTTTGGGAACAACATTTATGTACCATGGCAAACCTTCCTGTTTTAATAGATTAGATCGTAGTTTTTCATATTTGGTGCTTTCTAATCCTACAGTAATAATTGGTGGAGGATAAAAACCTATTAGCACGTACGGTTAGGCAGAAAAAGAATTAATGAAAATATAACTATTTTAGTTGGTCAAAAAGATAAAAACTTTGGAATCATGCTTTGGTTAGTTGATTATATATTATCATTGCCCAATACAGAAAAGGTCCTTTTATTACTATTTTTACCCATTAACTATCTGGTACACGAAGAATAATCAATTTTAGATTCTATAACATTTTAAAGTCTAAAATTTTGTTTTCCCTTAACTTTTTTTTAGAACAAAATGTTAATATTTTTTTCCTAATTAAATTGTCATGCATCAGCTTTCTCTAATCAATAACGATAATTTATTGGTAATGACCAGTGTTCAAAAATGACTAGGCGGCCGCCTAGGCACCCGGCGGAGGGTTAACGCCGCGATTATAGCCAAATCGTTGGTAAAAATCGGATTCACGCATTGATCCCGCCTAGACCCGCCTAATCGGTGATTAATTCCCGCCTAGCCCACCTAGCCTGCCTAGACCCGCCTAGAGAAGCCTAAAAATATTTGCATTTTTAGCCCAATTTTTATAATCATGTTATAACTCCTTTTGAACACTGGAATTATTATATTCGACAATATGAGCACTTAGTTTATTATAAATAGTATGTGCAGAGATCATCAAATATAATAAATAGATGAAATTTTGTTCCTTTGCACCAAGGAGAGTTTTCTGATTTGGACTCTTCTTATTTACTCCATGTAAACGTTTTCCTTTGCTTCAAGTAGAATTTCTAGTTCTATTTTATTTTTTTGTTCTGTCTTACACAAATACTCTATTTTGTATATTGTGATTGGAACTGATTTTTTTGTATTTTGAGTTAGATGTGAAGTGAAACAATAGCAATTTGCTTATAAATCAGTTTATAACATATTTGCTTACAAAATGTAACCAAAAGTATTAAACTATTAATGTTATTATTTGTATGTTTCATGAATTTTGGACATGAAAGTATGCTAGAGTTATATAAAATTATAGAATTAATATTTAATAACATAAAAAGAGCCCGAAAATTCCGCCCCGCCTAATTTTCGATTAATCCCCGATTTTCTCGTTAGGCGCTAGGCCCAGTCCGACCGTCTGACTAGCGCCTAGCGTTTTTTCGAGCACTGGTAATGACACGAAGTCACGATTCCATAATGTAAACAAATATCCATTTTCGAATAATATTAACACTGTACTTTATATCTTCAAACTCTTTACGTGTTTTATATTTTTCTAAAATATTAATTGTTTTGATTGAGAAATTGTACAGGTGTAGTTTCCTCTTATACTGGCATCTCAAATATTCTGGTTAGCTAAAAATATTGAAACGTTTCCTTTCTTTCTTTTGCTGCCTCTATTTTACACGACATGATTAGTAGATTTCTTTGATTAGAATTATTTAGAAAACTGATATGCAGCAAAGGAATAACGAAGACAGAAAAAAGGAGTACATGAGAATAATTTATCTTTCGATAAGAACAAAAAGTAAAGTATGCAAATTTGTTGGCAAAAGAAAAAAAAAAGTATGCAAATTTACACTTTATTATAGCTCAGTATAATTATTATTAAAAATTATTTGGAACAAGATTCCACAAATAATTTTTTTTTTAAACATATTAACATGATTGATTAACTAAACACTTCATGAAGCAGACATTCTCAGGATATATGACAACTTGTAAACTATTCATTTTCAGATATCTAGCGACAAATAAGTTTTGTCCATATGCGCCACATCAGAGAAAATTATTAATCATTTTTTTTTTTAACTCTTTAAGTATGAATTCTATTAGACTTTTTGTTCTTTTCGGATTGCTCCCAAATACATCTATATATTTCAATATGGATTTTCTTTTTACACGATAAAAACACAAATCTCTCTGAATCAAAAAAAAATATATAAATATTCATTGGTTCTATGATATATTTGAAATGATAGAAATATTAAGATCTTCGATGGGAATGAGGTTTGTTCTGCATAAAATCTCTAACTAGCTATTATAAAAGTAGAAATGAAGACTCGCAACATAAAGAACAAATGCAAGAAGAGAGCGAAGATAGCTTGATATGCCAACGCGAAGATCCGTGGATTTACCGAACCAACCCCATCTCCCCAACGTGCCGGATCGATGCTTCTTGGATCAATTATAGAGTGACCAGCGGATTACGGATTAGGATGGATCTTCAAAAATGTGTCAGGGCTAAAAAGTATGGGAGCATAAGGATGCAAACATAGTTTATCACCGCTACATGTGGAACTATATGAGATGATGTGGGCAATGCCATGCCTTATAGAAGGAAGGATATCTTCGGTTGTAATAGAAACTGATTGTTCGAAAATTACTATGACGGAAGAACCTTAGGATGGGCTTGGTTTCAAGACAAAGATGGATCTATTCCTATGTCTACGAGAGGGTTTTACTCGACCTTGTTTTAATATCTAGGAATGCTAATGTAATGTGTCAACTCCCTTGTAAAAAGGGTGAAAGCACGCATCGATATCTTTTCTCATGTAAGTTTTGATAAGTAGGATCAGTTAGTTCTTCAGAATAACCTGATATGAACAACATTGATTTAATATATAGAATTTAAGATGATAAAAAATTAAACATATTCCTTTTTTGTCACTCAGATTTTCATTCATCTAAAACCTCAAATTGTTTTGGGCTACAAAGAAATTCAGGGCATGCTTGGCTAAAGAGTCAGCAGCACCATTTTGGGCCCGATAGATAAACTTGAAAGAAACAAAATCAAAAAGAGGAAGAAGCGACTTCACGTCAACTAGAATTCCATAGACATCGAAGTAAGATGAGCCGGTAAAGATGGTTTTTATCAATTGGGAGGAATCTGATTCAAAGATCACATATTTAATCCCCAGTTCGGCTGCTTTCTCCATTGCAGCGCGAATTGCGAAGCTCTCAACAACCATGGGTGATTTTACACAATCCAGAGTTGTGGAGTGGGAAGAGAGCATACGGTTTCATTGAAGAAGATCCAAGCCAGACCTGCAACTTTGCTATCAGACCACCAGGAAGCATCCGATCGACAGGTCACGACTTCGATTGGAGAGATGATATCCTGGTAAGGCGAACAATTAATTTGCTTGTGGTCTTTTTCCTGAGCATTTAGCCATTCTCTGGCTTTTGCAATTTATTTTGAAATTATATCATCAGGCGAGGGGCTTCGATCATTGAAGATAAGATTGTTTATGGATTTCCACAGATTCCGGCAAATCCATGGTGCCAAAGGACCGTCAGCGATTCCCGTTGGAGAGAGACAGACATATGATCTAAGTTTATTCCAATCCGAGCAGAAGTTTAAGCATCTAGAAGATTCCACTTCCTTACTCAGAGGATCTTTTCTCCACACATGCAAATCCACATCACAATGGAAAAGGAGATGAGGGATAGTTTCAAGTTCTCCACATCTTTTACATATGGGATCAATAGGAAGGCCTTGCGATTGGAGGCAGGATGCAACCGGTAGAGCATTGATTGCTCAGATTTCTGGGATCCATTTGAATCTTGAAAGATCATGGAGGCAATCCACCTCTTGGTTCTGTAGAGCAGAGAAGTAACCAGATTTCATTGTGTAAGATCCAGACTTATGACATAGCCATATTTTCTTGTCAGGTAACAGATTTGAGCTCGGTTTGATGCTCTTAATGGTGTCTTCATACACAGGTAGCATTTCCTGTATCTTGGTCAGATTCCAGATTGTTGTGTTTGCGCACATTTCTCCGATGTATAGAAATTTTGACATCTCTTCCATTTCCAATTGCTCAGTCAAGGTGAGAGGCTATAAGATCTCTTCCTATTAGAATGCTTCTCCAACCGTGAGAGCATGAAGCTTGAGGCTTACATCTAGGAAGTTTTGGTCAGGGCATTACTTGCTGAGTAGAATCTTGGCTAGCAGTGAGTTAGGATTCTCAATAAGTCTCCAACTGATCTTTGCTAAGAGTGCATCATTTATGCATTGCACGTCTCTGAATCCTAACCCGCCATCACTTTTTGATCTTGTTAACTTGTCCTACGCAACCCAAGCAATCTTTTTCTTACCCGCCTTAGCATCCCACCAGAACCGAGTGAGCTCAGATTGAATCCGTTTGCAGAGAGATCTCGGGAGTTTGAAGCAAGACATTGCAAAATATGGCATGGTGGACATGACACTTTTCAGCATAATGAGTTTGCCTGCGGTGGATAGGAACTTGGTGGATAGACTGTAAGCCTTCTGTCTGATCCTCTCAACTATGGATGTAAAACGATCCTTTTCTTTCTACCAAAATGCTCATACAAGCCAAGGTATTTGCCAACAACCCCCCCCCCTCTTCTCGCTCAATCTTAAGAAGACTCTTTACTTTTGTTTTTAGCTCAGTGGGTGTTTTCTGGAAAATGTTATTGAGGATTTTAGACATTTTATGCACTGGCCAGAATCTAGGTGAGATAAGACAACTATAAGTAAGTCTTTGTATGCTCCTAAAGGTAGAATGAGAAGCATGTTATACAAGTTTATGTTCCTTTGAACCATTCTTAAGTAACCCTTCTAAAAGACTATAAATTTTTTTTTTTTTTCATATTGTTCCAGGATCGACTTCAGCGTCTCAATGCTCCAGGGATTTGTTCTACAGAATAACATTGTATCATCCGCAAAAAGCAGATGATTTATTCTCAGGCTATTTTTAGACACTTTGATCCCTTAAATATTTCCTTCCTCTTAAGCTCATTGACACAAACCAGACAAGACTTGGATGCACAATATGAATAGGTAAGGCGATAAAGAGTCCCCTTGTATTATACCTCGGTTAGGAAGAACTTTGCCTCTATGTTGATCATTGATGAGGAAGGAATAGCTTAATGTAGATACACATTACATGATCCAATTAGGCCAAGTGTTATGGAAACCTAGCCGAAGAAGGACATACTTGATAAAACCCCATTCAAGTCTGGCATAAGCCTTGCTCATATCGGTCTTAATGGCCATAGAGAAGTGTTTTTTGTTGAAGAAGTCTTGAGGAAACGTAGAACCTCATGAGTTATTAGGACATTATCTTGAATAATTCTTTTGGAACATAGGCATATTGATTCTCAGATATAAGATTAGACAGAATCCTCTTCAACCTTTTTGTTAGGACCTTAGATATTATATTGTAATACACATTGCATAGGGAAATTGGTCGATAGTCGCTAACTTTCCTTACAGTTTGCACTTTAGGAATCAAGCAGATATGATTCTCATTGATTGATTCTAGAAGTCCCACTTGTGAAGAAGTGCTGAATTTCTTCAATGATACCAGGTCCAACCGATGTCCAATTTTCTTAGAAGAAGGATGCTGAGAATCCGTCGGGTCTCGGGGCCTTATCAGCATGGATAGAGAAGGTAGCTGCTCTAATCTCCTTGGAATTTTGATTAGTTATGAGTTCTCTTCATCTGTGACCAAAGGCTTGAAAGGCTTATTGACAGTTTCGTCTTATTGATTCTTGGTTGAGGAGAACATGGAGGTGAAGTACTCGACTATGACTTGTGCTATTTGAGCTTCAAAGACTGTCGTTCCATCAGGTTTTTCTAGAACTGAGAATTTATACAGAGCTGATTTTTCTTTAGTGATGGCATGAAAATAGCTTGTATTTTTCTCTCCTTGTCTGAGCCAGATAAGCATGCTTCTTTGGCGCCAGAAGGCCTCCTCTGCTTTATAAGCCTCAAGGAGCTTTCCGTTGATTGCATAAATGAGATCAGTATTTGGGGATGGGGAGGTCATTGCAGTCTCCAGCTCTTCCTTTAGGGAGTCTATTTGCTCGTTTTCCTTGGCATTTCTGTCTTTGTTCCATCGTACAAGATCTGAAAGGACATTGGAGATCCGTCTCCAGACAAGTAGATTTTGATCTCCATTCCACACTACTTCAATAAGATTCTTCTTGAATACTCTTCAGTCTTCTGTCAAAGCGAAATAAACCTTTGTGCCTCATTTTTTCAGGTTCAAAATAAGATATTATAGGCTTGTGGTCAGAGCCTTGAAATCTAGGGTATTCACACCTAATCATGGGAAAAGGTTTTGCCCATCCAGGATTTACCATTGCCCGATCAAGCCGGCATCTTATGACTTGATCTCCCCTAACTCCTCTTCAGGACAATGGATCGCCAGAATGTGGAAGGTCGAAAAGGTCACCTTGGGATAAGAAAGATCAGAAATCAGAATATGAGCTTTCCGGTCGCTGAATTCCTCCTTCTTTTTCCACATCGCTTGATATATCATTCAATTCCCCAGTAATAAAGAAAGGGTCATCACACATCCGAGTAAATTTGAGGAGGTAATCCCATCCCTCTTTCCTTAGTCTTCTATATGTGCTTCCGTAAATGAAAGCACCATAGAAGTTTTTGTTCTCCACTTTTATGCGAGTATGGATTAAGTTGGGATTTGCTTCCAGGACTTGTAAGTTTAAATCATCTCTCTAAAACAGTGCAAGCCCTCCTGATGCTGGCTGCTGGGGGGAACAAGATTTATGTTTGAGAAGCCCATCCATTTGAGTTTTTCAAAGACAAATGAATCCGGATTTTTGGTCTCCGATAGGAATATAATGTCTGGGAGGATTCGTCGACAAATCTCCCTGATTCGTTGGACTGTCAGGGGGCTCCCCAGCCCCTGGCAGTTCCATCTTGCCACTCTTAAGGACAAGGATAATTTAGATCCCAAAAATCTTTGGTAGATTTGCTCGACGCTGGGATCAGAGAGATTCTTGGGTTACCCCTTAAGGAGCTTTCACCATCAAATGGTACATCTAGATTCAGTTTCCTGCGTGGGGAGGCTCTGATTTGGGTTGCTTTCCTCTTGCGAGTTGAAGTTCCTGCAAGGATTTTTGGACTTAGTTGAATCACCTTCTTGGTTGGGGGACGTCCTGTTTTGCACTTGGTAGTTGAGGTTTTAGCTCGAGGAGCAGCTTTATGAGGAACATCCGATTGCAGGGAGTTGTTAGTTGGGCCAAGTCTGAGAGCTGTGAGGATTTTTTCTTGGGAGTTTTGTTCCTGAACATCATCAGCATGGAGACTTTGAATATGCTGGATTTGATTGGCCAAAGACTTTATAACCATTTGTCTCGCAGTTTCTTCAAATTGACCTTCGGCTTCAGCCAATCTTATTCTTTCTCTTCGAGCTGCATTTTCAGTTAGATCGATGCAACTAGAGTACTAAATCATAACATCCCTTAATTCAGTCATAGCCAGGTTGATTGCTTGCTGAGGGAGGTCAGAAGATTCTTCTAGATTTCCTCTAGCAAGAGAAGGTTCTTTCGCAGGGGTTGGACTTTTCCCTGTCGATGAAGGTAGGATAGTGCCTTCTCTCTCCACATGAGTTTTGGGATCTGTGAGGCATGTTCTCTTTTTGATAGTCCATGAATGCGAGATTAGACTGGTTTGAATGGCGCCATGAAGGGTAAGACTCGTTGTTATGCCTTCTTGATAATTGATAGTCTTTGGCTTGGTAGTAAGATGGTCGCCTTGACAAATGGTTTCTCAGGTCGTCACGATGGATTGGAGAATGAGAAGGCCTAGTCTTCTTGTGGGGAGGGGATCTGCGCCTTGGGTTTGAGGGTTCTCTTGGCTAATTCTTTGGGCTTGTGACATGATGCTAACAGTCAGAAGCTTCATGGTCAAGTTTATGGCAAAGGGAACAATGCTTTTCAAGTTTTTTCGTAGACTAGGGAAGCCATAGCCTCAACACCATTATGGAATTCGACAGCAGTGGACATGATGAGAGGAAGTAAGCCATCGATAGAGACTCTCATTTTTGCAGATAGGGGAGAGATTTCACAATCTTTAGAGTGACCAATGTTTTTTTCGATACACCTTAGAGTCTCATCAGACCAAAGATGGAGAGGGAGTCCCTGGACCTTAATCCCAAAGGGAATTTAAGAGGGGAAGTTTCTGTCTAGGGAGGGTTCCCATCTTTGCAAAATAATCATCCACTTGGCGAAGTGGTACGGTCTGTTTGCTAGGACAAGTTGGACATCCTCTTCAGAAGCAAACTGAAACTGGAAAAGACCTTGGCCGAGATATGCTCCTATGGCTCTGGAGGCAGTCTTCCAATGATCAGAGAAGAACAGAATTAAAGACCATATACAGTGAAGCTTCACATTGGTAACTCTACCAATCAAAGTGAGAGAGTGTTTCCTTATGAGAGCGGACGTATCAAACTGAGAAACGACAACTTTCTGTGTTCGCGGGGGTGGCTAGAGGAGGCTATGCCTTTCTCTTTGTCATCATAGGAAGACGACGAATCATTGTTGCAACTGGAGGCAGTGAAGTGAGCTTGTGAATCGAGGAATAGTAGTTTTGAGAAGGAGGTTCAGCACTGAAGACAGTGAAGAGAGTAGGTATTGGGCTTAACAGGAGCCAGTGGATTTGAGTCTTCACCGGCGGAGCGAGGGCAACATGACGGAGAGATTTGAAAGTATTTGGAATATGAGCTGTCTACTTCATGGTTCAGAGATGATTTGAAAATCTTCTATAATGGTGAAAGCTCATAGCCGTTGAAGGGAAATAGGTTTAAGAGCTCCTAAAAATAGTTACCATTTTTGGTGAAGGTTGGTTACTCGGGAGCTCGAAATTTGTATCTGAGCTTTGAGAAGCCAACTCCCCGGATTGTGTGCCAGAGAGCAAAATCTCTCACTACAATCTCTCACTAGACACGACAAGCACAATAATAAAAAAAAAGAACTTAAACATATTCAATTTGTTATTTTAATGAGCCGGTTAATTTTTTTTGCATTGATGAACTAAAATTTAAAATTTACTATTGTCATATAGCTAATTATAAAAAAAATGTTCCCTTAAATAATATGATATATTAGGAAATTAAAAAGTGTCTTATGTAACAGAAGTAAAATATATAAAAAGTGACAAGAAATTTTTTTTTTTTGCCAACGATTTTCATAAAGAAACGCCTATAAGGACAAAAGAGAGCAACATGCCCATTTACAATCAGTTCAGTAGAGAAATTAAACCGGCTCAACAGAGCTTAAATGAAACCGACTAAAAGATAAGATCAAAGACTCCATGTGTCGGATCGGAAGGCGACACCGCCATGCAACAGCCGATGAAGCAGCTCCGCTGGAAAAGCCACTAGAAATCACCACAGCGCGACGCAGCTCTGTTCATGCAGCAAGCCAAGTTGCGGATCCGGCCTCTCCGATAAGATGCCATCGAAAACGAACTACCTAGAAATAGTCGCAGCTTCAACTTCTCACCGGACTATACCACGCCGAGGAGGCTCCACCGCCGGCCAAATCAACGACAGATGGCCCTTGAAACGTCCATAGGCAAACGGACAAAGCGATAAAGATATTAATCCACGAGGAGATAGGACCAAGAGAGAGGAGGAAGATAACCGGACGCCATGATGGGAGAAACGGCAGGGAGAGCGAGATCGATTAGCTCCGATAGTAATCGGAAAAGTGCATCGACTGGGAGCAACACAGGTAACCCGGACCTTATTCAAACTAAAAGAGAAATCCGATCAAACGATCGGAGAGTATGAACAACAAAAACAGAAAGACGCTTAAATCAAACCCTCGTTTCTGAAAGATAAGAATCCGAGAAGAAGAGAAGGTGAATCTCAAGCCCGAGAGAAAATTCTCTCACTAGGCTAGAGAGAGAGCATCCTCTTCTCTAGATCCCCTGACAAGAAACATATTTAACTTCAGAAATACATTATATCAATCATGATAAGGTTTGAATTGATTATGCTACCATAAAACTAAAATGGTGTAAAAGAATCATTGATGGGAATTAGAAATCTTCGTCCAAGTCTTACTCATTACATGCAGATAATGAAAGCGCTTATCGGACTACAGGAGGCTGTCGGTGTCAGAAAACCGTGGAGAAAGACGGCGAGAACGGGCTGAGATGACTTGAAAACGGGTGACGTGACTACCTCCCCGGCACCGGCATCAAAAGCCGTCCAGGGAGCAAACTGAAGAAGAAGACGAGTAACCTCGATCGGCGCGCCTGGGAGAGTCGAGAGCTCCAAAGTCAAAATTGTCTACAATGAATAAAAAATATTATTTTTATTTAATTAGGAAAGAACCGCGTTTTTAGTTTCAGTTTACATATATTTGATATATTTTTAGTTTTTATTGTTACAATTAAAATTCTCTTATAGTTTCTTTTTTGATGATCTTAATAATTCATAAAAAAACATACATTACAATGCATATTTTGTTTTAGTTTTTGTTATAAATAGTTTGATTTCTATATTTATTTTGATGATCAATTTTTCTTGCGTTTTTAGTTTAAGGGTTTCAAGACCTTTTTATTATTTTAGTTTCATGTATATTTCATATTTTCAGTTAATTTTCAAAATTTATTATTTTTATTCGTTGATAGATGAATATTAAGTTACAAATATAAAATGTATATACGGTATTTATATGTTTATGATATTTTAAAATTAAATGGAAATTTTTCATATTTATATTTTAATAGTTTTTATTAGTTAAATTTATATTAAACAATTTTAAATAATATAATTAATTATGTATATGTCTTAGTTTTAAAAAAAAAACTGATAGACATTATAAAACTAACATTTATTTACATCGTATGCCATTGTGATTTTGATTTTCATTAAGGATAAAGTTGAAAAACATTTATATTTAGTTTATTAATAATATTTTCTAATATCTTTTATTTTTTTATATCAATCCTAATCAAATCTAATAAATTTTATTTTTCAAACTTTGTAAAATAATAATTAATTTCGTAATTAATATTAAAAACATATTATAAATTATTATTAACTAAATTTTGATTTATAAAAATAAAAGCCAAACATAATTAAGTTATTAAATCAATTTATACATATAATTATATAATTTAATACATAACTAATTTTTATAAATTATAAAAGTAATTAAAAAGCATACACAAACAACAAAAATTCATATTTTTGACATCATTCAAAATGAATATTATAAAAAATAAATACTCAAATTACCATTAATTAATTTTTAACTAAAATATTTTTTTAATTGATTAAATCCTTTTAAAATTAATTAATTTTATATATTATATTTTGGTAAAATAATTTTTATTCAAATATAAAGTTTAAAATCTAATTTTCTATAATATATTTTGATTGAAAAAAAACAAAAAAATGATATCGGCTTTCGTTTTTAACTAATTAATGGGTTATACTTTTATTCAGGCTAATGTAATTAAAATAATTACTTATATTTCATTTTTATTTATATGTAATTTCTATAAGAATAAATCTAAATTGAAATATATCTTCAATATTATTTTAAATTTATTTGTACAATTCTATAAAATATTCTTTTGAATTTTATAACGACATGTATATCTATTTTAAATTATATTTTTTCTTTAAAACAACATGTGAGTTTTGAAAATTTTAAATTAATAAAAAAATATTTATATACATAATCTTAAAATTATACGAAAACAAGATTAATTTTTATATTTATAAAATATAAATAACAAAACTATATATCATTGTAAACCAACATAACGATCAATAAACTAATAAAAACAAATAAAATTTAATTAAACTAATATTCCGCGTTTAACACTAACCAAAAATTTTTATCAAACATAAGATGTTTAGAAATTTTAAATTATAATTTTAAAATCTAAAACAACGGCTAATAAATTTTTATATAATTAGTTGATCAAAATTTTAAACTATATTAGAAAATGTAAAATTTAAAATTTAAAATAATAATTAATTTGCCCTAAGCGCGAATTAGAGTCTAGTTTATATTATAGTTAACCGAACCAAACCACTTACATTCTTAAAATTTTACAACTTGATTTATTTTAGTTTAATATATATATATATATATATATATTTAAAAAGAATAGGTATAATGCAACAAATTGATTGTTATTAAGCTAATGACATTAAATAATATATAGGGGGAACATGCCGCGCAATACTTGAATCTTTTTGAAACTTGAAGTTTCTTTGTGTGCTAAGTCATGATTAGTAATATTATTATTTATTTGTATTATGGTTGTTGTTCTTATAATTTGTTATCATGGGCTAAGAATGGCTATTGATTTGACATCACTTCGCAATACCTTGCTTGTTAAATATACCACAATTAAAACATCTACACTATAAAACTATGAATAAATGGATGAATCTTCCTTGAAAGTGCTATTTTCAGTCCTTTTGATTTTTTTGTCCTCCACATTGAAATAAAAACAATTTTAAATACAAGAAGAACACATGCGACTTTGTGAGCTTCTCCGTTTCTTCTTTTGTTTTCTTTTTCTTTCCGGATTTTAGAATTCTTTAGTCAACAAAATACAATTAAAAAAAAAACATAATTCTCTCTGGACTCTAGAGTTTTATTCAGTCAAATTACCAATTATGCTAAAAGGTATTTTCCTTAAGTGTTCTAAATGATAACTTGATAAGAGTTGCGATACAAAAATAATATTATTATTTGAATTCAGGGGGAAACCGAGTTGTGATGGGAGAAAGGAATTTATACGGATTGATTATTTAGCTGAAAGGAAAGTACATAAATTTATAGCATTCTTATGGTAAATACTAGGTGGAGTGCTCGCACTTTGTACGGACATAGCAATATTTTGTTAGAGTAAAAAAAAATTAAAAATTATTTTCATTATAAAATATTTTAGATTCATGAGATTTAGATTCCGATGAAATGTGGTTGATTAGCTTCTTCATCGCCATACTCTCAAATCCACCGTCATCATCATCTTCTTTTTCTTCTTCTTCGTCTTCTTCTTCCGCTTCTTCCTCTTTCTCTCTCTTATTTTCTTGCTCTCCCCTTATTATCCGTACCTCTTCTTCTCGGCCCTTCTCCTCTCTTCTTCTTCATATTCTTCTTCTTCTTCCCATGTTCGTCTCTCTCTCTCTCTCTCTCTCTCTCTCTCTCTCTCTCTCTCTCTCTCTCTCTCTCTCTCTCTCTCTCTCTCTCTCTCCCCATCTTCTTTGCTTCCTCCGCTCACTTTCGCATCTCTTCTTCTTCTTCGCCTTCCTCTCATTCTCCCTCCTCTCTTCTTCTTCTTCTTCTTCCCATGTTCGTCACTCTCTCTCTCTCTCTCTCTCTCTCTCTCTCTCTCTCTCTCTCTCTCTCTCTCTCTCTCTCTCTCTCTTCCTCTGCTTCTCTCCACCTCCTCTCGCCTTCCTCTCATTCCACATCTTCTTTGCTTCCTCTGCTCTCTTTCTCATCTCTTCTTCTTCGCCTTCCTCTCATTCTTGTTTTTCTTCTTCTTCTTCTTCTTCTTCTTCCTCTTTCTCTCTCTGTCTCTCTTCTTCTTTGTCTTTTTCTTCTTCTTCTTCCCATGTTCGTCACTCTCTCTCTCTCTTCCTATGCTTCTCTCCACCTCCTCTCGCCTTCCTTTCATTCCCCATCTTCTTTGCTTCCTCCGCTCTCTTTCTCATCTCTTTTTCTTCTTCTTCTTCCTCTTCTTCCGCTTCTTCTTCCTCTATTAAGTTGTATGTGCTTCCAACCAATTGGTAATGAGTGGATTGGCTTTTACCCTATATATATTAGTTAATTATTTCTCCAACTACCGATGTGAGAATTATTTTCATTAAGGGTAGGCTGGTAATTAACCTCGTGAGAATGAATCTGATGCATTCTTACTTCCATTCCTCTTCCTCTTCCATAATAAGTTGATAAGTGGAGTGACCTATATACTTTATATATTACTAAGGATCCCTTCCAACTACCGATGTGAGACATTATGTCCCTAATACGACGATTTTGTAAAGGAAAAATTAACATAACCTAGAGGACTCGATTTTAGGAAAATTAACATAACCTAGAGGGCTCGAATTTTAAGGGAATTTTACATAATTATGAGGAAAAAAAATTCATTAAAATTTTATTAAAGGTATGCTGGTAATTAACCTCGTAAAAATGAATCTGGTGCGTTTTCACTACTCAATTATATAATTAGATACTGATATATGTAAGTCACTTTCTTCAGAACCATCTATATAGCATTATTGGCTCCATTAAATTAAATTGTTATCCCTTTAATTCACTATTCTGAGGGCTCTGAGGGCTCTTTCGCTACGCCTCTATCTATGTGAATCTTAGGCTACGAATGGGAAGTGGTAATTAAGTGGTTCCCACACAAGGTGGATCGTCCGCAGTGTAATTTCCCATTCAACATAACTATTAATAATTTGCAGTTCAATCAAATATAATAATAAAATATATATTGAACCACTTGCAGATCTGTTTATAAGGAAATTTCAAAAAACGCAAGTGGAACTTGATACGCTCCATATATGGGGTGTTTCAAGTGTAGTTTTTACTTTTGTATTTTATTTTATTCCAATTTTAGTTATTTCATTTTGGAAAACTAATATGTATTGGTGAACATATTAATTTATCTATTGATATAAGTTTGTATTTTTTATTAATACTAGATTTGAACATTTTTATATGGACCCGAATATTGATATGGAACCGATTCAAAAAAATCAGTTTAGATTAGGTTCGGAAATGCTACTATTATACATGAACCGATCCGGATCCTAGTGGACCCAACCCGAACTTGACCCAAAAATAGTCCGATTTTAAATGGTCCTTAATTTTTATTTATGATAGATCCAATACCTATAAAGATCTGACAAAACCTGATCCAAGTATCTGAATGTCCAAACTTTTTAAAAATTGTTTTAGAATGTATAATTTATGGATAAATTATATAATTATCTATTTATCTATTGATGCCGTTTTTATATATTTTGATATTATGAAAATAGTTTTAGTGTATAACTAAGTTTGGTCCGCACTTATACTGTCTGATCCGTCTGAAGCGCTTGATCGCTTGATCTGCAATGCTTGATCCGCTTTTTCCATTCGAAACCTCAATCTTATATTTTGAACCGTCTGATCCGCATGATCCGCACTTGTACCGCCTGATCTGCTTGATCCGCACTTGTTCCGTCTGAACCACTTGAACCGCTTGATCGGCAACGCCTGATCCGCTTTCTCCATTCGAAGTCTTAGAATCTCTCTACTGTATACATTATTAATTTTATTTTTCTATATATATATATATATATATATCAAAATATCTATGAAAAATCTTTGTTTAAGTTAATGGACCATATCAGCCGTAATAAATAATCCATATTTTTAAAAACCAAAATCATGGAAAACATTTTCGGATTTGATAGGATATTTGATATAGTTTATATGTTTATGTTTATATGGTTGGTAAACATTCAAACAATACATAATTTATTGTTTCTTACTCAATTCTACATCAAATACATTGCATTTCAAACAATTTCTTCTTTTTTTTTTCATTGAAGGATTGTGCATTCATTGTGGAATAAACCAAGAATATACATATCATTTAAAATCAAAGTCAGTGAGTTACCCAAACTCCCGGAAAACTAAAGCTAACGGATAAACAACATTTCTAGAAACATTAGTCAGCGGACAAAAGATAATCCCCGGAACCAATACAAAAGATCTAAAACAAATATCTAAACATTAGTTATACATGAACAAACCACGGGTCAAACTTAATTCCTTTAGTTTGGATCTTATGTTTTTTGGTAAATAACTAATATTATTTTTGATTAGCCAAAAAAGAAAACTAGTAGTAGGATTTTGCTGACAACAAAAACAGAAAGAAAACAAGTGGGGTTTTCTGATCTACCTCTTTACCATCAAATTGTTTTCAAAATTTAAGGTGTTGTTCTTTTGTGCGTTGCATCTCATTGTTCTTCTAATGGTATTTAAGAAGTGCATCCAGATACAAAAATCAGATATTGCATCCAAAATAATTGAAAATCCGGATGCATTTGAAAGTTGAGTTGAGACGCACTTTGGTGCGTCTCAATTATCAAAACTCTAAAATAAGCATTTTTCACCAAAACCGTAAAACAGTGTTTTGCCACCAAGATCACAAAATGTCATTTTTCGCCAAAATCACAAAATAACATTTTTTCGTCAAAACCGCAAAATAGCGGTTTTTCGATAAAACCGCAAAATTGCAATTTTTCGTCAAAATAAAAAATTCGTGTTTTTCACTAAAACCGCAAAATCGCGTTTTCCTGCCAAAACCGCAAAATTGTATTTTTCCCGCCAAAACCACAAAATCGCATTTTCCCGCCAAAACCGCAAAATTGTGTTTTTCCGCCAAAACCGCAAAATCGTGTTTTCTCGCCAAAATCACAAAATCACGTTTTTCCGCCAAAACCTCAAAATCGCGTTTTTCCGCCAAAACCGTAAAATCGTGTCTTCCCGCCAAAACCATAAAACAGCGTTTTCTGCCAAAACCGCAAAATTGCGTTTTTCCGAAAAATCGTGTTTTCCCGCCAAAACCGCAAAATTACAATTTTCTGGTAAAACCGCAAAATCATAGTTTTCGCTAAAATAATGTTTTCCGCCTAAACCACCAAAATTGTGTTTTTCTGCCAAAACCGCAAATTATGTATTGGCGTCAAAACCGAAAAATCGTGCCCCCCCCCCCCCCTTAAAATCGCAGAATAAATGTTTTTCGTCAAAACTGCGATTTTCTGGCTAAACCGAAAATACTAGTTTTCCGTCAAAACCGCAAAATAGCGGTTTTTTTCCAAAACTGTAAAATTGCGTTTTTCCGCCAAAACCGTAAAATAATGTTTCCCGTCAAAATCACAAAATCCAAACCTTAAAAATAATGTATCCAACTAATATATACAAACACACAAAGAAACATAAATGTATCTAGACGCAATTTCCAGACGCAATTTCTAAATGCACAAAAAAACTACATCTGGATGCAATGTTTGGAAACTGCACCTGGACGCAGTTTCTAGACGCAATTTCCATATGAAGAAAAGAACAAGGCCTAAGTATATCGATGGCAAAAGAAATCAGCTAACTTCAACAAATGTTTGTATGACTGAGTCGTTTTATATTCATATTGTTGCCAAAAAATATCAGGTAGCCTTTGTTGCTTTCAATGAGTTATGTATGTCGATTTGTTGGGTGGGTCATTTGACTTAAGCAAACCAAGATCCTCTATGTTTGGGATTATTAAAGAACAATATAATTTCATGATAAAGAGCATAATAAAATCAATGTTTCACTCCACTAATTGACATTATATTAAAGAATGGAATATTCTTCCCGGGTCAAGGAATTAATTTGTGCATACGTTGAAATCATTACTAAACTTCAACATTCACACAAAAAGGAAAGGACAACTGACAAGTCATTTTCAATATATAAAAGGTCAAACAACACAAACATAAAAATACAATGTAACTTATTAAAATTTACGTTCTTCTAAAAATTATTGGAGGACCATTGTCTTATTAAGAGTCTTTCACCAGAAAGACGAAGAAGAAGAAGCTGTGTATTGCAAATGAGACTGTTGCACCACAATGCTGCTCCCGAAAGCTTCCTCTACCTCATGCAGCCCATCCAGTTTCTGCACATAATTATTTTAACAAATTGAGATCATTTTTCTTCTTAATTACAATTACAATATAATAATGCTTTTTATTGTATTCAAATTTATTTATGACTGTTTATTTTTTGACAATACATGATGAAAAGAACGTAGTCTATTACGGACCAACATGCATATATGCAAAAACTGTTAAAACATATATGAAAAAAACCTTTTACAAAAACAAAAAATATATATATATATATATGAAAAAACCTATTTGATTTCTACAATTTTACAACAGCTATGCCAATTCTATACATTCCTTCATATGGTTTAATCCGTATGAGTATTATTTTTTAGGGCAAATTGCATTAATAGCACAAAAAACATGACTTTTCAAAAATACAACACCAAGGAAGAAAAATCATAAAAATAGCACAAAAACATGTTTTGTCACTAAATTAGCCTTAATCCTAAATTTTAAATACTAAACCCTAAACCCTAAATACTAAACCCTAACCTTGAATAATAAACCCTAAACCTTAAATACTAAACCCTAAACCCTAAATAATAAACCCTAAACCCTAAATAATTAACCTTAAACCCTAAATTATATAATGCTATAAAAGTCTTTGTAATTAAAATAATGCTAAAAATGTGAATTATTTTTCTTGGTGCTATATTTATGATAAGGTATGTTTTTTGTGCTATTTTATGACTTTTCTCTATTTTTTATCATCGACAATTACACATATTATCGAAATGAAACCTGTGTCATGACTCATGACACATGCATGCACGACATATATTGTCATCGATATGTATATGCATTGTAGTTATGATACATGCACTATTTTTTAATTTTATTTTGAATAGCGTGAAAATTCGGGAGCCGAACTCGAAATCATAAACCGATTTAAAGATTAATTTTCCTATCAAAAAAATTTGAACTCTGGAACACAAAGCACACTTTTGGTTTATTTAACATGTATTTTGACTAAAAATATTGAAGTCAAAAACTAGTTTTTGAATATGATTTACCCAAGAGAAAAGTCGTAAAATAGCACAAAAAACATACCTTATCATAAATATAGCACCAAGGAAAATAATTCACATTTTTAGCATTATTTTAATTACAAAGACTTTTATAACATTATATAATTTAGGGTTTAAAGTTAATTATTTAGGGTTTAGAGTTTATTCTTTAGGGTTTAGGATTTAGTATTTAGGGTTTAGGGTTTATTATTCAAGGTTAGGGTTTAGTATTTAGGGTTTAGGGTTTAGTATTTAAGATTTAGGGTTAAGGCTAATTTAGTGACAAAACATGTTTTTGTGCTATTTTTATGATTTTTCTTCCTTGGTGCTATATTTTTGACAAGTCATGTTTTTTGTGCTATTAATGCGATTTGCCCTTTACCCAAAGCTCGGCGTCGTCTTCTTCAGTGTTGGGGATTTCTATAACTTCATCGTTTCGTGCGAATCTGCCACGTATTCGAGGTCTACTGTCCGCCAACGTTTTCCGGCATGCATACTTTTTTTTTTGTTTCCATCCAAAAAAGTTACTAATCAATATAAAGCCTTCAAAATTTGAGAAATGTAATAATTAAGATTGTTTACCTTTATAGTTTTGGTGAAGTTTCTCTGGTTTCGTTTAGCTCTGTACTTTGAAATCTTCTCTTTACGTTCTTCTGCACTATAACGTCCCACCTTAAAGTTCTGTTCCTCGGAAAACGGCGCCGATGAGTTCGCCGAAGATCCATGCTCTGCAAAATTCTTTCTTGGGTTCTGAAAAAGGAGAATCAAAATCAATACTTTCAGTAAAATTAAAACAAAAAGAGCTAAGAGGAAGATACGAAGCAAAACTAAAAAAGAACAGAGACCTGCAAATCTCCTGTGCTGTAGACTCGTCGCATCATCTGACCGGAAAAGAAGTCATTTTCCGGTGAGTTCAAGGTATTGTAATGGAGATTTAAAGAATCCATTATCGGAATGTTGTTGAACGGAATCTGATTTGCGTTTCCATCGACGGAATTGGTACTAAAGCTTCTCTGCATATATCTCCCTGCACTCTCTATTGCACTGTAGCTTCTCGCCATTGATGCAACCGTTTCCGTCTGATTATGACCGGAGCTGCCGTAAAACTGCTCTGTTTTGATGTCATCGGAGAAATTAGGATATAATCCGGTGGGAATTTGTTGAGATAGAGTTAGGGTTCCGAGAAGGTCGCTTGGAGGAGATGAAGAGAGGATGTGAGGGCCGAAATGGTCAAACATGTTGAAAGGTTCATCAACAGAGTAAAGTTCGTTATTGCAGAACAAATCTGTCGTTGTTGTGTCTGAAGAGAACATTTCTGGACTAGAATTCCGGAAAATTGAGGAACAAGATGAAGAAGAACCATCAAAGATATAAAGATCTGAAGAAGTCATTTTGAAACTGATGAAGTGAAGAAACTCAGTTTATGTTCTGTTTTTTATACCAAAAATGGCAAAAGTTAAAAACTTTTTTGTTTGTTTTCTGGGTTTCTCTGTTTCAGAACCAAGACATGACAGGTCAAGTTTCTTTTGTCTGCTGAGTGACAAATGTATTTATAACGGCGGGAAAAAACAATTAATTTCACTAATATGTCCTTATGTTTGTATATATATTGTGGAACTTTCTCATAAACTTTTATATTCTTACATTTCTAACCCAAATGCTTACGTTCGAATAGTTTAATTCAAAACCACTTGGTCTTTTTTATCTTTTTGATTGTATGATGTGAGCAAAAGCTCCTTTTTGTTGTTATATTACTATTCAAATCTTAATTACGTTATAGAATCTAATTCCGTCATTGCCATAGCTGTTGAAAATGTATTTTTAGCTTATATAATTAATTTTAAGCTGTAGTTGAGAATATTCGCGACTTTGCTACCAACATTGTGCTTATTTGCAGTTAATGTTTTTTCTAGAAAAATAAACTTTTTATATGATCAGTATTTACCGATAATATTATCAGAGCATTCATGTTTCCCAATAACAATGTAAATGAAAGTTAGTAGGGCGAAAGTAAGATTTCGAACCTATCATAATATAAGTGTTTTATTACTTCATTGCGTTGTCACGGTGAAAAGGTTGAATTAAAATGTAAATTTAATACAGTGGACCTAATGTTGCTCGAGATAGTAAATGAACGTACACAGGAGCGGAGCCATGTTCAGAGTAGGGGGTCAAATGACCCCAGTAAAAAACAAAAAATTAGCTTGTTTGTTTAACATTTATCAAGCTCTGTTAGATTATTGGTTGTAAATCACCTTATTTGATCCACTAATTCACTTATTTATCTCTTTGACCCCATTAACGAAATTTTAAAGTGTCATTTTATCAATTTTTTCGTTTTAACCACTATTTTTTATTGGGCTAAAGCTTTGTTTTACTTTGTCGTGCCCATTTTTCCGTAACTAAAAATTGTCAATGTGTTCATTTATTTTTGTTCTATATATTTACTTTACTAATTTTATGTTTAAATTTTATTAATATAACTACACAATTGGAAACTTAAATGTTTAATATATTATTAATATTTCTATTGAAATTTTTTTTTTGACATATATAAAAACATAATTAGTTTGTTGGGTAGCATATAAATAATTTGTGTAGAATAATTTTTTTAAAAGCATAATAATATAACAGTTATATATAATAACCCCGGTCAAAAATATTTTTAGATCCGCCAATGAATGTATATACATACATTATTTAAAATACAAATATTTAATAAGCCAAATAGTAGAATTTATTGTACTCAATGTATCTTTTTGAAAAGTAATTACAGTTTTGTATCTTTTGAATTCTACTTACAATTTTGTGTCTTTTTTTGTAGGGTCCAGCGTAAAAAAAAAACAAAATTAACCTCAGAGGAGAGAGAAATGAATAAAAAGTCATAGATAGATCTACTTGAAGGAATTTCTAGCAATTCCTAATCCAATTAGGCAGCCCTAGTCTGAATTCCAAGCATAGGATCTAGGGTTCATATAATCGAATCAATGGGATCTCGAGATTACCTGTTGATTAGCAGCGGAAGGTTTGCAAGTAATCGAGATCTCGAAGCACCTCAAACGCTGTGCCTCTACTGGTATCCACACGCACACAAACTGAACATGAGGGATGCTAGTGCCTTTAGAGATCAGATCTCTCAAGAGGTTTCTGTTTCTTTTCTGGTGGCTGTGAATTAGGTTAGTTGTGTGTAAAGGTCGACCATATATCTTATATATGTCGACTTATACCACGACCGAATTAACCAACGATTAAACCGAAGTTAATCTGGTCATTCGCGATCTGTGTCGACCGACACACTTACTGTGTCGATCGACATTGCCTCAGAAACTCGGTATTGAATGCATATCAAATATGCATTTACCAGATCATTACATTAATGATCAACCTCATATACTACGTCCAGTTTGCTTAGGTGTGTGACCCTTTAGGATCATATAACACTAGCAATGAGTTCTAAACTCATTGATCATAAGTGGCTTCTAGCAAAGCATTATGACTGCCCAGTGTCATATGATTGTCTCATCTCGACAATACGACTTTCCCTTAGAGTAAGTACAATAGATTCCAGGAGATTCCCAACAATCTCCCACTTGTACTGGAATCATCTATTCCTTTAATCCCTTTGTAGCTATATCTCGATCTGGCATAAGGCAAGAACTGTGTCATCCTTATTAAGCTAGATCATGTTTATCGAACTTTGATTTATACTGATGAAACAAACGACTGACAATCACCTCGTTTGAGCGCGGCCACGCATTTCCAGTATGAAATCTTGGATAGGCTCAGAGATATTTAACTCCTGTTATATAGGAGGTACAAATCCCATCTTGTTCCATCCATGTCCCTTTCATATCTCATGATACGCCTAATCAGTGTCTTTATAATCACCAGTTACGGCTGACGTTTGACAAAGTCAAGACGGACCAATCCATATGCAAGAAATCATGATGAACTCAGGTCTAAGGACTATACTCTATAGTCGTAATGAAAAACTCTTATGACACTCATATAACATCTTGTAGAGTTCTCATTAATGGGTCAAGTCCGATCATGTGTTCTCCAACACATATCTATGTGATTGACTTTAATACTCTTATTAATGACTCCATGAAACTTAGTCATCAGTCACCTCACATACTAGTCTCACGCGGTTGTTAATGTCCCAATTTAACAACCTCGACCAGGGACCAACATAATTTATGACATTTATTGCTTATGGGGTTTCATGATCAAGTCACGTACTTGATGACCTATAAAATGTCATAAATTACTTTGGGATTATTATTTAATAACATAATTAAATAATGCTGATGTCAGAATTCATTAACATAATCAAATTATGTCTTTATGAACATCATATCACAACTAAAATTAACAACAACAACTCCCACTGAAATCAAGATCACATCTTAAGACATCTAATGCATGTAGCAGTTGTCTGACCCTCATTCGCTTTTGCTCAGCGTGTGTCGAGGGACACTGCGTCTTGCTAAGAGCAATACCAAGAGTCATTTGCACGAAACCCTTCTTGGAATCATGCATACTGGACCTGTGCAAGACCTTATCACCATAAGTATCTTGACACAATCCAATTAGCTTGTCCAATCTATCTCTATAGATTCTTATTCCAAGAATGTATACGGTTTCTCCCATATTTTTATCGAAAACAACTTTCGAGTCAAGTCTTAACAGACTGAAACAATGGAACTTCATTTCCAAGAAGTAGTATGTTATCAACATACAATACTAGAAATGCAACTGCGCTCCCACTAGTCCTCTTGTAAACACACGGTTCCTCTTTGTTCCTGACGAAATCAAATCTTTTGACTGCTTCATCAAAACGAAGATTCCAACTCCGAGATGCTTGCTTCAATCCATAAATGGATCGATGAAGCTTGCATATCTTCCTAGCTTCGTTAGGATTAATGAAAACTTCAGGTCGAGTCATGTACACATCCCTTTCCAGAATTCCATCAAGGAAAACTGTTTTCACATCCATCTGCCAGATCTCATAACCATTATGAGTGGCGGTTGCTAGGAGAATCCGAATGAACTTAAACATGTTGACTGGGGAATAGGTTTCTTCATAGTCAATACCATGAATTTTCTTGAAACCTTTTGCCACCAACCTAGCTTTGTATATCAGAATATTACCATTTTCGGATTCAGGGCTCATCATTGCTTCTTTAAAATTCGCAGGCCCGTCACATTCAATGATCAACAGATCATGGCAATTGGTTACGAGAAATCCACATTTCTCGGGTTCGTGACGGATCCTGTTGGATCTGCGAGCTTCAGTTTTTTGTAAAAATCGCGCACATATCTCATATGTAGACTTTTACCACGACCTAATTAACCAAGATTTAAACCGTAGTTAATTAAGTCATAAACCAAAATCAATATTTTGGTTCGCGATCTGTGTCGATTGATACAACTTTTGTGTCGATCGACACTTCTTCAGAAACTCGCCATTTGAATGTATGTCGAATATTCATTCATCAGATCCTCGCAAACCTCAGGCACCACAATTGCAGGTTCTACAACTCTTTGTAGATCCCACTGCTACTCTTCCTCATCAGGTTGAGCAGTCTCCTATGATTCTCGAATTTCTTCGAGTTGTACTTTTACTCCCATTGTTCTTCCTGGAAAATAAGGTCTTTCTCAAGAAAACATAGTTCCGAGCAACAAACAATTTGTTCTCGGACCGGTTGTAAAAGTGACATGCCTTGGTTTCGTTAGGACAACCAATGAAGTAGCACTTATCGGATTTGGGTGTGAGCTTATCAGAGATTAAACATTTTATATAAGCCTCTCAACCCCCAAATCTTCATGAAAGACAAATCAGGAATATTAACAGTCCACATCTCATGTGGTGTCTCTGTAACTGATTTTGATGGAACCCTATTTAGTGTAAACGCAGACGTTTCTAGAGCGTATTCTTAGAAGGATAATGGAAGATCTAAGTGACTCATCATTGATCGAACCATATCTAATAAAATCCGATTCAGGAGGGGTGAATTGTGAAACACTTTCACAATCTCTCAGATGATCACTTAATTCTTGACTCAAGTATTCACTTCCATGATCTCATCGTAGAGCTTTAATACTTTTGCCAAATTGATTATGTACTTCATTCTGGAGACTCAAATCGTAGAGCTAAAGCCGAGGCTCAAAAGCGAGAGTCCGAAAGCAAAAGAGACTCAGAAGTCGAGGAGGAAACTCCATCCGACGAAAAATAAAGAAAAGAGACCAAAGAGTCGAACACCAAGAGGCCTTCTCAAAATAAACGAGAACGGACAAAGGAGCCGGAATCTCCCGAAACACTTCCTCAAGGGTCGCGGAAGCGAGTTGAGTTTATTCTCTGTGAGCTCAGCCTGAGCGGCACCCCGAAAGGTTCGGCGTTATCCCCACCTCCGGCTCTCTTTAAGAGTTTACGCTCACGAATCAATCTCCCTCGTCTCTGCGGGGGGGGGGGGGGGGGGTGTACGGGTTGTACCCCCTAAACAAATCGACTTCATCTTCGGTGGCTCCAAGCTTTGCCGAGACTCGGTCAATTCAATCAAATCTCTTCAAAGAAGAGTTGAAACTGACAAAGGGGGGAGAATCCCAATGATAGGTCCAGACCACGAGATCACTTTCCACGAAAGCGAGACAAGCAATCTCGACAAACCACACGACGACGCTCTCCTCGTTTGTCTAGTAGTGGGAGATGTCGAACTCTCAAGGATAATGATCGACACAGGAAGTTCGGTAGATGTCCTCTTTTACGATGCGTTCAAAAAGATGGACTTCAACGACTCCGAGATCGTGGAAGAAAAGACACCACTAGTAGGGTTCGCTGGCGAAACAACATAGTCGATGAGCTCTGTCTTCGCCCCGGTGATAGCTGGAGGAGTCCGAATAATGACATAATTCGTCATAGTGGATCGGCCAGCTCCCTATAACGCTATTTTAGGTCGACCATGGATATACGACAAGAAAGCGGTACCGTCGACCTACCATCAATGCGTAAAATTTCCAACTCCTAAAGGGGTAAAAACCGTGTACGAAAGTCAAAAAATTTCCCGCCATTGCTACATGAATGGATACAAACAGATTGAAAAATCCCCTGCGTAGCAATTACAGAAAGAGGACGAGCTCGCCACCATGCAGACCAAAAGGTCGAACGACCCGAGTCAAATAGGACCTCCAAAGTGTTGGAAATCCGAGCCAATTCTACCAGATTCAGAATTCTCGCGAGTTCCAGATAGCCTAGGATCTAGGGTCTAGTTAATTGAATCATAGATCTCACCTCGTGATTACCTGGTGTTTGGCAGCGGAAGTTTGTGGTAACACGAGATCTGCAGCGCCCCAATCGTTGCGCCTCTATCGTAGTCCACACGCACACAAGTTGGAATCCGCCGGGTTGCTAGCGCCGGGAATCGAATCTCTTGGGATTTCTGTGTTTTCTAGAAGAAGAGAATCAGTTTTTCTGTCAAGAACAAACTGTCTACGACGGTACGCACTCCCCGGTCGAAATATAAGACTCGCTTATATATTGACCTCAAAGTAAACCGAAACATCAGTTTCGGTTTTGCCCTCGTGTCGACCGACACACCTATTGGTGTCGATCGACACAAGTCTTGTATCGATCGATGCACCAATGGTATCGATCGACACATCTCTTAAAACACTATATCAATGTGTATCCAATACACATTGATCGGATCATATGCCAATGATCAATCCCATACCAAGTGTATCCAACTTGCTTAGGTGTGTGACCCTGTAGGTTCACACGATACCAGAAATGAGTTACAACTCATTTGTCATAAGCAGTTTCCAGCAAAACATTATGACTACCCAGTATCACATGAATTGTCCGATCTCGACAATACAACTATCTTTAGAGTTCGTACAATGTGATTTCAGGACATAATCCCAACAATCTCCCACTTGTACTGGAATCACCTATTCCTACAATCCCTTCGTCTCTACATCTCGATATGGCATAAGGCAAGAGACTGTGTCATCCTTATTATAGCCAACATCATGTTCATCGAACTTCTGATCTATACTGATAAACAAACGACTGACAATCACCTCGTTTGAGCACGGCCATGCATTTTCTCAGTATCAAATCTTTGATGGGCCCTGAGATATTTATCTCCCGTTATACAGGAGGGACAAATCCCATTTTGTTCCATCCCTGTTTCTACACATACTTCATGATACGTCGAAACAATGCCGTTATAGCCGCCAGTTACGGAACGACGTTTGACAAGGTCAAAGCGCACCAATTCATATGCTAGAAAGCATGATGAACTCAGGTCCAAGGACTATACTCTATAGTCGTAATGAGAACCTCCCATGACACTTATATATAACTAACCTGTGGAGTTCTCATTAAGCGGGTCATGTCCGATCATATGTTCACCAACATATATCTATGTGACTGACTGTGATAATCATATCATTGACTCCATGAAACTCAGTCCAACAGTCACCTCACATACTAGTCTGCGCGGTTGTTAGTGTCCCATTTTAACAACCTTGACTAGGGACAATCATAATTTATGTCATCTTTTACTTATAGGGTTTCATGATCAAGTCTTCAACTTGATGACCTATAAGATGACCATAAAGTACTTTGGGACTATTATTTAATTATCCAATAATTAAATAATACCGATGTCAGTTTTAACTTACACAAACACTGCCAAAACATGTCTATGTAAAGTTTACAACATAACTTAAAATAACTCCCACTAGAATCAAGATCATCTTTTCAGATATCTTACATCTACAGCAACAGAATAAATTCCGTGCTTAGGTTGTGGGAGAGAGTGCGGTGCCATTGCTTGAAACAATTTCAACAAATTACACCGCCATTCAGATAAAAGCACTATTCTACGGTCTACTGATTGGAGCCTTTCCAACATTTAGCACCGCCATTCAGGCAAAGAGACATAACCAGGTGGGAACCGGGAATCGTCTTTGTCCGACTAACTACTTTCAACTGGTTCGTCACTTTATCAGTTCACCATGAACCTATCCTTAGTGTTTCTCAACACTTGGGATATTTCTGGTAACTATTCAGTGACTATTACCGGAGTGCATTGGTATTTTCTCGTCATGCTTTATGCTTAAGCTGCATTTAGACGAGCGCAAAATATGACATTCATGATGGATTCCATTGCATCAGCATAAGTAATCACACTCATTAATACTAGTTCAGACAGTGTTCAAAACACTTCTTCTTGCTAATATTGTTACCAGCTCAGCCAGTGTTCAAGACACTTCATCTTGCTTAGATTATTGCCATAAGACCTTTGGTATGAAGCCATTCTTGGAATCAAGCACCTTAGAGCTGTCCAATACCTTATCAACATAAGGATTTTGACACTACCCAATTAGCTTACTCAATCTATATTACTAGATTCTTATTCCAAGAATTCACGCGGCTACTCCCATGTCTATCGTTTAAGTTTGACTTCCGACCTAAATCTTGACAAGACTTCAGCGTCGGAACGTCGTTTGTGAGATTCAAGTATGTTATCTACATACTGTGTGAGAATTGCCATTACGCTCCCACTAGTCTTCTTGTAAACGCATGGTTTCTTTTTCTTTCTGATCAAGTCAAAACTTTTGACCACATTATCAGAATGTTGATTCCAACTCCAAGATGTTTGTTTCAATCCAGAAATGGATCGGTGAAACTAACATGCATACCCAGCCAATTTTCGGAGTTGGGGCTTACCACCGCTTCTTTTAATTTCGCATGCTCGTCACTTTTCAATGATCAATGGATCACGACAATTGGTTACGAGAAATCACTCTCGAGTTAGTGACGGATCCTATCGGATCTACGAATTTCAGGCTCCACAGTTGCAGATCCTACAGCACTTTGTAGATCTCACCGCAGCTCTCCCTCAACAGGTTGAACATCTTACTGCGTTTATCGAATTTCTTCGATGTGTACTTTTACTCCCACTGTTCCTTTTGAAAGTATGACCTTTCTTAAAAGACACAATTCTGGATAACAAAAGTACTAAGCCTTGGTTTCCTCAGGACAACCAGCGAGGTAGAACTTATCAGATATGGATTCAAGTTTGTTTGCTGACTGCTGTCTTACACAAACCTTGCAATCCTAATTAATCAGAAAAACAAATTGGAAATCACCCAGTCCACATCCAATGTGGCGTTTTTCACTGATTCTGATAGAAACCTTTTCTGCGCAAAGACAGACATTTCAGGACGTATTCTTAAATCGTTATGGAAGATTTCTGTGACTCATCCTTGATCGGAGCATATCCAATAAGATCCGATTCATTCTGTTAGATGATCACCCAATTGTTGACTCTAAGTATTTTCTTCCACGATCCAATCGAGGATCTTAATACTTCTGTCAAATTGGTTCCACACTTCATCTTGGAACTCCCTTAAGGGATTCCAGCTTGTGTCTCATCAAATGAACACAACCATGCTTATTGATGCCATCAATAAGGTAATGAAGTACAGAATGTTTCCTTTGGCACTAATGCTCGTTTGGGCCACATACATCAGTATGTGTAAGGCCCAATAAGCTTCTGGCCCATTTCCTTCAGCTCTGCTAAAAGGGCCTTAGTCATTTGGTCTAGTGAACATAATTCATATCTCAAATGATTAACAATCGAATGAGTCCAAAACTATGGAACCTTTGAATTCGCTTCACTCTATGTGGTTGAACGACTATGCCAAAGAAAAGTCGAGTTCAAGTCATCAGACTTAAACCGTTTGGTATTTATGTTATATTCTAACTCTTGTTGGTTTGAGATATAAAACCCATTCCAAACGGGGTGCTACCATTAAATATTTCATTAAGATCAAAAGGACAAGACTTGTCTTTTATCAAAATGAAAAACATTCAAATTCTTTACAAGAAATTGAAAGACATTTTGCATATAGCAAGTACATGGTGGCAATTACTTAATTTCAAAAACCAAGTAGGAAAGGCTCCTACAAGTGGAGAATCTCTACGGCTCATGCAGCAACCATTGCTTCAACCAGACACGCAGTTCCACTTGTCCTTTCTTCAACGTTCTACTGTTGCTTAGGTCCTGCATATTTCAAAAATATCAGTACCACAACAAGTATCCAATACTTATGTAGAACTTGAATTAATAACACAATACCTGAAGAAGAAGTACCATACATCTTCTCCATCTCTTGTGAATCTTCCAAGAATTTTATGCAATCTCTCTTCCAATGCCCCGACTCATTGCAGTAGAAGCACTTACTAACACCAGATGGGCTTGACTTGGGCTTATAAGATGACACAGGCTTATCCTGATTCCAAATCTGGACGGCCTTGCCTTCACCTTTGTCTCTACAAGATTTCTCAAATCTTTTACCCCTTTTGATGTTTTGCTCTGCTGTCTTGAGCATGCTATGCAGCTCAGTCAACGTCTTCGTCAAGCCTTTCTTGATATAGTTCTTAACGAACTTGTCATAGCTAGACGACAGTGACTGCAGAATGATGTCAGTAGCCAACTCTAAGCTGACAGGACATCCCAGTCTCCCCAGGTTATCAACGTAACCCATCAGTTTAATGACATGAGGACTAACTGGAGCATCTTCTGGTAGTCTGCACCCAGTGAGAGACTTCACCATCTGGAATCTCTCAACTCGTGCCAGATCCTGAAACTTCAGTTTCAGGCTGGTGATCATCTCTATTGGTGACTCCATGTTCTCATACTGACTCTTCAAGTCTGAGTTCATGGAAGCCAACATCAGACCACGCACATCTACCACATCAGTATAATGCTTATTCCAAGCATTATACACTGCATGCGAGCGATTGGTCCCAAGCTTTTCTGGAAGAGCCTTTTCAAGGACATAGTCCTTGCTCTCCTGCTTGAGAATGAATCTCAGATTCCGATACCAATCCAGGAAGTTGGATCCATTTAACTTGTCCTTCTCAAGGACGGATCGCAACGAGAAAGTAGTCATAGACATAAGCTGAAATCCAAGAAAAACAAAGATTTAGTTATGTATTTGATGAGAAATCTTATCGAATAAGAAAATTCGCATTATATTCAAACAATGTTTCCTCTATGAATATAATAATCCAAGATCCATACTTCACCAAAATCTGAGTGGGCGACTCGCCATTACCCAAACTTTAGTTATCTAGGTAAGCAAATCATTGCTAATTGTACTCAGTACAACTCTTGGTTGTGGATGAGACAAACTATGTCTAATCCACTCTGATGTCTCTGGGCTCAGAACTTCTGATAGCTCAGTCAAGTAAACCAATCTCTTTAGTCTTGTGATCATTGACAGTTGCACTGCAAGTCTGTCAATGACCACCTGCCTTACCCATGTAGCAGTGGATACCAAGGACTCCAAGACTATCCAACAAACGACTCGAGTTTTGACAGTAGACAAGATTGGGCAAGACATCAATGTTACTTGATATTTAGTTGAGGAAACTAAACCCAAAAGTTTAGCAAATCAATTTCTTAGGTCATGTAATTGTTGATGTTAATGCACTGCAAGTCCATCAATGTTATTACATGCCTTACTCACGTAATTGTGGACACCAAGCTCTTGGCTAGACATCACACAACGAAATGAGTCTTGACAGTTGACCATATTGAAGCTAAGCTTTAATCAAGGTTTTGGTCGAGTTTGGTTTCTGCAAATTCAAGGTTCAATAACCAGAATTCCGAGCACTGTGTCGATCGACGCAGACTCTGTCTGTCGATCGACATAACCAAACGAAACCGGATTTCAATGACCGGTTAATTCAATTAACCCGGTTCATCGAACCAGTTATGTCGATCGACGCAGCCCATGTGTGACGATCGACATAGACCTAAACCGCAGATAGTTCTTGATAACCGGTCCAATTCAATTGAACCGACTTATCTGATCAAACTGATCTTAACCAATCGGTTTATACTAATTGGGATGATCAGTTCAATCCAATTGAACCAATTCATCCAATTTAAACCGTTTAAACCAGTTTCAACTGATTGCGATAACCAGTCCAATTTAATTGAACCGACTTATCCAATCAAACTGATTTATCCCATCGGTTCATGCTAATTGAGATAATCAGTTCAATCCAATTGAACTAATTCATCCAATTTAAACCGATCTATTCGGACTTAACCAAGCATGATAACCGGTCCAATCCAATTGAACCGATTAACCATTCGCTCGGCCTGTGTCGATCGACACTCAACCTGTGTCGATCGACGCAGTAGGCTTTTAGGTTTTCTACGAGAAAAACCCTAGCCGCCGAATTTCGTCCTGTGTCGACCGACACTCAAACTGTGTCGATCGATACTCGACCGAGTTTGCTCTGTGTTGACCGACACACCCTGTGTGTCGATCGACACAGAAGGCTTTCGGTTTTTCTTCGCAAAAAACCCTAGCCGCCGAATCTGTCGAATTCGCCACCTTGTATCGACCGACACACCTAGTGTGTCGATCGACACTGTGCGAAAACACAGATTCGATTCCGAGCAAAATCGATATAACCTGTTCTAGCCAAACAACCTAGTTTGCAAATCTAAATCATCAAATTCAATGAACAGGTTCGATTCAATGATAAAACCCTAAGGCTCTGATACCACTGTTGGAAATCCGAGCCAATTCTACCAGATTCAGAATTCTCGCAAGTTCCAGATAGCCTAGGATCTAGGGTCTAGTTAATTGAATCATAGATCTCACCTTGTGATTACCTGGTGTTTGGCAGCGGAAGTTTGTGGTAACACGAGATCTGCAGCGCCCCAATCGTTGCGCCTCTATCGTAGTCCACACGCACACAAGTTGGAATCCGCCGGGTTGCTAGCGCCGAGAATCAGATCTCTTGGGATTTCTGTGTTTTCTAGAAGAAGAGAATCAGTTTTTCTGTCAAGAACAAACTGTCTACGACGGCACGCACTCCCCGGTTGAAATATAAGACTCGCTTATATATTGACCTCAAAGTAAACCGAAACATCAGTTTCGGTTTTGCCCTCGTGTCGACCGACACACCTATTGGTGTCGATCGACACAAGTCTTGTATCGATCGATGCACCAATGGTATCGATCGACACATCTCTTAAAACACTATATCAATGTATATCCAATACACATTGATCGGATCATATGCCAATGATCAATCCCATACCAAGTGTATCCAACTTGCTTAGGTGTGTGACCCTGTAGGTTCACACGATACCAGAAATGAGTTACAACTCATTTGTCATAAGCAGTTTCCAGCAAAACATTATGACTACCCAGTATCACATGAATTGTCCGATCTCGACAATACAACTATCTTTAGAGTTCGTACAATGTGATTTCAGGACATAATCCCAACACAAAGGACCTCACGACCCAAGTTTGCATAGACGATGCTCATCCCGAAATACTCGTTGGCATTGGAATCGACCTATCAGAGCCAGTGAAAAACGAACTGATATCTTTCCTCAAACAAGACGTCGACTCCTTTGCCTAATCCTCAGCAGACATGAGAGGGATCAACATCGACGTTACCAGCCACGAGCTGAATGTTGACCCAACCTACAAACCGGTAAGACAGAAACGTCAAAAACTAGGTCCGGAACGAGCTCAAGCCGTCAATGATGAGGTCGACCGATTATTAAAAATCGGATCGATCAGAGAGGTCAAATACCCCGACTGGCTTGCGAACCCTGTAGTGGTTAAGAAAAAGAACGGGAAGTGGAGAGTCTGTGTAGATTTCACGGATCTCAACAAAGCATGTCCGAAGGACAGCTTCCCACTCCCACACATCGACCGGCTAGTCGAAGCCACCGCCGGACACCAGCTGCTATCCTTCATGGACGCTTTCTCGGGGTACAATCAAATATTAATGAACCCCGAGGACCAAGAAAAGACTTCGTTCATAACTAATCGAGGCACATACTGCTACAAAGTCATGCCCTTCGGACTAAAAAACGCAGGAGCGACTTACCAACGTCTCGTCAACAAGATGTTCTCAGGACTCCTAGGCAAAACTATGGAAGTCTACATCGACGATATGCTGGTCAAATCTTCCAGGTACGAGGATCACATCCCACAACTGAAAGAATGCTTTGTCATTCTCAATAAATACCGGATGAACCTCAACCCAGCAAAGTGTACCTTCGGGGTCTCCTCAGGAGAATTCCTAGGTTACCTAGTAACCGAAAGAGGGATCGAAGCAAACCCCAAACAGATCGCAACATTCATAGAGATGAAATCTCCCAGAACAACGCAAGAAGTCCAGCGCCTGACTGGCAAAATAGCTGCTCTGAACCGTTTCATCTCGAGGTCGACTGATAAATGTCTGCCCTTCTATCACTTGCTCAAAGCGAACAAAAAGTTCCTCTGGGACGAAAAGTGCGAAGAAGCGTTCACTCAGCTCAAAGCTTACCTAAGCGAACCACCCATACTGGCGAAACCAGTAGAAGGGGAACCCCTCTACCTCTACCTATTTGTCTCGACAGCAGCGGTAAGTGGAGTTCTGGTTCGCGAAGAACATAACGAACAACGGCCGGTGTATTACATCAGTAAGACCTTAATCGACGCTGAAACCAGATACCCCGACATGGAAAAACTCGCCCTAGCGCTAGTGACATCGGCTCGGAAACTCCGACCATACTTTCAATCGCACTCGATTATAGTAATGACCTCTCAGCCACTGAGAACCATCCTTCACAGTCCGAGCCAGTCCGGTCGACTGGTCAAATGGGCTATCGAACTTAGCGAGTATGACATAGTATATAAAGCTCGGACGTGCCTAAAAGCGCAAGTACTTGAGGATTTTATAATCGAGCTCCCACCAACCGTCGAACTTGACCCGACCTGCGCCAAAAAATGGAAACTTTACGTTGACGGAGCTTCCTCAAGGCAAGGATCTGGAGTCGGAGTAAAACTGGTCTCCCCCACCGGCGAAGTATTGGAACAGTCTTTCAGACTGGGCTTCGCCGCATCAAATAATGAAGCAGAATATGAAGCGTTAATAGCCGGGCTCAGACTAGCAATAGCAATAGGAGCCCGAGAAGTAGACGCGTTCAGCGACTCTCAACTGGTCACGAGCCAATATCACGGCGACTACGAGGCCAAGGACGAGCGCATGGAAGCATACCTACAGGTAGTCCATACGCTCACCGAACAGATCGAATTCTTTGATCTAACACGGATCCCGCGGGGGGAAAACACCGCAGCCGATGCCCTAGCCGCACTAGCATCGACATCAGATCCTACCCTTAAAAGGATCATACCGGTCGAGGGGATCGAAAAACCAAGCATCGACGTAGCCCTAAAGGTTATGTCCTTGAGAGAGGACGAGCCTGCCATAAAGGACGATGTCGAGCACAAAAAATGTCTCGGCAACACCAGTTGCGACATCATCGAAATTGATGATGATCCTGACCCGAGGAATGCCGTGTACGTCGCAAACGTCCCCGACGGACCAATCCAAGCCGCATCCACCAGTCAAGGACCCGAGCACGACAATGACGAAGATTGGAGAACTCCGATCATTCGATACATTATAAATGGCGAAGTTCCGGACGACAAATGGGAGGCACGGAAACTCAAAGTACAAAGTGCAAGGTACTGCGTCACACAAGGAGAGCTCTTTAAAAGGAGTCTCTCCGGACCTTACCTCAAATGCCTCAACAAAAGGCAAGCCCTAGCCGTGATCACAAAGGCCCACGACGGATCCTGCGGAAGCCATTCCGGAGGACGAGCCCTGGCCGTACGAATCAAAAGGCAAGGCTATTTCTGGCCAACAATGGCTACCGAATGCGAATCCTTCTCCAACAAATGCGACAAGTGCCAAAAGCACGCCCCGATTATCCACCAAGCATCGGAGAAACTCTCCTCTATCTCATCGCCATACCCATTCATGCGATGGGGAATGGACATCGTAGGGCCCCTAATCGCATCCGGAAAAAAGAAAGACACACACTTATTGGTAATGACGGACTACTTCTCCAAATGGATTGAAGCCGAGTCATACCAAAAGGAAAAGACGTTCACGTTAAGGAGTTCGTCTGGCGAAACATCGTTTGCAGGCACGGACTACCCCACGAGATCGTCACTGATAACGGTTCCCAATTCATATCAAACGCCTTCAAGGAGTTCTGCAGAACGTGGAACATAAAGCTGACTTACTCAACGCCACGCTATCCCCAAGGGAATGGGCTGGCGGAAGCGGCTAACAAGGCAATCATGAATAGCCTCAAGAAAAGACTCAATGAGTGAAAAACGAGCTGGAGTGACAAGCTCCCAGCCGTACTCTGGGCCTACCGGACTACCCCCCGCAAATCCACCGGCGAGACTCCCTTCTCACTGGCTTACGGGATCGAGGCGGTAGTACCAGCCGAAATCCTTGTGTCAAGCATCCGCAAAGAAGAATGCCCACGACAAGAGGAACTCAATAACAAGATGATAACTGACGTGCTCGATCTCGTCGACGAAAGGAGGAACCTCGCACTAGCTCGAATCCAGAACTACCAACAAGCCGCAGCTCGTTACTACGATTCCAAGATTAAAACTTGAAGGTTTCAAGTAGGAGAGCTCGTCTTACGGAAAGTTTTCGACCATAAAAAGGAAGAACACGCTGGGAAGTTAGGAGCAAAGTGGGAAGGTCCTTACCAGGTCACCGACGTTGTAAAGGACGGGGTCTAACGACTCAAGTCGTGGAAACCCAGAAACCTGAACTACGACCTTGGAACATCATCAACCTCAAAAAGTACTTCCACTAGGAGTACGACAACATAATCGAACTACGAAATGGCTTGATCCCCTTAAAAGGGTACCTAGGCAGCTCGACTTCGAGCGCAGCCACCCCTCGAACACAAAGCTCTTACCGAGCTCAACAACTTCTGACGAAGTCATACTAGCTTATCTTTGTGAAATCAAAATAAGTCTCTCAATCCAATGCCTCTTTCTGTCATAAAAGTTAGAGCCATTGCGAAATACCTCACCATAACATCCTCAAAAAGAGATATGAAATTATTTCTTCAAAAGCTAAAGTGATATGAAATTATCCCTCCGTAAACAAGCGATATGAAATTATCCCTTCCAAGCGATATGAAATTATCTCTTCAAAAATCAAGCGATATGAAATTATCTCTCAAAAAAGCGATATGAAATTATCCCTCCACAAAAAAGCGATATGAAATTATCCCTCCCGAGAGACCTCGAACGGCCTCCCCCAAAACCAAGTGATATGAAATTATCCCTTCAAACAAGCGACCCAAAATGGTCCCTCCAAATCGAATGAGCTGAAATGATCGTCCCAAAACAAGCGACCCGAAATGGTCCTTCCAAATCGAACGAGCTGAAATGATCGTCCCAAAACAAGCGATCCGAAACGGTCCTCCAAATTCGAACGAACTGAAATAATCATCCCAAAGAAAGAGATCCAGAGCGATCCTTCCAAAACCAATAATTCTTATAAACCTTATACGGATTAAAAGAATTGGGGGACTACCTCCTCCCTCCAAGAAAAAGACAACGAAGTCAAGACAGTCATTCAAGCAAACAACCTTTGTAAGTCTACTTCGATTCATTCTATATACTTAGTATTCCTTATATTCAGCAATTTCGAAAGCATCCAGCTATAAGTTCGAATCTTACACTACAAGAGTGATACCTCACGTAGAATCGACTTAAAAGTTCGTAAAGAACTCCCTAAGGCAATTCGAGACAAGTTTTTTTTGTCGACCCCTCCGAGGAGGTTCAAGTCGCCATAACAGCCAAACTTTATGCTAAAGCGCTAAACAGTAAAATCTATGCTAAGGCATGCAAGATTTGAAAGCAATTCATAAAAAAAAGAGAGAGAGGACACGATGTCCTCGAGTTCGAACGAAAGCCCACTAAAGGCAACACCAAACAAAAAAAAAAAGCCCTCTTGGGCAACAAAAGTCTGGAGACAAATTAAAAGCCCCCTTGGGCAGCAACGAATAAAAAAAAGGAGGACTAGAACTGCTTGGAAGGAGAGGAAGCTTCGTCTTGATCCTCCATCTGATCATCAATCGCCCTGTGCTCCTCAAGTCGACCCTCGACCTCGTCGCTAACTCGCGAGCTAACTCCGGTCGGAAGGTTCGATCCATACTGATCAAGACGAGCGGCCGCCTGGTTTAAAGGGCGCGCCAAGATCAAGGAATCGTCCGAAATCACCGGCAAATTAAGTTTGCTGATACTGAAGTCCGACACCGCTGCGGCATTCATCTCCTCAGTGGCCAACCTTTTCTTCTCGGCCAAGTCCATCACCTCCTTGGTCAGATCAAGTTCGCCAGAAGCAAACTCGGCGATAAGCGCGATATTGGCCAAAGCCTCCTGAAGCCTCATCTTGGCGCTCACGGCGACTTTCCTTTGGCTCTCCTTCGCCGCGATTCCCTCGAAGATCCTGAGGTATTCACCGTTCAGCCCCTTCCTCGCCTCATGGGCCGCCACCTTGACGTCAAACTCTCGGTCGGCGAGAGCCTTGTCCAGATCGCCCTGACATTGCGCAGCCCGCATATTCGCAACCCGACCTGCCTCAATAGCGGTTCGACTCGCCTCCTCCGCGACCGAAGCCTGAGCCAAGGCACCCTGCAACTGCGCATCCAGGTCGTCCGCCTTTTTCCGTAGCTCCTCCTCTCGAGCCAAGGCCCCCTGCAACAGCGTTCTCAGGTCCTTAACCGTCTTCTAAACGGTATCGAGCTCACTTGCCTGCGGTATCTCCCGCAGCTCTCGTTCGGCCCTAGCCGCAAACCTGTTCGCAGCCTCCAAGGCCTACGAGAAAAACGAGAACTAAACATAAAAACAAAGAGATATAATGAGGGAGAAGAAGTTACCTTGACGATTTGTAGTGCGAGCAGTAATGGGAATCGTGCTAGGTAACTTCCCCTTTTAAACTATCTCGTGCTCGAGATCCGTGGGATCTTTCGCATCCCACAATCCCAACCGCTCAATTCAAAATTTGTAAACGATTACGAAAAAAGATTGAGACAGTTAGGATCCTTCAGTTCCTTGCGATCTCGACCGTCGATGCAAGATCTAACGGCAGGAGCGAATGATTAACGATTGAGTCATATCCGCCGTAGTAACGGACGTTCCACGAGTAGGCTGATCCAACCCACGCGCCTGATCTTGGCCACCCGATTAAAACAAGATCTGCGGGCGAGGCGAAAACAATCATTAGGGCTTCCTTAACGCCTAGAGCACGCGCGCGTCTTCCCGAAAACGTCCACCGCCCATTAACCTCGACTTCTTGAAATCAATGGGCTGGGGGACTATTGTTGGTACTGGATTTCCCTCTAGGAAATCCGGCCCATTAACAAACAAGACAAAGGCCCGTATCTATGAGCCCGTTCCAGGATCAAAGACGAAGAGACAAGCCGATTCGATCGTTGGGCCCAAACGAATGACGCTTTGACAAGGCCCAAGCGATTCCGAAGTAAGAGGCGATCGAGCTCGAGCTCGGCAGGAGACGACGTGGAGGTAGAGCGACTCGGTCTTTTCCAGTTCAACTGATCCGCGAGAATCTCGGGGATCGTTACGAAGGAGAGGCCGAAATATCGGAATAGAGAGATCAGAGCCGAGACTATTTAAAGAAGAAGTGGCGACTCATTCAAGATATTCTGACCCTAACTTAGAACACTTCGACTAGATAGCTCGAACATCATACTTTGTACTCTCTTTTCGATTGTGTTTGTTCTATCTCGACGATCAATCTCAATAAAGTCTTTGATTCATAGGAAACTATACCATTTCTATATCCAAAAGTCCAAATCCACGAATACAAATTCTTAGTGTGAATCCCGGATCTCACACCAGGTTATCAATATAACCCATCATCTTAATGACATGAGGACTAACTGGTTCGTCCTTTGGTAGCTTGCACTCAATCAGAGACTAACCGTCTGGTATCTCTGAGTTCGTGCCTGTTCCTGAAACATGCTTTTCAGGCCATTGATCATCTCTATTGGCGACTCCACGTACTCATATTGCTTTTGAAAGTCCAAATTCATGGTACCCAACATGAGACAACACACATCGACCACATCATTTGAATGCTTATCCCAAGCATCCTTATCTGACTGCCAGGCATTTACTCGGTACTTCTTGGGGAGAACTTTCTCAAGGACATAGTCCTTTTTCTCCTGTTTGAGAACAATTCTCAAGTTCCGATACCATTCAAGAAAGTTGGATCCATTTAACTTGTCCTTCTCAAGGACGGATCGCAGGGAGAAATTGTTATGATGATTTGTGCTAGACATAGCTGAAAACAAAAGAGGTTTAGTTATGATGTTCAAGAAATGAGAAATCTTAATTGTTAAGAAGACTCGCATTATATTCAAACAATGTTTCCTCAAATGAATATAATGATCCAAGACTCATACTTCACTAAACTTGAGTGAGCCACTGGCTATCGCCCAAATTTTAGCTATCTAGGTAAGCAACAACCTTGCAAGTTATATCCAATATAACTCTTGGTTGTGGATTGACATCTCATGTCCAATCCACCTGATGTCTCTGAGCTCAAAACGATTTTGATGGCCCAGTCAAGTAAACCAATCTCTTAAGTCATGTAATTGTTGATGTTTTGCACTGCAAGTCCATCAACACAATTACCTCCTGTCTTACTTATGTAATTGTGGACATCTTGCACTGCAAGTCTATCGCACAATGAAACAAGTCTTGACAATTGACAAGATTGGAAAGACATCTAAACATACTTGATATTTAGTTGAGGAACAGAACCTTTAAAACGTTCAGTTTTATTATGTTTTAATTCTTCTAATTAAAATGATTTATCTTGGTTTGGTTCTGTGATTTCAGGTTCAATAACCTAAACCAGCGGATCCTGTGTCGATCGATGCAGATTAACCAAAACCAATTTTGCGATAACCGATCAATCCAATTGATCCGGTTTTATGATAACCGGTCAGTGTCGATCGACACTAAATTAGTGTCGGTCGATGCTAACCTTATCAAATTGATCGCTATAAACCGTTCAGCAGTTTAACCAATTTTAACCAAGCTCGATGATCGGTCCAATCCAATTGAACCGACTATCCTGATCGTGAGGACTGTGTCGACCGACACAACTCTTGTGTCGATCGTCACAGTCAGGTTAAACCTGTATCTTATTCGGGTTATCCTTATGTGTCGACCGATACCGGATTGGTGTCGATCGACACAGTGCGATAAACCCTAGAATCGTTTTTCAAACCAAAAATCCTAAACTAGAATACTTTGATCAAAACGAGTTTTAGCATGCTTGTATCAATTATACAGAGATCTAGATTCAACTAATCTAATCACCATGCTATTGATTCAATGGAACCCTAAGGCTCTGATACCACTGAAGGAATTTCTAGCAGTTCCTAATCCAATTAGGCAGCCCTAGTCTGAATTCCAAGCCTAGGATCTAGGGTTCATATAATCGAATCAATGGGATCTCGAGATTACCTGTTGATTAGCAACGGAAGGTTTGCAAGTAATCGAGATCTCGACGCACCTCAAACGATGTGCCTCTACTGGTATCCACACACACACAAATTGAACAGGAGGGATGCTAGTGCCTTTAGAGATCAGATCTCTTAAGAAGTTTCTGTTTCTTTTCTGGTGGCTGTGAATTAGGTTAGTTGTGTGTAAAGGTCGACCATATATCTTATATATGTCAACTTATACCACGACCGAATTAACCAACGATTAAACCGAAGTTAATCTGGTCATTCGCGATCTGTGTCGACCGACACACTTACTGTGTCGATCGACACTGCCTCAGAAACTCGGTATTGAATGCATATCAAATATGCATTTACCAGATCATTACATTAATGATCATCTCATATACTACGTCCAGTTTGCTTAGGTGTGTGACCATGTAGGATCATATAACACTAGCAATGAGTTATAAACTCATTGATCATAAGTGGCTTCTAGCAAAGCATTATGACTGCCCAGTGTCATATGATTGTCTCATCTCGACAATACGACTTTCCTTAGAGTAAGTACAATAGATTCCAGGACATTCACAACACTACTATCCTTCTATTTTTTCTTGGACGGATACAACTAGGTCTAATACACCACACTTCACATAAATCATGGATATATACTATCCTTCTCTCTTTTAATATTGGTCTTATTTCGAATATACATCTATGGATAATCATGATCTATTAATGGATAATCATTTTAGTTTTGAAAAAAATAAACATGACTTGGTGGTTAGACAAAGTAATTTTAAGGTAAAGAACTAGTTATATGTGATCTTTAAGGATGGATAATTGGCAAATTTGGTTTCGGGAGTGAGCTAATTTACCTAAATGATGGATAATTTTGTTTTTGAAGATAATACTCCAATGAATTATATGTGAAAATAGATACTAAGTAGGTAACAAACCATGGATACATGTATGTCCGTTCATATTAGCATTGTCAAGCTTGGTTATCCATGAGAAGCGTCCAACCTGATATAACTAGTTATATATAATCTCTAATATTGGTCTTATTTCGAATATACATCAATTGATAATCATATTATGATAAATTAATGGATAATCATTTTAGTTTTGAAAAAATAAACATGACTTGGTGGTTAGGCAAAATAATTTTAAGATAAAGAACTAGTTATATGTGATCTTTAAGGATGAATAATTGGCAAATTTGGTTTCGGGAGTGAGCTAAATTACCTAAACGATGGATAGTTTTGTTTTTGAAGATAATACTCCAATAAATTATATGTGAAGATAGATACTAAGTAGGTAACAAACCATAGATACATGTATGTCCGTCCATATTAGCATTGTCAAGCTTGGTTATCCATGATAAGCGTCCAACATGATATTATTGGTCTTATGTCGAATATACATTTATGGATAACATAATATAATCTATTAATGGATATGTAACAAACCATGGATACATGTATGTCCGTCCATATGTGGAAGATATTAACTTAGCCAAGTTTGGCTATCCATGAAAAACGTCCAGCACGTGATATGATTGTGGTAGTATCCACGAATAGATGAGATTGTAGACACCTACTCTAAACTATCCATTCAAAACTTTTGTAATAAGTCCGATTTTGATTTTTTTTTTTTGAATTCCGGTACATCGGCCGGTTTTATCTCCATTCAGCTGGTCTATATTTCCGGAAACCTCCCCTCCGCCAATCTATCAACCTTCAAAAAATAGAGGGGTGAAATTAATATAAAGTAAGAAAGAGAGAGAGGAGGAGAAAAAAAAGAAAAAAAATAATAATAAAAAGGATGGATAGTTATGAAAAATTGGAAAACTATCCGTCAAAAACCATATCTAGTAATACGCAGGGATAAAACTGTCTTTCTCCGGTGGGATCTACAAAAAAAAATACAACTTTGCAATAAGTTTTAGAAAGATACAAAAGTGTCATAAAAAGTTAAAAAGATACATTACATGCAATTAACCTCCAAATAGTAGTAGTCTTTTGGTAGGTGTTCGCTTGCGGCAAACTTGAGTTTGATTTTTGTTTGTAATTAAGTTGTTGTTTTTGTCCAAAAAAAAATGGGATCATGTGTCCAGACTCTTGTGGTCAAATGGTTGGGGACAAGCCTTGGACGATACCACGTTCCGGGTTCGATCCTCTGGCCATGTGAAACTAAGTCACATTTGTTTAAGGACACCCACATAGATATGGACCTTGCTTTAGGGGCCCATTTGAATACCCGGAGAGAGAGTCTATCTATGGGCTGGACCTCCCCTTGGAGATTAGTTTGAGCCCCTCTATAGGCTCGGGATATCCCCAAGTTAATAAAAAAAGGGAATTATGTATCGCTACGGTTCCTTTTGAAAATTAGTTAAATTTTGGTCTGGATATCCACTGTTTAGTAAAAAAACTACTATTTAGTAGCATTCCTTTTTTAATACAGTATGTAAAGTTTTAAACCGCGTTACCGCGTTTGATTACAAACCAATTCTTAAAATCAGTACTCCAAATGTTAATCAATATTGTGAATGATTGTTAATTATGTGCATAGATGGTATAACTTTTTAAGAATGTTAGTGTGATTTCTGCTACTGCCGTCAGGCGGATATTTAAACCCCTTATAAAGTATGTTGTTAACAACAAACAAAAGAATTGGTTCAGTGCGTTGCAAGTGAATCAGCGTGTTGGTTCGCTTGCTTCTGGGTATGCCCGGAGATGTGGCTACTCGGGTGCAGATCTCGGCTTTCGCACCAGTGGAGACAACTTTGGTTCAGGTCCGAGAAGGTTTCTTGGTTGCGGTGTTGCTGCGTTCGGCGGTTTCAAGGATCACTGACGGTCAGTTTTGGATGCGGTGTGGCGTTCAGAGCTCCACCTTCCGCAGTGCCGCTCCAGCTAGGTTGTCTTCAACGGGTTTGCGTGGCAGCTTTGGTTGTCTTCGTTGTATGTTTTGGTTCATGGCTAAGTTCAGCCGCTTCATCCTCGTGTTTGGATTGTGGTGTGATGGCTCTGAATGTGTTTTAGTAGTGTTTTTGATAGTTGTAGAGTGTTAAATAGAAGCGGCGGTTTTGATTTAGCGACCTTATGATTTTCGTGGGAGATGGTTTTTGAGGAAGTGTTTGCTAACTCGGTAATGGTGGTCGGAGGCGGTTTCTCCGACTGTCCGTAGATGCTCTCGTGCCGCTAGTTGCTTGTGGTCCGTTTGTCAATTCTGGAGATCTCGTCAATCTCAGAGAAGCTGTAGGTACATGATATCGAGGTTTGCGGGCTGGCTTCGAGGGTTACTCGTGGTAACTACAATGAGATTTCAGTTCTATGAACTGTGGCAAAAACGGGGTGGTTCGCACTTTAGCGTGTGTTTGCTGCATTTTCATTGTGCTTTCGGTATGTGCTATAATTTTGTTTCTCTATCCATTTCTATTATTGTTGTATGTATGTGGTTGTCTTTGTCGTCGATTAGGTTAGTAGTTTATTTTTTTTTCTTTTTTTTTCCGGTCAATCTATTTTCTATGTTGTATGTCTGTAATGCTGTCAAATATTTAAAATGTTATAAAATTTAACATTGTACCAAAAAAATAAAAAATTGGTAAAAAATGTGTTGAATATTTTATTTTGGTCTTATGAATGATTTGGTTTAATTGGTATAAAACCTCATAAAATTCGTCTTGTTTGATAATTTGGTTCACCCGAATTAAGAAACTCCGGTTCAAGTCTACCCATGATTTTTTTTGGTCGGGGAAGTGTTTCATTCCAAATCTAAGGCACAAGGCCATTACAAGAGATAGGTCCAAAGGTTCTCATAGCACCTTTGGCCAAAGAGTCTGCAACATAATTTAACTTTCTTGAAACATAAACAAAAGAAATAGAGATCTAGGTTAGAGCCAAGTCATTAATATCATGAAGTATTCCATATAGCTCCTTTGGGTAGTTCTTCGTGTTGATTGCTCGGATCAGTGTAAGCGAGTCTGAAGACATTCTTAACTTGTTCTTGTGCATCTTCCTTGCTTCCTTCAAGGCTTCAAAAATGGCCAGAGCTTCCGCCATTAGAGGCGAGCTTACATGGCTTCTACTTTGGGACTTCCTAGTGAGCTCATTTCCATTCAAGTCTTTCATATACCATCCTAGTCCCGCTTCATTGTCCTCTGTTCTCCAGGCTGCATCCGAGAAGGCCAGTGTTGTTGGCTGAATATCCGTTTCCTTGTGTTCATCTCCTCCTCTTTGGTCTTCTCTGTTTTTCCCTTCCTTTGCTAAGTTCGCCTTTGTCCATTCACACGCTTCCGCTATTATCTTCGTTATAGTTTCCTTCCAAGCTGTTCTTCTCTTCTCAAACACATGCTTGTTACGGTTGTTCCAAATCTCCCAACAAAGGTTGGCAAATAATAATCCTCCCGAGACTCCAACTGGTGGCAGACTGATCATCTTTTCTGCATTTTCTAGAGCATCTTTGAATGTCAACCAACTTTCAGGTCTTACTTGTTTGTAGAAAGGTGCATTCCTCCATGTCTCTTTAGCATCCTCACAGTGTAACATGGCATGTTCAACAGTTTCCTTTTCTCCACACTTGCAGCATTCATCCGTCTCAGTGATTTTGCTTCTTTTTAAATTCTCTCCAATTGGCAAAGCTTCCCTCATTGTCTTCCAAAGAAATATCTCAATCCTCGGGTCCAATTTATTTTTCCAGTTTTATTTCTCCCAGTTAAAATCTTGTTGCTGATGATTCCTGATTTCTGCTCCATCATCCATGCTCAACGCTTCATGATATCCAGACTTGGCACTATATTCTCCATTTTGTTCTTCCGTCCAGATCCATTTATCTTGTATCCCTTTGTGACTTGGTTGAATTGCTCTGATTTCTTTTTCAAGGTCCGGCATCAACCTCCTTATCATCTCTACATTCCATTCATTCGAATTTTGCTTTATTAGTCTCTCAACTTTCCATCCTGCCACGTCCTGAGGTACATGTCCTATGAAGGCTAAAGGTTCCCTTGTGCTCAGCCATGGTACCCCCCAAATATCAGTGTTTCCTCCATCTCCAATAGCTCTCCCTAGCTTCCTTTTGATCAGATCTCTTGATTCCAGTATCCCTCTCCAACCATGAGAGGCATTATTCGCAGCTTCTACTTCCAAAAACCCTTTCTTCTTGCAGTATTTCCCAGTTAGTAACTTTGCTAGTAAGCACTTTGGTCGAGTAATAATTCTCCAGCTTATCTTACCCAGTAGAGCCGTGTTAAACGCTTTCACTTCCCTGAACCCCAAACCACCATCTCTTTTTGATTTTGCTAGTGTTTTCCATGCAACCCAACACATACCCTTCTTCTTATTTGATGAGTCCCACCAGTACCTAGTTAAGGCAGACTGTATTCGCTTGCAAAGGCTCAAAAGGATTTGGAAACAAGACATTGTGTAGTTTGGGATAGCCGAGAGAACAGTCTTCAACATAATCACCTTCCCAACGTTTGACAATCTCTTTGTCGACCAATTGAGAGCCTTCTGCTTAATTCTATCCACCAGAGAGGTGAACAAATCTCGCTTTTTTCGTCCAAAAAGCTCATGAAAGCCCAAATACTTGTCATGTCCTCTTTCTTTCACAATACCTATTCCTTCCTTCACTCTGTTTCTGATTTCCATTGGCGTGTTTTTTGAGAAGGTCACCGCAGATTTGTCTACCCATGAAAGTCGTCAAAAAGAAGTCTACACATTCACATATTTTTGTTCGGCAGCAATGCTGAACAAAGGGTTAAAACTGTCAAATGAATATATTATTCTGAAATTTCGGCATTTCCAATGGGTCAAAGAGTTAATTCAATGAATAAAAACTCGAGAGGAGCGAAATTCAAGTCCAAACAATAAATTTTAGTAACTGTTGTTTCAAAAAGAAATCAAACATCGTTAAAATAAAAATCAAACAGAAAGAAAAGGAAAAGAGAGGGAGAGAAGAAGTTTGTAAATTTTCTATGTGTGTTTCCAAATCAAGAGATTATTAAAAAAAAAAAAAAAAGAATGTTTGCCGCATGAACGCTAACTTGATTTTGTAATTACCATTTTCTAATTTGCATTTTCTGGAGAAATTTCATGTCTGGTTCTGTGGGTAACCCCTAATTCGAATCTTTACAAATCGGATTTTCTATTGAAGAGATTTGTGTGTTTCTGTTCCTGGTAATTATCAAAATCATGGGGAGGTCTCAGGATAAGCTTGATAAGATGCAACTCCGGCAGAGTTACCGGAATGTATGGCAGTCTGATCTCATGAGCACTGTCACGGCCGATACTCCTTGTGATTACCTCTCTCTCTCTCTCTATATATATATATATATGTATATTCGAAACGTTTGTGTTTATTTTTGTTAAGAGTTTTTGATTGACATTCTTGTTTCTTGTTCTTGATTTGGTTTCTGCAGATTGTTTTTTCTCGTGTTTGTGGTAAGTGGTTCTTGTTCTTCTCTTGTGTGATTGGATTATACTATGCGTTTAATTATTTCTAAATAACAGTTTAAATCCGTTGTTATTCAATATTTGATATACCTCTTTGCATTTTAACAAGATTGATTTCATATTATTATAATTTTTGGTAAATAAATTTGGAAGTGTTTATAAGAAAAGAATAAGATATACAAATCGACGTTCAGATGAACGTTGTTATTTGGAAACGGATTTCTAGACGCTAATTAAAATCTATATTATTTAATTGAAGATCAAAACGTGGATTCTAAAATCAATGGATTGTTGAAGGATTTCAAGTTCTTATCCACAGATTTTCAAATTAATTAGCTTCTTGTTTTTTTTTTTTGAAGTAAACACACCAATAATCTCTGTGATAGGTTTCATTAGCTTCTTGTTGTCAATCAAATGATGAACTGGTTTTTGTTATTAAACGATACAATTGTCTCTCTTTGTAGTAGATGAATATATTTTGTCATTGAATGATTGTATGTTGTTCACATCTAAATCTGCCATTATTTATTCTGATTGTACGTAGTGGACCATGTGTTTCATACTTACTTCGAAAGAGAGCACTTTACAATGACATGTCAAGGTAATTGAATTCTAATTTCTGTACAAATATGACCAGTTAGTTTGTGCAATGATTTGTTTTCTCTTAAATGATATTGTCTTGTTCTGTTCTGTTCTGTTCTGTGTGAAGGTACACTTGTTGTGGTGGATACATGCCTTGTAGTGGTAGGTGTGGAGAAAGCAAATGCCCTCAATTTTGTCTTGCCACTGAGGTTTGCCCTTTAATGCTATTTTGATTTTCATGTTGGTGAAAGATGACTTGTGGAATTTGCAATCAGCATTTACTTTGATATTTTCCCCATTTGTTGTTTATGATACCACCACAGATGATTAACATGATGCAGCATTTTACTTTGATGTTTTCATGATCTTCTATAGTTCTGTTGCTTGCTGTTCTAATGCCGTGTGATAGAATCTTTCTTTGAAATCATTAATGAGTTACAGCAACTTGAACACTGAGGTTGTCTTACGTGATTTACACTGAAAATTTATTTATGAACTTTGACATTGTTGAGGAATGTTTTCAGGTTTTCTTATGTTTTGGGAACTCTGTAGCATCTACTCGCTTTATGTTGCAAGATGAGTTCAACATCCAGACAACACAATGCGACAACTGCATTATTGTACTCTCACGCCATTCTCTCTCTGTCTTCACTTCCTTGAGTATACACAAGATTTGTGTGTACTAACATTTTCACTTCTTCTTCTTCTTTGCAGGGGTTTATGTTCTGCCTTAACCAAATCGCATGCATTTTCTCTCTTGTCGCTTGCATTGTTGGAAGTGATGAACTCTCTGAAGCTTCACAGCTTCTTTCTTGCTTAGCTGATATGGTCTATTGCACGTATGTATAATCTTCCATGTCTCTCAATTGTATTTTTAATTAATACATTCTTATCTTTGCTGATTCTTTACTCGTTTTCGCAGGGTCTGCGCGTGTATGCAGGTATGCAAATCGATTTCTTTCACATATTTTTTTGACATAAACAAACAATCTCTTCTCTTCTCTTTGCTTGCAGACACAACACAAGATTGAGATGGACAAAAGAGATGGTGTCCTTGGTTCTCAACCAATGTCAGTGCCACCGGCTCAGCAAATGTCTCGCATTGATCAACCGATCCCTCCCTATGCCGGTTACCCCCCAGCCACTGGCTATCCCCAGCCTTACTATCCACCGCCTGGCCATGGTTACCCTCCTGCTCCAGGCTATCCACCTCCCGGTCATGGTTACCCTCCTGCACCGGGCTATCCACCAACCGGTTATCATTCAAAGTGAGAACCGTAACCGATATCAAAATCGAATTTTTCAAAGTCATGTTGTAATACCATCTCAAACCGATCTGCACAACTTTTATATTGTTGAGCTATTGTCCTTTTGTATGTTGTGATTACTTTACAAGTACTTTTCCTGTTTGGTTTAGGCCCATAAAGCTTCTATACACCGTCCGGTTTGTGGTTTTCGTAACTCTAGAAAACCATATACATAGTTCTTGACTTCGTTCACTTTTGGTGTATCTATCTATGTTTAAATTTATACGTCCGGTACTGATTCTCTGTTTTCAAAGATTTTCTGATTTTTATCTTTATTGATTTCTTTTTTTCACCTAACCTTTTGTGGAATATATAGTCAAAATACATATATGAAATCCACTATTTAACACGATAAAAGAGATGAAATCCAAACAAATATGGTAAAAAAAATTCAAAGATCGAGAACTCTTGAAAAACCTAAATATAAAAGGAAATCAAAAGAATCTTAAAGAAACATATGCTATCAGAACTCGAAAAGTTTTCACTACCAACCGAAAGAACTACTTATCATCGAAGACGGGAAGAAAAACAAGAGCTGCAAGAAGAACACTAGCATTTCATGTCATGCATTTTACATCTTCTACTTTCATCCTCTAGCAAAAAAAAAGAAAAGTATTTTAGTTTCATCCCTAATTATTTTACTTTTTGTACAACTTGTGCATACGACGGCGGAGATCCTACTGTGGAACCATCAGAGGATTAAGCAAATAGTTATATAATGTCATTTCGCGACATTAGTTAAAGACCATCGTTAGTGCTAATTATTCAAGCTTTTATTTTTTCTTACCTTTAGCCTTTCTAGTCAAAAAGGGTCATACCCACCATAATTCTTATGAGAATTCCTCTGAATATTATAATATCTACGAAACAAAATTTTTTTTTTTTTAACTAGTACGAAACAATACTTTTATTACAAAACACTACACACTGTGATCAACTAACTTCACACAACTTAATCTTTAGTTTTCTTTGAGTTTTAAATAAGTATGTTTTGTTATATATATGACATCCGACTTGCTACAAGTTTCAAAATTAGTATGAATTCTAGTCTAGTTTATTTCTTATATCTATTATATATCTGTTGACCCAAAAAAAATAATCTATTATATATATATATATATATATATATATATATATATATATATATATATATATGCATCAAAATGATAAAATAAGCAGTTGTTCCATAACGTTATAACTAAATTAAACCATTCTGAAAATCTAAAAACAATACATAAGGCAAAGGTAGCATGGATTAATCCGTGCAGACCAAAAACAGAAGGTGATCTTGGCGGTAGAGTCTCTGTAATATTTCTCTGGTCTTCTCCCTAAACTTGATATGATGACTGCTCATGGATTCAAGATCACTTTGGATTGTCTAGACTCGCACATATCTCTCCGGAATCGCTGTTTTTAAGACGCAAATTATCGATATAATGGATCATGGATTTGGATAAAACTCCTAAAGCTCAAAGACCTAGCTGCATCCTTCCTTCGCTCAAACATTGGCAATGGTAACCATACTCTTTTTTTTGGTTTGACAACTGGAATGATATGGGGAAAATTGATTGATATTGCAGGAGAAGCTGGTACTCGGACCCTTAGTGTTAGATGTTATGCAACAATCGCGGATGATGTATCTTCTGGAAAGTGGAACATTCGTCGATGTCGTGGCTATCACCTACGGGAGATGATAGCTCGCATCACTTATGTTTCCATGTCGGTAGATGACACTGATGATAACTGCTTGCTTTGGCACCATGAGGAAGATGAGTACAAGCCCGTTTTCTCCTCAACAAAGACATGGAATCAACTTTGCGCACATCATAAACATGTTCAATGGAATAAGATAGTCTGATTTTTTTAAGCCATACACACTATTATTTTATTACTTGGTTGACCTTCGAGGATCGTTTATCCACCAGAGACCGAATGCGTTCATGGAGTCTTACACATATATGTCTACTGTGTGGGGAACCAAATGAAACGCAAGATCATATATTCTTTGCTTGCCTTTACTCTTTTACGATCTGGACTGATCTAGTTGGATACAGTCTTGGAGCTCAGGTTAATCCCAACTAAGAGATCACTGTCACATCGCTCTTAGCCTCACAACGCTTGAAAACTAGGATTTTGCAATTCTTTAGTGAGGTATCAATTCCTCCTTGCTTATCGTGTAGCAAAAGGTATCGAACCAAATTTGGAATTAGATATGACCAAAGTGAATACACTATACCCTATTAGTCAAGCAATCTAATTCAAGGTAATAAACTATGATCTAGAGCAATGTAAAACAAGTGAATAAGCAATAGACTAAACAAGGAAATAACTAAACAAGTGATAATCAAGATAAGAGACAAGGCTTATAGGCTTAGGTCAATGGATTGGTGACTTGGGACAATCTAGAATGCTTAACACACACTTCTAAGAAGCTAATCTCCTAGCAAGGAACACAATCAATAGATTAATTCAATGTCTTGACACTAATCCCTTTCCCTAATCAAAACCCAAGAACAAACTCTCATTTGTGAATCAAGATTAGGAAAGCATTCATAACAAGTTCCATTTAGCTAATAATCACTCTAAACATTCATTCTCATGAGTTAGAATATGAAAATCCTATCACCGGCAACGGCGCCAAATTGATAACTAGGATTTTGCAATACTTTAGTGAGGTATCAATTCCTCCTTGCTTATCGTGTAGCAAGAGGTATCGAACCAAATTTGGGATTAGATATGACCAAAGTTAATACACTATACTGTTGGAATTGTGTCCAGTAATCTCGGTACTGTCTCTAGAAAGTAAGAGTATGTCAATGATCAGACATAAGTCATATAATACTGGGGGTCATGATGGCTTGCTAGAGTCCGCTCATGATCTATAAGTCTTGGACTTATTGCCTTTATTATATGATCCCATATGGGTCACACGCCTAAGCTAACAGGAAAATGTGTAGGAACGGTTTAGCAGAAGTACGGTAAAAGTGCTAGGCATTTACTGTACTTAGAGAGAATAAAACGGTTTAGCTACTCTGTGTCGATCGATACACAAGGTGTGTCGGTCGACACAGTGTGCGAATGCCGTCTAGTTAATTGGTGTTTGGGCCAAATGGCCCAAACGAAATCAGACAAGTTTTATAAGCTAAAACTCGAGTTTCTGATCAATTAACCCTAATCCCTCAGCCGAAAACTCTCTCTCTCTCTGCGCCGAGCTCCTCGTGGTCTAGCAGCTGTTTCCTGTGATCGCGTGTGTGAACCTTTGGAGGATTCATCCCTCGGTGTTTCTCTGATCTCAGACATACCATCTCTTTCCGCTGCAAACAGGTATAAGGTGAGATCATCATTTGTTTCTATTCTGAGAAGAACCTAGATCGCATGTTTAGGTTGATATGAATCTAAGAATTGAATCAGGATCAACTAAACAATCCTTCAGTGGTATCAGAGCTTATGGTTCTGGTTTTTCTTGTTTAGATTCAATGTTTAGGATTGTTTTCTTGTTTAAAAGTGTTTTGAATCAACTACTGATAAGAGAAACCATTTAAGCAACAAGAATTGAAATCTAAACACACATAAAATTGCAGAAACCAAACTATATGATTTGGTAGAATGCGATTTCAAGAGGTCTGTATCGACTGCGATCGCATGGATCGATCGATACGATCGCATGGATCGGTCGATACAGCCTATCGGCTAACCCTGTTAACGCGTGAAAGCATCGATCGATGCAGGATCGATGCAGGTTCAATATTGGTGCATCGACCGATGCGGTTGGTTCACATCGATCGACACGGTTAGGTTTTCGGCTCGGTTCAGTGCATGCGTAAGAGCATCGATCGATACAGGATCGATGCACGATCGATGCAGGATCGATACTGAGAGCATCGACCGATGTGGTTGATGGATCGATCGACACGGTTGGTTCATCGATCGACATGGTTGGTTTAAGGCTCGGTTTAATCTTGATTAAAATTAATTCGTCCTGGTTTAATAAACAGATTTAATAATTTTATTAAGTCTGGTTAAACCGGGACAAGAAATCCAATGTCGAAAGAATTATTGGATTTAGTGCCTAAACCAGGATTTTCTAATTTGATTTGGCTGGACCAAATAAATTGAGAAAATCCGGTTTAGTAAATAACCGGTTGACAATTGTGGTCATCGTAGTAATTAAAATTTGGTTAGACCAATTTTAATGAACCAGACCGGTTATGTCATTTAATTGGACAATTGGGTCATGTCTTGGACATGGACCAATTCTTGGGCCTCGGGCCAAGAAGTTAAAACAATTGGGCCAATTATTTGAGTCTTTCTTCAGAATAATTTAAAATTTATTTTATATAATTATAAAGTCGATTTTAAATTAAAGTTTCCGAAATTTTGAAATTAGAAAGTTTCTTAAATTAGAAGTTTCTGGATTTGCGGGTTTTGGATTTTAAAGAAATTTCTAAAGTTAGAAAGTTTCCGTTTTTAGAAAGTTTCCAATTTTAGAAAGTTTCCAAAAATAGTAGGTTTCCAAAAATGGAAAGTTTCCCGAAATAGTAATCTTCTATTTTGGGAATGAATTTTTAAAATAAACCTACGAACCTCAAATAATATCAAGCGTTGGATGTCTTGTCCATTCTATGTCAGCTGTCGAAGCCCATTCAATTGTATTCATGGCCTTACAGTGTGAGGGTGTCTGCTTTTGCGTGGATAAGACGGTTTGTGATTCATAAATGTCATTGGGAGTCCCAGACATTAATGATTACATGACTGTATAGTCTGGTTTTCTTGACTGGGCCATCGGGAGTCCCGGGCCTTGAGACATCAGAGTGGATTGGGCCTCGGGCCCAGATTCATAACCAAGAGTTATATCACGGATATAATTAGCCGATATAGGGCTTACCGATATAAGCTAAGGTTTGGTGACGGCCAGTGGCCCACTTTAATCTTAGTTATATGTGGATCTTGGAATCATTATATTCTATTGAGGGTAACTTATGTTATTGAATATAATGCGTGATTAATCATATTAAATTTAATACGAGATTAATCATATTGAACATTTTAACTAATAACCTTTTATCTATATATTTCAGCTATGACTACTACAAGCACACAAAACACATTCTCGATCCGATCTGTTCTCGAAAAGGAGAAGCTGACTGGAACGAACTTCATGACGTGGTCAAGGAACTTGAGGCTAGTCCTCAAGCAGGAGAAGAAGGATTATGTCCTTCGTGATCCTCTCCCCGAGAGGCCTCCTGCCAATGCCGCCAGGACTCTGCATAATGCTTGGGAAAAGCATTCGTCAGATGAAAATGATGCCTATTGCCTGATGTTGGTGACAATGACTCCTGAGCTGCAAAAACAGTTCGAGAGTGTATTGTCACCTATCGAGATAATGGCAAGCCTGAAATCGCTTTTTCAGGAGCAGGCTAGGACTGAGAGGTTTCAAACTGTTAAGAACCTCTTGGACTGCAAGTTGGCTGCGAATGCGGCAGTGAGTCCTCATGTCTTGAAGATGATGGGTTATCTCGATCATCTTTAGAAACTCGACTGCCCAATCAGCCAGGAACTTGCCTGCGACATCATTCTGCAGTCATTACCTGCAAGCTATGATCAGTTCATTCTGAACTTTAACATGCATGGCTTGAGTAAGACATTGCCTGAGCTTCACGGAATGCTCAAGACTGCGGAGCCCAATTTGAGGAAAACCGCCAAGGACCCCAATGTGCTTATGGTGCAGAAGGGCAAGGGGTTTAAGAAATCCTCTGCTAAGGATAAGGGAAAGGCCAAGGCTGTCCAGGTCGCGGACAAGGACACGCCAAAGCCCAAGCCCAAGTCCAAGGCTGGGCCAACTGACATATGCAGGTTCTGTAAAGAACCAGGGCATTGGAGGAGAGAATGTAAGAAATTCCAGGAAGGTCTAAAGGAATTGAAGAAGAAGACTTTTGAGACTTCTTCAACAGGTATTTTTGTTATAGAAGTTAATACAACTACTTCTGATAATACCTCATGGGTTATGGATACTTGTTGTGGGGCTCATATTTGTACTAATATGCAGGCACTCAGCAACAGTAGAAGGCTGAAGCAAGGACAAGTGGAGCTACGAGTTGGGAATGGAGCAAAAGTTCCAGCGCTAGCTGTAGGCACTTACTTGTTGTCTTTACCTTCGGGATTGATTTTAGAACTCAATAATTGTTATTTTGTACCTGCTATAAGCAGAAATATTATTTCAATTTCTTTGTTGGATTTGGAAGGTTATGATTTTTCAGTTAAGAATAAATTATGTTCCTTCAATCGCAACAATTTGTTCTATGGTTCTGCCCCTCTTATGAATGGGCTTTACATACTCGATCAATCCGCGCCAATTTATAACATTAATACCAAACGGTTCAAACCTAATGAGGAGAACCGAACGTTTCTATGGCATTGTCGTTTAGGGCACATCAGCGAGAAACGCATCAAGAGGCTCCATTCGAATGGACTTCTTGGCTCATTTGACTTTGAGTCATGTGAGAAATGCGAATCCTGCATGATGGGCAAAATGACACGGGCCCCCTTTAATAAACCTAACGAGAGGGCCAGTGACTTATTGGGCCTGATACACACTGATGTGTGTGGCCCAATGTCCACAAATGCAAGAGGAAACTATCAGTACTTCATTACCTTTACTGATGATTTCAGTAGGTATGGATATGTTTATTTGATGAAACATAAGTCTGAATCTTTTGAGAAGTTCAGAGAATTCCAAAATGAAGTACAGAACCAACTTGGCAAAAGCATTAAGGCTCTTCGGTCCGACCGAGGAGGAGAATACTTAAGCCAAGAATTCAGTGATCATCTGAGAGAGTGTGGGATCGTATCCCAACTCACTCCTCCTGGAACACCTCAATGGAATGGTGTGTCTGAGAGGAGAAATCGAACCTTATTGGATATGGTTCGATCTATGATGAGTCACACAGACCTTCCAATATCCCTTTGGGGATATGCTCTGCTAACAGCAGTGTTCACTCTAAATAGAGCGCCATCGAAAGCAGTAGCAAAGACACCATATGAATTATGGACTGGAGAAGCTCCAGTGCTGTCTTATCTCAGAATTTGGGGTTGTGAAGCTTATGTCAAGAGATTGATCTCAGACAAGCTTACACCAAAATCTGACAAATGCTACTTCATTGGTTATCCACGGGAAACCAAGGCTTATTACTTCTATCTACGTTCCGAGAACAAGATCTTTGTTGCCCGGGATTGTAACTTTCTTGAGAGGGAGTTTCTCTCTAAGAAAGACAGTGGGAGTAAGGTACTGCTTGAAGAAATTCAAGATGAACAGGATACTGCTCAACCTAATGAGGAAGAGCAGCAGGAGGACCTACAAGAAATTGTAGAGCCTGAACCTGTAGTACCTGAAGTTCGAAGATCCGGGAGGATCCGTCACGAACCCGAGAGACATCAAGGATTCCTCGTGACTGACTGTCATGATCTTTTGATCATTGATGGTGATGAACCATCGAACTTCAATCAAGCCATGATGGGCCCAGATTCCTCTAAGTGGCGCAAGGCCACTGATTCCGAAATGGACTCCATGTCGGTCAACCAAGTGTTTTCGTTGGTTGACTTACCCGCTGGTGTAAAAGCCATCGAGTGCAAATGGATCTTCAAAAAGAAGATTGACATGGATGGAAATGTCCAGATTTATAAAGCCAGGTTGGTGGCAAAAGGTTTCAGACAAGTCCACGGTGTGGATTACGATGAAACCTATTCACCAGTGGCTATGATGAAATCTATTCGGATTCTACTAGCAACTGCAGCTTTTCATGATTATGAAATTTGGCAGATGGACGTGAAAACCGCCTTCCTGAATGGAATTCTGGAAGAGGATGTGTATATGACACAACCTGACGGTTACATAGATCCAAAGAATGCTGGAAAAGTATGCAAGCTTCATAAATCTATTTATGGATTGAAGCAAGCATCGAGGAGCTGGAATCTTCGTTTTGATGAAGCGATCAAGCAATTTGACTTCATCAGAAACGAAGAAGAACAATGCGTGTATAAGAAATCTAGTGGGAGCAAGATTGTATTTCTTATTCTGTATGTCGATGACATACTTCTTCTCGGAAACGACGTTCAAATGCTGAAGTCCGTAAAGGACTGGCTTGGAAGTTGTTTTTCCATGAAAGACATGGGTGAAGCCGCATACGTTCTTGGAATCAGGATCTACCGGGATAGATCTAGAAGGCTGATAGGCTTGTGTCAAGATTCATACATTGACAAAGTCCTACAAAGATTCAGCATGAAGGATTCCAAGAAGGGCTTCACGCCAATGGTACATGGCACAACGCTAAGCAAGAAGCAGAGCCCTACGACGGCTGCTGAGCTTGAGCGCATGAAGAATATTCCTTATGCATCTGCAATAGGATCTGTCATGTATGCCATGATCTGTACTCGTCCTGATGTTGCTTATGCATTGAGCATGACGAGTAGATACCAGTCAAATCCAGGTGAAAACCATTGGATTGCCGTAAAGAATATCTTGAAGTATCTAAGACATACTAAGGATAAGTTCTTAGTGTACGGTGGAAGTGATGTGCTTAAAGTCAGTGGATTCACGGACGCAAGTTTCCAGACAGACCAAGATGATTTCCGGTCACAGTCCGGTTATATCTTTTGTCTGAATGGCGGTGCAATCAGTTGGAGAAGCTCCAAGCAAGACACCGTTGCAGATTCCACCACAGAAGCTGAATATATCGCCGCCTCAGAAGCTGCGAAGGAAGCTGTTTGGATACGGAAGTTCATTATTGAACTAGGTGTGATACCAGATGCGGCTGAGCCTCTGGCACTGTTTTGTGACAACAATGGTGCTATAGCTCAGGCAAAGGAACCAAGATCACACCAGAAATCCAAGCATGTTCTAAGAAGATTTCACTTGATACGTGACATCATTAATAGAAAGGAAGTCAAGATCAGCCGAGTTCAGACAGATGATAACGTCGCTGATCCGTTGACAAAGCCACTCCCAAGGCCTAAGCTCGAGTTTCTGACTGAAGCTGTAGGCATTAGAGACATAGAAATGTAATCTAAATTTGAGTGGGAGTTTGAGGGCTTTTATTTAGTTATTTGATATGTTCTTGTAAAACATTCTTATGTTTAATGAAATTATTATTTCAAGATTATTTCAACTGTGATGAAATAATCGTTCCAAAGTGATATGAACCATTTTATAGGTCATCGAAGTAAATGACTTGATCTTGAGTCATCGAAGTCATTTAGCTTGTTCATGAGACCCTATATTTGATAGATGTTTATATCATCCCGTCCCTAGTCGAAGGTTGTTGAAATTGGAACACCAACAACCGTGTGAGACTGGATTGGTACGTGACTTATGACAAAGTCTCAGTGTGTCATAGATGCGCGGCATCAAAGTCAGTACATAGGTGTATGTTTGGGAACATACGACCGGACAAGACCCGCTTATAAGAACTCTTCAGGATATTTATATCTGTGTCATAAGAGATTCTTACTACGACTATAGAGTATAGTCCTTAGACCTGAGTTCGCATGCATGTGACTGCACATGGACTGATGCACTTTGATCATTGTCTAACGCTATCGTTCTGCGATAGTTATAAGGACCTTGTTTGGGTACATTATGAAATGAATAGTTTACAGTGATGGAACAAGACGGAATTTGTCCCTCCAATATAAATGGAGTGAATATCTCTAGGCCAATCGGAGATTTGAATACTGGAAAATGCATGGCCATGCTCAAACGGACTTTCCCGAGTCGTTTGGATTGTCAGTATCGAATCAGAGTCCGATGAACAAGATTAGGCTTTATAAGGATGACACCAATCTTGCCTTATGACTAATCGAGATATTGTGACAAAAGGATTATGAATACAGAGATTCCAGTACAAGTGGGAGATTGTTGGAATTGTGTCCAGTAATCTCGGTACTGTCTCTAGAAAGTAAGAGTATGTCAATGATCAGACATAAGTCATATAATACTGGGGGTCATGATGGCTTGCTAGAGTCCGCTCATGATCTATAAGTCTTGGACTTATTGCCTTTATTATATGATCCCATATGGGTCACACGCCTAAGCTAACAGGAAAATGTGTAGGAACGGTTTAGCAGAAGTACGGTAAAAGTGCTAGGCATTTACTGTACTTAGAGAGAATAAAACGGTTTAGCTACTCTGTGTCGATCGATACACAAGGTGTGTCGGTCGACACAGTGTGCGAATGCCGTCTAGTTAATTGGTGTTTGGGCCAAATGGCCCAAACGAAATCAGACAAGTTTTATAAGCTAAAACTCGAGTTTCTGATCAATTAACCCTAATCCCTCAGCCGAAAACTCTCTCTCTCTCTGCGCCGAGCTCCTCGTGGTCTAGCAGCTGTTTCCTGTGATCGCGTGTGTGAACCTTTGGAGGATTCATCCCTCGGTGTTTCTCTGATCTCAGACATACCATCTCTTTCCGCTGCAAACAGGTATAAGGTGAGATCATCATTTGTTTCTATTCTGAGAAGAACCTAGATCGCATGTTTAGGTTGATATGAATCTAAGAATTGAATCAGGATCAACTAAACAATCCTTCATATACCCTATTAGTCAAGCAATCCAATTCAAGGTAATAAACTATGATCTAAAGCAATGTAAAACAAATGAATAAACAATAGACTAAACAAGGAAATAACTAAACAAGTGATAATCAAGATAAGAGACAAGGCTTATAGGCTAAGGTCAATGGATTGGTGACTTGGTACAATCTAGAATGCTTAACACACACTTCTAAGAAGCTAATCTCCTAGCAAGGAACACAATCAATAGATTAATTCAATGTCTTGACACTAATCCATTTCCCTAATCAAAACCCAAGAACAAACTCTCATTTGTGAATCAAGATTAGGAAAGCATTCATAACAAGTTCCATTTAGCTAATAATCACTCTAAACGTTCATTCTCATGAGTTAGAATATGAAAATCCTATCAAAGCTAAAACAGGCATTTCATCGAACATATGGTGGGCAAGAAATCCAAAGCATCCTAATCAACATGGTCAAGGCTAATTAGGCATTAAGAACACTAAGATAGAAGAGATTATAGATAGATAAAACTAAGCATTCATTAATCATCCCAAATCAACCAAATCCTACCTAACCCATAAACCTTATAGGAAACTACTCACTAATCATGTTATGTTCAACAAAACCCATTAAGATAGTGTTAAACTTAAAGATTAGCAAATGATCAAGAGAATAAAAGAGGAAATCAACAAACTTTCACTAAAATAGCAAAGATCCAAAAGGGTTTAGATGTTTACAACTTGGTGAAAGAAAAAGAGATAGATTTCGGGTTTTTGTCCCAAAAATCTATTTAAAGCAGTCTATTTTCGAGCTGGGTCGGCCCGACAAACCTGGGTCAACCCAGAAACATAAGGCAAAAGGTCCGGTCAAAGCTCAGGAGTCAACAAAATCTGGGTCGCTTGCGGTTTCAAAACGTTTGCAAGGTGAACCGCAAGCAACCTTTGTGGTTTAGTCTTGGCCTCAACATGGACCGCGGTCAAGCCGCATGAATTACTCGAAGTCCTTCTACTGCTCGCAGTCTCTTTATGACAGGTGGACGGACCGCGGTTGAGCCACAGAAGCTTTCTCTTTAGTTGCGGTTGGAGTCGCGGCCTCGTAAGCTGCTCACGCCTCGTCCGCGGGGGGGGGGGGGGGGGGGGCAAAGGCTCACGGGACTTTCATCACGTCGTGGGCTCCAGCTCACGTTGCATGTCATGGTAATTGGTAGCACGCCATTGTTGTCTCATTTGACCACAATCACACTATCTCATTGGTTGTTTTGCTCCATTTCGTTGACAAAGCTTAAGACAAAGGCTCATCATCATTTTCCTTCGTTGTGCTCCAAGCATTTCTTGAATAATCCATACACTCCATTTGTACCTAAAAAACTCAAGATAAATTCCAAAAAATACTAAAATATGCACAACTCTAATCTTAAAGACTTTAACTCCTAAATGCATGATTTCATAATTAGATACATGAAAATGAATGTAATATGTAAGAAAACCGAATATATTATAAGTCTTAAAACCTATAAAATATGCACTTATCAACGCTCGGCCATTGACCAATGTCTACTTCGCCTGCCCTTTCAAACCACCATCCATACCATATGGCGTGAAGAAAATGACCGAAAACACAATCGACAAGTTCAATCAAATGCTCAACTACTTGGGTTTGTTGATAAAACAATAAGAAATCACATCACTTCCTTGCGATATCGGAAACCAGGGTTTCACACTGAAATGATGCAGTGTTGGCTGGTGCGACCAGCCTGAAAATGCCAAAAAATACCTGAACTATTCGGAACTAGCCAAAACAAACTCAGACTAACGAGCTTCCAAAAACAAACCCAGACTAAACGTTGACTTCCCAAACAAGACCTCGCCAAAATGGTACACTGTTAATTAATTTAACAGATGGATTCGATGACGTTAACCAAGCCGTTTACTGGTACCATTAACAATATACAACGTCGTTTTGGCTAGATTTATGTTTAATCTAATCTTACCATACGACGTCGTTTTGTTTAAAACGAAAATAAAAACCCAGCATTAAGCTAGGTTCGAACCGTGTACGCGAGAGTCTAGAGTCGTATGTGATTGTGCCATTGTGCCAAGTGTATTTCATTGTTTATTATTACAGACAATTCTTCTTAAGTTGTCTTTGTTTCCTTATCTCTAATAAAAATCCCAAACTGAAACTAAGAACCCTAAAACACAAATCGATTTCAGACTCAATCCACACGATTTTTGACTAGGAGGAAAAGGAAAATGAGAGAATTGATGGCAAGTTCAAACACTGACACCTCAGACTCTGTTAACTCGATGGGTATTCGTGGATGTCCGGAAAAGTGTTCTTGTGGGTGCAAAGCATTGATCTTCACTTCCAAATCAAAGGATAACCCCGGGAGACCGTATTTCCGTTGTCCAAACGTCTAAATGTAAGTTTTCAAGCATGCTTTTTATAGTTAAAAGAGGGTTTATTAAGCATTTAGTAGCTATGATGCTCACATGCGAATGTGTGTTCTTGTAGCTATTTACAAATGTGTGTTCTTGTATTTGTTTGGCAAGATCATCTGTTTAAATGGGTAGAGGATGGTATTTTTGAGCAGGTTCAAGATTCAATCCCAAAGATTGAGTGTTTTGAATCTGATTTTTTGAAATTCAAAGTCGAAATGGAAAACATGAAGAACTTGATTGAAAATTTGATGGAAGAGAACAAAAAGATGGAAATGGAGCTGAGGAAATGGAAGTTTGCAATGGTTCTTGGATTTGTGTTTATCATTTTGGTGTTGGCTCTCATGAGAATGGTTGTTAATTGAATCTTTGTTATTGTATCTGTTGTTGTACTGTTGTATTTGGAGTTTGTTTGTTTGGTTGTATTTGAAAATGTTTGGTTATTAAGGTTGGATTACGATTTGTGTTTTTCATTTTGGTTTAAGTATGCTTTTTTGTCAACAACATGGCAGAAATCAACAACACATGAGTTTTAACCAACATCAAATAGAACTTGTTCCAACAAGACACAAGAGTTTTAAACACCATCAGCTAAAACTTGTTCCAACAAGACATAAAAGAAACAAAGCAACAATTAGACTATGATCCATCAAAGTTCCAACAAACACAAAGAAACATCAGATTAGTAGTTCTGACATCACAAAAACAAAAGCAGATTGTCTTGTCATGACAACAACACTGGATCAGAGAAAACAACGGCCCCATCCATCATTTTGCGTTGACTGCTCCTGAGAAGTCTGACCCCACTGCGAGCTAGTTTTCTGAGGAGCTTGAGAGCTTTGAGGGACTTCCCATTGCGAGCTATGTTCCTGAGGAGCTTGGGAGCCTTGAGATTCCTAAAATTGTAGTCCCTACAAAACACTCAACAAATTCCTTAACCAAATATAACGAACTCAACAAGTGAAATATGCAACTAAGAAAAGGTACCTCATGTTGTTGAGTGCCTTTCTTCGGTCTTCCTCTTTGTCTTTTAGGTGGGTCAGCTACTGCCACAGCCTTATATGTGGTTTTGTTGTGGCCTTCCTTCTTGCAGTTGGAGAAAGTCATAACACGAAGTGTACGGTCTATCTTGGTGAGGGACTTCCCTTTACTAGCAGCTTCATTTATCCCTTTGATCCTGTCATAGTTCTTAGGCCTACCCGGGTTTCTATTTCTAATAGGTGGTGGAAGAACACCTAATCTACTACTCGAAGGCCACTCTAGCATCCCATTAACTGGACTAATCCCATAGCTATAAGTCTCTCGCCACTTTGTAGTTAAGTAACACAGAGCAACATAGGCAGAGAGCTTCTGTCCCAATGCGAGGATGACTTTTGCAGCATGAAAACAAGGATACCATTCATTTGCCACATTCTACATGCACATGTTTGTTGTTTCATATTAACAACATATGCGTGGCCCTTGTAATTAACCTCAATTTCTGGACCAATAGCCCAAAAAAGTTCACACTCAGTTGACTTCTTCTCAACTCTATCCAATTCACATTCTGTCTTTTTGGTAAACCGAGTCTTCAGCCTAGAAGCTAACTGAGCCCTTTTGTAGTTTATTGTCATACATTGTTGCCTAATGTCCTCTAAAAGGTCTAGGAAAGGCTTTCTTCTAGCTTCTCTTATGGTCCTATTAAAAGACTCACTTAGATTGTTGAGATTATTCGTTGCAATTGTTGCCTAACCTGAAGAAAGCCCGTGACCACGTCTCCGGACGAGTGAGTACAAGAGAAACATACGCATGGACATTGTGCTTCTTCAGTTCCTCCATGTTGTGATTATAAGTTCCTTCAGTGTAGCTTTTCGCAATGAACCAAAAAATATTTTGCAGTGTTAAGTCTTGGCCGCCTTTCCTCCAGTTCTCGTAGATGTGTCTGCAGCATTGTCTATGCTCAGCCTCTGGAAGGAGTTCATGAATAGCCTTGACTAGTCCCTGAAATAAGAAAAACAATAAATGAATTAGCAGAATCAAAGACTCATAAAACTCAAAGCGAACATAACCAAACAAAATGTTATACCTTCTGTTTATCAAACACAACCATGAACCCTTTGCCATGTCCTAAATCCAAGTCTCGAGCTAGATGCTTGATGAAACAATTCCAATTAGTGTCATTCTCTATCTCAACCACGGCCCAAGAAATATGTACAATCCTGTTGTCTCCGTCTCTCCTCACAGCAGCCAACAATTGGCCTTTGATATCCAACTTCAAAAAGGCTCCATCAATTCTGATCACAGGCCTACATGTACGTGTCCAGCTTAGCTTCTGCTCTTCAAAGCATATATACAACCTGTAAAATCGTTGTTTGCTCCCTATAGTTGGCCCTGGAATCGTCTCAATCTCAAACGTGGACCTAGGATTTCGCTTGAAGATCTCAGCCTGGTAGTCCCAAATCTTGTCAAAATGCTCTTCATGGGTTCTCTTCCTCTCATTCATCAGCCTTGTCTTCGCTTTCACACACGAGTTGTCGAGTACATTCATCTTGTACTCTCTCTTTATCTCTGAAGCAATCTCTTTTTCTTTCATTTTTGGATTCATCCTAAGCCTCTCGGAAAACATACTTGCAATGGCAGACCTTTTTAGCAACTTTGAATTCCCTATTTAACAATGCAGTTATAAGCTTCTATTAGATATAATGCGAACATAATTCAAAGCATACATTTTAAGTACTAATTACTTGTTCTCTCGCAAGTGTGTACATCAACGTAAGTCTTGATTTGCATCTTCATCTTCCTCTTTTCGAAAGAACAGTAAATCATCCAGGGGCATGAAGGATCATCCGGCTTAGGAGTCGAAGCGCATTTGGCATTTATCTTTGTAGCTCAAGACCTGTGGTATTTGATGTTGTACCTAGACTTTATAGTGTACCTCAAGCAAGCATGCTTGAAGTCAGCAACATCGTTGAATGTCTTGCCCAGCTTAAGAAGCTGCTCCGGATCAAGGTCTTCTATGTATGGCTCACCAACCATGCCATTCTCTTCATTATCTTCATCCGATGAATAAGGATCGGGAACCTTATCCTCATCGCATACATCATCACCACTGTCTTCATTCTGCACATGATCATCTTCTCTTGCTTGATCACCAAAGATAAGTGCCAATTCCCGAGAACCTTGTTCTTCAGTCGCAGGTTCTCCAATGTAATCCTCAGTCTCAGCTCCATCGACATCTCTGTCTACATCTTTAGCTACATTCTCAGCTCCATCATCAGCTCCGTCGTCAGCTCCAACGTCTGCTCCGTCTTCTCCTCCGGCATCTGCTCCGTCATCAGGTCCCTCATCTTCTTCGTTCCCTTCCAAAGGAGATTCTTCAAACTCCTTCTCATAAGCTGATTCTTCTAGATCAACAACACCACTTACCGCAACAGCTTCTTCTAAAAGTTGTTTCTTCGATTTCTTAGTAGGCGGCTGTTTACGGTTTGAACGAGGAGCTCGTTTCTTCGACGCCGTCTGAGGTTTCGCGGCGGAAGCTCCTCCTCCCACTGTCGTCTTCAACCGGCGCGGAGACCTCCGAACATTAAATTGCTCTGCAACCTCTTCTTGATGCCCGCGCATCGATCTCCGAAGCTCCAGCGATTTGGGCACCGTTGCTTCTTCCTTAGGGACACGCCGCCTATTCCTAGAAGCCGCCGTTCCTCCACCTCTAGTCCTAGCCATCGTTATCTCCTCTTCGCAATCGTCTGAAAATCGTCTCACTCTCTAAGTTTTCAGAAATTAGGGTTTGATTAATCCCAAATCGATTTGAAATTTTATGGTTTCAAGCCCGAACGACGTCGTATATTGTTAACGGGCCAGTAAACGGTTTGGTTAACGACATCTAATCAATCCGTTAAGTTAATTAACGGTGTACCATTTTGGCGAGGTCAACTCTAAGTTGAGGTATTGTTTGGGAAGTCAATGTTTAGTTTGGAATTGTTTTTGGAAGCTCGTTAGTCTGGTTTATTTTGGCCAGTTCTGAATAGTTCAGATATTTTTTTGGCATTTTCCCCAATTTTTATTACGTAATTGTAACACGTATACTTCTACGTAATCTTCGCTCCACATTCGTTCAATTTGTAAACATTTTTCTTTTTTCTTTTTTTATTGATAGACAAATTTAACATTTTAACAAAATAAAAAAAAATTAAACCATTCTTTTATATATATTCTAGACTTCTAGTAATCGAAGTATATTTAACTATACAATATCAGCATTCATCATTTATGAATAGAAGCAATTATCATTTTCGAAAAAGCTATTCCTAGCTTTGATGGGTATAATAGTAACCGAAAGCTTAAAATGATTAGAAGCGTGTGGGGCTTTTCTTAATGGGGTTTAAAAAATAGCACAAGCGCAGACAAATCCTACGAATTCCACGTGGCAACAGCTGATCATACTAACTTCAAGACCTCTCTTTGTGGACTCTCCAATTCTGATTTCTATTTTCTTCTAACCAGTAACCAATGGTCTTAATCGTTGGTAAACACTCATTACATGTTTTAGGTATTGATGAAAGCCAATGTCTCGACTAATTTTGTTATATATGAGAAACATCTTAACGATTCAACGCATTTGATCTTTTGAAAAGATATGAAATTTGTAGAAGTCCAAGTCGAGCAGCATCTTGAAATTTGTCACCTTCCCAAAGAAGAAATCGTCCTCAACATTGTTATCAATCCTCTTTTAAAATGCCCATTTCTTTAAACCAATGTTTTTAAACCCAGACCGAACCGATAATCAGAGCAAAGTTTTTAAATCCGGACCGAACTGATAGTCAGACCAAGTTGAAATGTGAACCGAAAACTTCTCCTGATTAAATTGATTATAAAATCCACATATAGTTAAATTGGTTAAAAAATCGGATTAGACTGCTATAAAAACGTAAACTAACAATTCATTAAGCTATATTAAACCGAATTTCATAAAAATATATCATTTTTTATTTTATAATTATTATTTTTCTTTCTAATGAGATTTAGCCATTAGTGTTTTATGTTTCTTTTTCTTATATTTATCGTAATTTAATAGAAAACTATTCCTTTCTTTATTATTTGTATTAATAATTTTGTTACTAAAATATTTTCCAAACAAAAAATAATTGTACTTTCTTTTAAAAATGAAAAATATCTAATTCTACTTTGTTGTTTGAGATCTTTCTTTTTTTGAACCAAAATTTTTAAGATTTTTTATAATTATTATTACTTTTTCATATTGTAATTATATATATATATATATTATTATTAAATCTGGTTGGACAATATTAATCCATGAACCAAATTTTTTGAATTTAATCGTCAACATTGCTTTAAATAATATAGAGGATTATATTAATCACTTTTTATAATCCTTTTTTGTAACAATGACTTTTAATAATTTTAGCCTAGTTTTTTTTTTCTTTTCAAAAAGCTTTCATTAACGATAAATTAAAGGAAATTACAAAGATAAAAAAAGAAAAGAAAAACAGAAAGAGAGGAGGGACCCAAAACAGAGCTCAGATCGAAGAGAGAAAAACAGGGAAGGCATTGAGTTTCTGAGAGAAACAACAAGAAAAACTCAGGAAAACCAAAGCCAATTTAAACAAGGCAAGTTATTGCCAGAGAGAGATTAGATCAGTAGCACACGCATAATTGAGATTTTAGCCTAGTTCTTTTGGAATTTCTTACAACGTTATTAGAAACAAGAGTTTTTAACAAAAAAGGTTATCAGACACAAGAGTTTAAATGCAGATTTTTAGGGCAATAAATAGTGCAAGAAAGGTCAGAGGCTCCAGAGTAAAAAATAATATTTTCATTTCTTTTCTCTGTTTTTTTTTCATCAACGGATAATACAAATTTCCTTCTTCTAATATACTAGGCACCCACCTATATTTTCATATTTACATATATCAAACCAACTAAAAATAAACAAATAACCAAAAAAGAAATTATTTTCCCAGTTGTAGAAAGTAATTCCACAATAAAAAAGATTCTAAGTGGATTCTCCGATAAGTTCAGAAACACCATTAGATTCTGCAGACCAAACCCGTTGGTTAAAAGCTACTTGTAAATCATCATCAGGAATAAACGGCGTTCTACAAAGTGGGCACGTCATCTGATTGTAGCCCATCATCCAACGGTCCAAACAACTCCGGTGGAAAATATGTTGGCAATTCGTCAGCCGTCGGATCTCGTCTTCGTTCTCGAACTCGTGAAGGCACACGGCGCAGCAGTCGGATCCCGATAATCCGGGTCGGTTCAGTTCTGAGAATCTGATGACGGGTAGGATGTCTCCAGCCAGCCTCGCCGTCACCGGGTTAAAGAAGGAGCTTTCTTGGTGATGCACCGCCGTGGAAACCGATCGTGGTTCCGGCCATGAGGAAGAAGAAGTTGGGTCCGATTCGAGGAAGTCGGGTAGACCCATTAACCAAAAAACGGTGTAAATGAGTTTACGGAGTAAGCCTAAGAGGGAGAGTAAGCATAGGAAGATTCTTGGAAGGAGGAGCTCGGTGTAGCCCACTGGGAAACCCATGGCTTGGCCGTTAGAGAGAGAAAGCAAAAGAGAGAGAGAGAGAGCTAGCTTGGAATTGGAGAGGAGAAGAAAAGGTCGACAAGAGTGGGTTATATATACACGTGGGTGATGTTATTACATAATTTAATAAGGACCTGTGATATGTTTTTATTTTCATTGTTTTGGATTTATGCAGAGAACTCTTTTTTTTCTTTGATCCTTTTTCTACTTCTATAATTCATATATGCATATTTCGAATTCAAATATGGATCCGTCAAAAAAGAATTCAAATATGGATTATGACACGATTGCTATATTAGTACAAATCCATTTTATTTAATTATCATATAACACATACTTTTTTATTTAAAATATTTGGGTTGATTCATTTCATCTTAGTGAACATGTAATTTTTTCTACAAAAATGTGGACTTTCTCGTGTGGAGAGATCTAATACACCAAATAATTATGATTTATATTCTTCTCATATTAACATGTGATCTATTAGAGGTTTATATTATTATTTAATGCGTTAAATATTGGCATACCAATTTACAAGAAAAAGTTTATTAGATTTCATCCAAATAGAGTGTTCAGTTTCATCCACTTTTTTTTTGCTAAAAGTTTTTTTTTTATTATGTTCTAATCACAATTTTGCAATTAGGGTTTATCTAATAAGAAAATTTGCATTGCTATACACCAAACTCACTCGAATATTAAACTGACAAAAACAAATAGGTAGATAAAAGCAAATATACTAATAAAATTTAAATTTCAAGAAAATATACAGAAGCTAGAAAACATGAATATGGGGACAAGCGAGCTTAAGTGGGTCATTGCCAAAAGAAATGGGAGATTTAAAGGTTTCAGATGGTTCCACGAATCATAGTTACAGTAGCATAAATTAAATATGGAAAAGATATAAATAAAACAAATAATTGTAATTATAGATGATTCAACGATAAGAAAACGTAAATAAAAGAACAAAAAAGATGGACCCGACAACTGTTTTGTTTTTGAGGCTTCATTTTTAGTGCAATTTCAACATCAAATTTGTCCTTGTCCCTTATATATATAATACCAACTTATATGTACATCAGTACATATATTGGACTTATACACGTCTTAATAAATTAGCGATTACAGAACAGTTTAGATTACGAATCTGTGGCTTAAATATTTTGCTTAATTAATAACATCAATGTTGCTAAACATTATTGATATGTCTTTGTGCAGCCGCACACGACATATAAATGTGACGTGAAGACAGATTGTTAGGTTCAATTCACTTCAATAAAAACAACCCTTCAATTATTCTACGTTCAGTTGATATGACTATATATTATTTCAATTAAGGAGAAACAAAACTCAAGATGTCAAAAAAAAAAAAAAAACTCATTCATCTTTCGATAACACAATGACAACATTATTATTAAAATTACTAATTAATAGAATAGTGAGAAAAACTGTGTTCAATAGCATAAACTAATTCAAAAATACAATGAACTTTAATTTACCATATAAAACTGCAACGAAAAATCTACTTAGATGTATGTGGAGGAAATGTCAATAGTTTAACAAAATTATTTTTCACCACTTTTTATTAGTATCGATTAAACAAGTTTTAGATATTCTTTTTTCATAGCTGATATATATATATATATATATATATATATATATACACTTTTACCAATAATATGCCTCTTAGGATTTAAATTCAATGGTGGTTATGTGTTGAATATAGATTTCAATTAAGTATCAGGTCGAACAAAGATGTATAGTCAATGTAAGATGTGAATTTCCGAGAATCTTGTTCATCATGAACAGGGCCGTTCCAACCTTATTATAGGTCGTAAGCGAGATTAGAAATAATGCCCTCTTATAAAAAAACTCAACATATCCAAGAAACAAAATATTAAAAAAACAGAATTCGAAATGAAAAACTCAACGTCTGCAAGAAACAAAACATAAAAAAACCAACTAGAATTTTTCATAACATCTAAGACTAAAAAATGTTTAACAAAATACTACTTCTTGAATATGATCCTCCTTGCACTCTTTCCTGCAAAATCATCCATTAAAGTAGCATAGTCGAGTTTTGCAAGCATCGCTTTCTCAATCGACAATATGGCTAACCCATTTAATCTCTCTTGTGACATAGTAGACCTCAAATAATTCTTGATTAGCTTCAACTTAGAAAAACTTCTTTCAGCAGAAGCAACTGATACTGGAATGGTCAACAATATTCGGTAAGCAATCCATGTGTTAGAACAACCTCCCATTCTTTTCAAAAAGTCTAGCACATCAATAGGTTTCACAACATCTTCTGGTAACACTTCCCGTATAACTTTTAGTTCCAGAAACAAATCACCTCCATCTTTATCAGAATTCGTACCATGCTTTAGAGAATCTTCAAGGTTCTAGCATGATGCTCTCAAGTTTTCATCACTTGCTGATATCAGTTTCTTTAAATCAAACAAAAATCCAAAAGTTTGCTCATACCTTTGGAATTGTTCAAACCTTGACTCAAGAGAAACTAGAGCTTGATAAATGAGTGTGAAGAAGTAATTAACCCTGAAATCATCCTCTGGTGATAAATCCATATTCTCATCCACTCGTGCATCATCGTCATCAAAATGCTTCTTTCTTCTAATGAGCCTCTTCTTTTTCACAGGAAATCCAGCTTCTATCTTCATAGTCTCTGCAATTCTTACAGCCTCAGACTTTGCTTGTTCAAATCCCGTCTCTCTGTATTTCTTGAAGTATGAAACAAGTCCTTTCAGTTCCATAATAGCAACATCAATATCAATGTCCATTGATTGTAAAGTCTTGCTCACTCTGTTGACAACAGCTGGAAGATCATACCAAATAATCATACCAAAAAGAAACTCAAACCCTCCAATTCCATGTGTTTCACTCATAGCAAGAGATTCAGCTTCACTTCTTGTTTTTGGATCGTCAGTACTATCAGCCAAGGAAAGTAAAGCTTCTTGTATTTTAGGAGCCTGAAACCGTATTGCTTTGACACTTTCTAGATGGCTCTCCCAACGAGTTTGAGATAGAGATTTAAGTGTTAAACCATCTACATTCTCTTTGAATATATCCCACCTGTTTGTTGAAGATGCAAACAAACAATATATTCGCTGAATAATTCCAAAAAAAGACACAGCCTTTGTGGAAGAAGATGCTATATCACAAAGTACAAGGTTGAGGCTGTGACAACCACATGGTGTGAAGAATGCTCTTGGATTAATTTCCAGCAACCTTCTTTGTACTCCCTTATTTTTTCCTTTCATGTTAGATCCGTTGTCGTAGCCTTGTCCCCTCACATCATCAATCTCTAACCCCAGATCAACCAATGCCTCTTGAACCGTAGAGAATAACCCTTTTCCTGACTTATCATCCACTTTCAGATATGTCAAAAAGAATTCCTCAATCTTAATTGGCGTTGAAGAAACATCTACGCATCGAATAATCAAAGTCATCTGTTCTTTATGACTAATATCTGGAGTACAATCAAGAATTATGGAGAAGTACTTCGACGCATGAATCGTCTCTATGATCATACATCTAATCTCATTGGAAAACATAGATATCAACTCATTTTGAATCTTGGGACTTAGATAATGAGAATATACCTTTGTTGCTTCAGATCGCCTAATATGCTCTTGAAGGAATTTCTAGCAGATCCTAATCCAATTAGGCAATCCTGGTCTGAATTCCAAGCCTAGGATCTAGGGTTCATATAATTGAATCTATGGGATCTCAGATTTACCTGGTGATTTGCAGCGGAAGATTTGCAGATAATCGAGATCTAGAGCGCCTGAAATGCTGCGCCTCTACTGGTATCCACACGCACACGAACTGAACATGAGGGATGCTAGTGCCTGTTAGAGATCCAATCTCTTCAGAGGTCTCTGTTCAAGTTCTGGTGGCTATCTATTTTTGTTTTTTAAATCAGTTTAGGTCGACCATATATCTTATATATGTCGACTTAAACCATAACGAAATTAACCAACGATTAAACCGAATTAATCTGGTAATCCGCGAGTTGCATCGATCGACACACTCTTTGTGTCGATCGACACTGCCCCAGAATATTGATATCGAATGCATATTAAATATGCATTCACTAGATCATTACATTAATGATCAACCTCGTCTTTAACGTCCAGTTCGCTTAGGTGTGTGACCCTGTAGGATCATATAACACTAGCAATGAGTTCTCAACTCATTGATCATAAGTGGCTTCTAGCAAAGCATTATGACTACCTAGCGTTATGTGATTGTCTCATCTCGACTATACGACTTTCACTTAGAGCAAGTACAATAGATTTCAGGACATTCCCAACAATCTCCCACTTGTACTGGAATCATCTATTCCTTTAATCCCTTCGTCACTGTATCTCGATCTAGCATAAGGCAAGAACCGTGTCATCCTTATTTAGCCAAGATCATGTTCATCGAAATCCGATTTATACTGACAAGACAAACGACTGACAATCACCTCGTTTGAGTGTGGCCACACATTTCTCAGTATCAAATCTTCGATGGGCCCTGAGATATTTATCTCCTGTTATATAGGAGGGACAAATCCCATCTTGTTCCATCCCTGTTTCTTCACACACTTCATGATACGCCCAATCAATGCCTTTATAGTCACCAGTTACGGCTGACGTTTGACAAGGTTAAAGCGGACCAATTCATATGTAAGAAAACATGATGAACTCAGGTCTAAGGACTATACTCTATAGTCGTAATGAAAACTCTCATGACACTTATATAACTATCCCGTAGAGTTCTCATCAGTGGGTCATGTCCGATCCTGTGTTCTCCAACACATATCTATGTGATTGACTTTAATACTCTTATTAATGACTCCATGAAACTTAGTCATCAATCACCTCACATACTAGTCTCACGCGGTTGTTAATGTCCCACTTTAACAACCTCGACCAGGGACCAACATAATTTATGTCATTTATTATCTATAGGGTTTCATGATCAAGTCACATACTTGATGACCTATAAAATGTCATAAATTACTTTGGGACTATTATTTAATAACCATTATTAAATAATACAGATGTCAGATTTCAATAACATAATCAAATTATGTTTATACGAACATCATATCATAATTAAAATTAATAACAATGACTCCCACTAAAATTAAGATCACATCTTAAGACATCTAATGCCTTTAGCAGTAGCCTGACCCTCATTCTCCCTTGCTCAGCGTGTGTCGAAAGACACTGCGTCTTGCTAAGAGTAATACCAAGAGTCTTTTGCACAAAGCCCTTCTTGGAATCATGCATACTGGACCTGTGTAAGACCTTATCACTATAAGTATCTTGACACAATCCAATTAGCTTATCAAATCTATCTCTATAGATTCTTATTCCAAGAATGTATACGGTTTCTCCCATAATTTTATCGAAAAAAAACTTTCGAATCAAGTCTTAACAGACTGAAACAATGGAACTTCATTTCTGAGAAGTAGTATCATACAATACTAGAAATGCAACTGCGCTCCCACTAGTCCTCTTGTAAACACACGGTTCCTCTTCATTCATGACGAAGTCAAACCTTTTGACTGCTTTATCAAAACGAAGATTCCAACTCCGAGATGCTTGCTTCAATCCATAAATGGATCGGCGAAGCTTGCATATCTTCCTAGCTTCATTAGGATCAATGAAAACTTCAGGTTGTGTCATGTACACATCCCTTTCCAGAATTCCATTAAGGAAAACTGTTTTCACATCCATCTGCCATATCTCATAACTATTATGAGTGGCGGTTGCTAGGTGAATCCGGATGGACATAAGCACGGTGTCTGGGATTAGGTTTCTTCACAGTTAATACCATGAATTTACTTGAAACCTTTTGCCACCAACCTAGCTTTGTACATCTGAATATAACCATCCATGTCAACTTTTCTTCTTGAAAATCCATTTACTCACAATGGTTTCTACACCATCGGGTAAATCAACCCAAGTCATACTTGGTTCTGTGACATGGATCTCATTTCGGATTCAGCGGCTTTCAGCCACTTTCGGAGTCAAGGCCCATCATTGCTTCTTCAAAATTCGCAGGCCCGTCACTTTCAATGATCAATGGATCACGACAATTGGTTACGAGAAATCCACATTTCTCGGGTTCTTGACGGATCCTTTCGAATCTGCGAGCTTCAGGTTTCTGTAAAAGTCGCGCACACATATCTCATATGTATACTTTTACCATGACCTAATTAACCAAGATTTAAACCGTAGTTAATTAAGTCATAAACCAAAATCAATACTTGGTTCGCGATCTGTGTCGATCGATGCAACTTTTGTGTCGATCGACACTTCTTCAGAAACTCGCCATTTGAATGTATATCGAATATACATTCACCAGATCCTTTCTAAACTCTAGGCACCACAGGTGCATGTTCTATAACTCTTTGTAGATCCAACTGCTGCTCTTCCTCATCAGGTTGAGCAGTCTCCTGTGATTTTCGAATTTCTTCGAGTTGTACTTTTACTCCTACTGTTCTTCTTGGAAAGAAAGTCTTTCTCAAGAAAACATAGTTTCGAGCAACAAACAATTTGTTCTCGAACTGGTTGTAAAAGTAACATGCCTTGGTTTTGTTAGGACAACCAATGAAGTAGCACTTATCAGATTTGGGTGTGAGCTTATCAGAGATTAAACGTATTATATAAGTCTCGCAACTCCAAATCTCCATGATGGATAAACCAGAAACATTTCCATTCCACATCTCATGTGGTATCTCTGTAACCGATTTTGATGGAACTATATTTAATGTAAACTCAGACATTTCTAGAGCGTATTCTTAGAAAGATAATGGAAGATCTAAGTGACTCAGCATTGATCGAACCATATCTAATAAAGTCCGATACAGGAGGAGTGAATTGTGAAACACTTTCACAATCTATCAGATGATCACTAAATTCTTGACTTAAGTATTCACCTCCATGATCTCATCGTAGAGATTTAATACCTTTGCCAAATTGATTATGTACTTCATTTTGGAACTCTTTGAACTTTTCAAAGATTCTGACTTATGCCTTATAAATAAGTCATAACCGTACCTTCTGAAAATATCAGTAAAGGTAATGAAGTACTGAAATTTTCCTCTAGCACTAGTGCTCATCGGTCCATATACATCCGTATGTATAAAGCCCAATAAGCTTCTGGCCCTTTCATTTTGATCGTTCGCAACCTGTATCGACCGACGCACCGTTTGTGTCGATCGACACTACCTCTGTTGAAAGGAGCCTTTGTCGTTTTACTTAATAAACAAGATCCACTTTACTCATTATGATTCTCAATCAGATGAGCCCAAAAGCCCATCACTATGGAGCTTCTGAATCTATTTCTCATTTATGTAGCCCAAAACGACAATGCCAGAGAGAAGTTTGACTCGTATCATTTGACTTGAATCTCTTGGTATTAATGTTATAGTTAGGCACATTCTGGTTTAGAACATAAAGTCCATTCTCTAATGGATTGCTACTATAAAAATATATCACTGTAATCAAATGAATAACACTTATTCTTAACTTGAAAACTGATATCCTTCCATATCCAAACAAGGAATAGAAATAATCTTTCTGCTCATAGCAGGTACATAGTAGCAGTTTTAAGTTCAAAATATGCCATAAAAGAAAACAAATGAAATACTCATACGGCTAATGCAGCAACTCTTATTCCATTCCTACGCGTAGATCCACTTGCCCTTTCTCCATAGTCCTACTTTTGCTCAGGCCCTGCACATTTTCACAAAATATGAGTACCACAGCTGGTATCAAATACCCAATAAGTAGAACTATAAGAAGTAACATTTACTTCTATAACATAAATACCTGAAGAAGAAGTCTCGTACGTCTTCTTCAGCTTCTCATAATCTTCCAAGAACTTATTGCAGTTGCTTTTCAAATGCCCATAACCATTACAATAATGGCATTAACATCTTCAGAAGGACTGGTTTTAACCTTAAGAGCATGGCCAGACTCGCTTGGATTCACAATCGAGCTCGTCTTGCCATCACCTTTGTTCTTACCAAGTTTCTTAAACTTTTTACCCTTTTGTACCATAAGGACATTTGGGGTGTCCTTCTTGATGTTAGGTTCAGCAGTCTTAAGCATCCCATGCAATTCAGTCAACGTCTTCGTCAAGTTGTTCATGTTATAGTTCATAACAAATTGATCATAGCTTGACGGCAGTGACTGTAGAATGATGTCAGTAGCCAACTCTTGGCTAATGGGACAATCCAGTTTCCCCAGGTTATCAATATAACCCATCATCTTAATGACATGAGGACTAACTGGTTCACCCTTTGGTAGCTTGCACTCAATCAGAGATCTAACCGTCTGGTATCTCTAAGTTCGTGCCTGCTCCTGAAACATACTTTTCAGGCCAGTGATCATCTGTATTGGCGACTCCACGTACTCATATTGCTTCTGCAATTCCGAGTTCATGGTAGCCAACATGAGACAACTCACATCCACCGCATCATTAGAATGCTTATCCCAAGCATCCTTATTTGACTGCCATGCATTGGCTCGGTACTTCTTGGGGAGAACTTTCTCAAGGACATAGTCCTTTTTCTCCTGTTTGAGAACAATTCTCAAGTTCCGATACCATTCAAGAAAGTTGGATCCATTTAACTTGTCCTTCTCAAGGACGGATCGCAGGGAGAAATTGTTACGATGGTTTGTGATAGACATAGCTGGAAAAACAAGGGAGGTTTAGTTATGATGTTCAAGAAATGAGAAGTCTTAACTATTAAGAAAACTCGCATTATATTCAAACAATGTTTCCTCAGATGAATATAATGATCCAAGACCCATACTTCACTAAACTTGAGTGAGCCACTGGCTATCACCCAAATTTAGCTATCTAGGTAAGCAACAACTTTGCTAGTTATATCCAATATAACTCTTGGTTGTGGATCAACATCTCATGCCCAATCCACCTGATGTCTCTGAGCCCAAAACGATTTTGATGGCCCAGTCAAGTAAACCAATCTCTTCAGTCATGTAATTGTTGATGTCTTGCACTGCAAGCCCATCAACACGATTACTTCCTGCCTTACTCATGTAATTGTTGATACCTTGTACTGCAAGCCTATCGTACAATGAAACAAGTCTTGACAGTTGACAAGATTGGAAAGACATCAAGTATCACTTGATATTTGGTTGAGGAACGGAACCTTAAAACGTTCAGTTTTATTATGTTTTAATTCTTCTAATTAATTGATTTATCTTGCTTTGTTTCTGTGATTTCAGGATCCACAACCTAAATCATCGAATCTGATGTCGACCGACACTACTTTAGTGTCGATTGATGCAGAATAACCAAAAGCAATCCGCGATAACCGATCAATCCAATTGATCCGGTTTTGAATACCGGTCAGTGTCGATCGATGCTACATTGGCATCGGTCGATACCAACTTAATCAAACCAATCGTAATTAAACCATTCTTAGCGTTTAACCATTATTAACCAAGCTCGATAACCGGTCCAATCCAATTGAACCGATTCATCAATCTCGCGAGGTTTGTGTCGACCGACACAACGCTTGTGTCGATCGACACTAGGCGAAACCTAAGTTTTATTCGGGTTTTCGCCCTGTGTCGATCGACGCCGGATTGGCATCGATCGACACCATGCGAAAAACCCTAAATTTTATTCGGGTTTTCGCCCTGTGTCGATCGATGCCGGATTGGCATCGATCGACACCATGCGAAAAACCCTAAAACGTTTTTCGAACAAAACCCTAAACTAGGTTACTTTGATCAAAACGAGTTTTAGCATGCTTGTATCACTTATACAGAGATCCAGATTCAACCAATCTAATCAACATGCTACAGATTCAATGGAACCCTAAAGCTCTGATACCACTGAAGGAATTTCTAGCAGATCCTAATCCAATTAGGCAATCCTGGTCTGAATTCCAAGCCTAGGATCTAGGGTTCATATAATTGAATCTATGGGATCTCAGATTTACCTGGTGATTTGCAGCGGAAGATTTGCAGATAATCGAGATCTAGAGCGCCTCAAATGCTGCGCCTCTACTGGTATCCACACGCACACGAACTGAACATGAGGGATGCTAGTGCCTGTTAGAGATCCAATCTCTTCAGAGGTCTCTGTTCAAGTTCTGGTGGCTATCTATTTTTGTTTTTTAAATCAGTTTAGGTCGACCATATATCTTATATATGTCGACTTAAACCATAACGGAATTAACCAACGATTAAACCGAATTAATCTGGTAATCCGCGAGTTGCATCGATCGACACACTCTTTGTGTCGATCGACACTGCCCCAGAATATTGATATCGAATGCATATCAAATATGCATTCACTAGATCATTACATTAATGATCAACCTCGTCTTTAACGTCCAGTTCGCTTAGGTGTGTGACCCTGTAGGATCATATAACACTAGCAATGAGTTCTCAACTCATTGATCATAAGTGGCTTCTAGCAAAGCATTATGACTACCTAGCGTTATGTGATTGTCTCATCTCGACTACGACTTTCACTTAGAGCAAGTACAATAGATTTCAGGACATTCCCAACAGCTCTCTCAAAACTGCATCAAACTCTGCAATCATTTCAACAAAACTCATAAAATTTCCATTTCTTTCTTGACCAATCTTGTCATTGTCTCCTCGAAATGCTAAATTGTTTTTAGCCAGAGTCTTCACCAATTCAATTATCCTTATCAGTACTTCTCTCCAATGATTTTTCTCTCTGTTTATTTCTTCTTGAACATGCTTATCAATCGTTTGATTCTTTTGCAGCCTGAACTCTAACTCTGCCCAACGAGTCATACAAACAATGTGATCATGGCTGCCTTCATGTTCTTTGAGTCGCTTTGAAAGATTTCTCCAATCATTGTACCCGTTAGTTGCCATGTAACCACCAGTTTTGTCATGTCTAAACAACTTACAACAGAAACAAAAGACTTTATCCAAAGCTTTTGAGTAAATCAACCATCTTCTATCTTGTTTCTCGCCATTTATCATATCTCTGGTGTAGAATGATAGAGAGAAATGTCTACCAATTTTATCTTTGGGAAACTGATAGTTAGTTGATAGCCTTGTCGAAGGACCCTTCTGAACCAAAAAATCTCTTAATTTCATGTCAATGTTTCCCCAATTTCCTGGATCAGATAAATCAGCAGGTAGTTCTTCGTTCTGTCCACTTGTGTTCTTCTCATTGAAAACATCATCTTCTTCTTTCTCTTTGTTCTGAAACTCATTTACATCCTTAAGGACCAGATCAGTTGAATCCACATGTATCTCTTCAGCCTTGTCTCCTTGAATACTAATTACTTCAGATTCAGAAGTTCCAGAATTTGCAGATTTTTTCTTCAGATACTTGAAAATACTATTGGTAGAGTCTTCTTGTATCTGCTTCCTTTTTTTTTGTATCATTAGCTCCACACAAAGGAGGAGACATTCTTCTACAAATAAACAAAAATAAAAATTGAATTAGCATAACTGAAAATTTGTGATCATATAAACAGATTGACTGGTCCAACACCCGCTACAAAACCTATAATCAATATAACAACATAATAAACAAAATAATTGCAGACATGAAAACAAGAAGCTTGGAAAAACATTAAACTTGAAGGTGAAGATACACATGAACAAAACTTTGATTTAGAAAACTAAAACAAAATTAATCGAATAAGTAATAATAAAGCCACACATACCTTTTTAATTCTGAATCACTAACCACAAACAAACAAAACTATTTTCAGAATTTTAAAAACCCTATGAAAAGCTCTGCAGCTACAGAACAAAAAAAAAAGGAGAGCAATCGTCGACTTCACCTCCAAACCCTATGTCTGATGTGGCCATATGGGCCTTTAAACATTATGGGCTTTAACTTAAAAAAAAAAATTTGAACTATAAGCGGCCGCTTCTCCTGCTTATGCCTTGGTACGGCTCTGATGATGAAGGAAGTGCTGGTATAAAAAGTTTAGTGTCTTTTAATTTATAAATGTATTTTGAGAAAGACTTTCTATGTATTTTCAAAAAAAGGTCAAGCCATTTGTAATTTATATAAAAAGGTTATCAAAGCAAGAATGTCCAAGCAAAGTCGTCCAATGAATTCTTCACTGTGGCATGTCTCTGTGTTCGTCCAATGAGGTTGACTCTGCTAGAATCCTTCCGTGAGATTTTATGTGTTTGTTGTATGAGGTCGTCACTGAGACTATCTCTGTGGTGGTCGTATGAGATCGTCGTTGAGAAGAATATCTATGTGGTTTCATCGTATGAGATCGTCGTTGAAACTATCTCTATCGAATCGTCGTATAAAGTCGTCAATGAAATTATCTTTGTGGTGTTCTATGAGTTTGTTGGTGAGACTATCTATGTGGTATCGTTATATGAGATCATCGCTCAAAATATTTCAGTAATATTGTATGAAGCTGTTTTGTTAAGATTATTTATGTGTGTAAAGAACAAGCGCACTTCAACAACTGAAGCCCAAACATTGAAGCCCAAATGCCTTCAACTCTCCACATCTGCAGTCAAGAGAACCTGCAACAACGACAAAAATAAAAGCAGTCAAAAAGGATATCAGAACCGTTTGTCTGCTAACGTTCACAAAACCGTACAATCTACACCTCAACATTTAGTGACAGCAAATAGGTTTCTGGTACTATCAAATGATGTCAGCAGCTAAATGTAAAACCCTACTGTGCTCAGCTATATAAGAGCCAGAACCTTGTAATCGCTAACTTAAGCAAAATATCAATAAGAAATCTTCAGTAATCTTCACTCTTTTGTCATCTCTTTCATGGTATCAGAGCCATGGATCTCACTTCCATTGGCTATTCTATACCTTCTCTAAAGGTCACTGACTCTATCTCCATCACTCTTACTGAGCGTAATTACATTATATGGAAACGGCAGTTTACTGCGTTCCTTCGAGGTCAAGGTCTGCTTGGTTTTGTCACCGGAGAGAAGCCTCGCCCACCAGCCACTCTCACAGTCCCTGGGATCATAAATACCTCAACCGAGATGCCAAATCCAGAGTTAGAACAATGGCTTCGTACTGATCAGGTTATCTCCTCTTGGCTCTTTGGTTCGTTTGCGGAGAATATCTTGAGTATTGTGGTCGACTGTATAACTGCTGAAGAGATCTGGTCGAGTCTTGCAAAACACTTCAACAGGGTGACCTCTTCTCGACGCTTTGAGCTGCAAAGACGTCTCCAGACCATCTCAAAGCAGGATAAGCAAATGGATGCATATTTAAGGGAAATAAAGAACATATGCGACCAGCTTACATCTATAGGTCACTCTGTGGATGATGAAATGAAGATATTTGCAGCTCTTCAGGGCTTAGGAAGGGAGTATGAGCCGATTAAAACGACCATTGAGAACATGTTGGACTCATTTCCCTCTCGTACGTTTGATGACATCGCACCAAAGCTCACCAGATTCGATGATCGCCTTCAAGCTTACTCCACTCAGCCAACAGTAACTTCTTATCTGGCATTTAACAATTCTCGCGGCAACTACTCTCAAAACAGAGGAAGAGGCTACTACAGAGGTCGAGGCAGGGGATCTTTCTCTACAAGAGGCAGAGGGTTCCATCAGCAAGTCTCTTCCCCATCTGGATCTTCTTCCAACTCAGTAGTCTCTTATGAAGGTTCCAGTCGTCCTACATGTCAGATATGCGGTAGACAAGGACATAATGCTCTGAAATGTTGGCATAGATTCAGAAATGCTTACCAGTATGAAGATGTACCTGCTGCATTGGCTGCTATGCGAATAACGGATGTTACAGACAATGTTGGAGCTGAATGGTATTCTGATAGTGGTGCTGCTGCTCACGTAACCAGCTCTCCACAGCATCTGCAAAACTCACAACCTTACTATGGCTCAGACTCTGTGATGATTGGTGACAGTAACTACCTTCCCATCACACATACTGGATCTTCTTCCATTGCAACAACCTCAGGTAATCTCCCTCTCAATGATGTACTTGTCTGTCCTAATATTGCCAAACCATTGCTGTCTGTTTCAAAGATCACAAAGGATTATCCCTGCTCTTTCAAATTTGATGGTGATGGTGTGCTTGTAAAGGACAAGAGAACAAAGAGGTTGCTTACAATGGGAAGAACCCGTGATGGGCTTTACTTGCTGGAGAATCAACCGCCTATTCATAGCTTCTACTCCTCTAGGCAGCATTCAACTTCGGATGAGGTTTGGCATAAGAGACTTGGACATCCACACCACAAAGTTCTTCAGCATCTATCTGCAACTAAAGCTATTCAAATAAGCAAGAGTACCAACAAGACTTGTGAAGCATGTCAGCTTGGGAAAAGCATTCATTTGCCTTTTTCAGATTGAAGTTTTACTTCTTCAAGACCATTAGAAAGGGTGCATAGTGATCTTTGGGGCCTCCTGTAGTATCTGGTCAAGGTTTTAGATACTATGTAATCTTCATTGATCATTGGTCCAGATTATGTTGGTTTTACCTTCTCAAAAATAAATCAGACTTCTATTCAATCTTTTGCACCTTTCAAACTCAAGTTGAAAATCAGTTTGGTACAAAGATCAATACCTTTCAATGTGATGGTGGAGAAGAGTTCACTAGTACTCAGTTTCTTCAACATCTGCAGAAGCATCGGATCACTCAGCATGTCTCATGTCCATACACTCCGCATCAGAATGGTCTTGCTGAGCGGAAACACAGACATATCACTGATTTAGCTCTGTCAATGCTGTTTGAAAGTAAGCTGCCTCACAAGTTCTGGGTAGAGACCTTCTTCACAGCAAATTACCTTATCAATCTCATGCCAACTTCAGCTCTCAACTAATCTGAAAGTCCCTATAAAAAGGCTATGGGTACGAAGCCTGATTACTCATCTCTGCGTTCATTTGGTTGTGCCTGCTTTCCCACTCTTAGAGACTACGCTTCAAATAAATTTGATCCCAAGTCTCTTCCATGTGTGTTTTTGGGATATAATGCAAGATACAAGGGATACCGTTGTTTGTATCCACCCACTGACCGTGTCTACATCTCGAGGCATGTTCTGTTTGATGAGAACTCTTTTCCTTACTTAAACAAGTATCTGCATCTTCAGCAAAATGTCACTACTCCATTAATGATTGCTTGGCTAAAAAGCTTCTCTGCAAAAGCTTCTCGGACAGTCTTGAGTGATGATCACCACCCTGGTTCTCAAAGTCTTCGACCAAACAGGACTACACCTATTGCTACTCAGTCTGTCCCAGTCAACAGTCCACGGCCTTTTCAGCTGAATGAGGAGGAATTTCCTCCATTAGTTCCTCTAACTCCGGATCGATCAAGTACCTCTCCTGCAGTCTCATCAAATGAATCTCAGTCACCTGCTCAGACTGAAAATGCATCTTTGGAAGCACCTGCAAATCAACTATCTTGGTCAAATAATGCTCAAAACACAACAGTCTCTGCTCATCCGATGACTACAAGATTGAAGGATGGAATATTAAACCAAATCCACGCTATGTTCTCATGACAAGTAAAGTTACTTATCCTGAACCACGCACCGTGACAGCAGCTCTCAAAGACTCTGGATGGCTGGCTGCAATGACAGAGGAAATGGACAATTGTCATGAGACAGGTACTTGGTCACTAGTTCCCTTCTCTCCTGATAAGAATGTTTTGGGTTGTAAGTGGGTCTTCAGGACCAAATTGAATGCTGATGGACCACTTAACAAACTGCATGCTCGCTTAGTTGCAAAAGGTTATGAACAGGAAGAGGGCATAGATTATCTTGACACCTTCAGTCCGGTTGTTCGTTCTGCAACAATAAGAACAATACTGCACATTGCAACAATTCATCACTGGGAAATCAAGCAAATGGATGTAAGAAATGCATTCTTACATGGAGATTTAACTGAAGTTGTATATATGAAACAGCCTGCAGGTTTTGTCAACAAGGCCTTCCCAACACATGTCTGCAGACTGCACAAATCCATCTATGGGCTTAAGCAGGCCCCAAGGGCATGGTTTGACAAGTTTAGTAGCTATCTACTGGATTTTGGGTTCACCTGCAGCTATCCGGATCCCTCATTGTTCATCTGCCAAAAAGATAAGGCTATCATCATTCTCTTACTCTATGTCGATGACATGATAATAACAGGCAACAGCTCTCACCTTCTCCAAAGCCTATATGATGGTCTGAATAAAGAGTTCAGAATGAAAGACCTAGGAGCTCTGCACTACTTCTTAGGAATACAGGTTCAACAACATGAAAATGGACTGTTTCTTTCTCAACAGAAGTATGCAGAAGATCTTCTAGCTCTGGCTTCCATGTCTGACTGCTCCCCAATGCCAACTCCTCTGCCCCTACAGCTAAACAAAGAGTCAGAGCAGGATTTACCATTTGAAAATCCTATATATTTTCGAAGCTTAGCTGGGAAACTGCAGTACCTTACATTGACAAGGCCTGATCTCCAATTTTCTGTGAACTTCGTGTGTCAAAAGATGCATGCTCCTTCAACTTCAGACTTCAATATGCTCAAACGCATACTACGGTATATCAAGGGCTCGATTACAATGGGTATCAACTTCAACAGAATCACTGATATAACCCTCACAGCCTACATCGACAGTGATTGGGCTGGCTGTGCAGAAACTTGTCGCTCAACTGGTGGTTTCAGCACCTTCCTTGGCAGTAACCTTATCTCCTGGTCCTCTAAAAAGCAGCCAACCATTTCCAAGAGTTCTACTGAAGCTGAGTACTGCACCTTGTCTGAAACAGCTTCTGAGATCAGTTGGCTTTGCTCTGTCCTAAAAGAACTTGGTATATCTCTGCCTACAATGCCTCTACTACTCTGTGACAATTTGTCTGCAGTAATGTTAGCTGCTAATCCATCTTTTCACTCAAAGACGAAGCACTTCAAGCGAGATCATCATTATGTCCGAGAACAGGTTGCTCTTGGCACACTGGAGGTAAAACACATTCCGAATCATCTCCAGATTGCAGATGTTTTTACCAAGTCACTGCCCATAGCTCCGTTTCTCTAAGAAGCAAACTCGGTGTAAGGCTTCTCCCCACACCAAGTTTGAGGGGTGTAAAGAACAAGCCCACTTGAACAGCTGAAGCCCAAACATTGAATCCCAAATGCCTTCAGATCTCCACATCTACAGTCAAGAGAACCTGCAACAATGACAAAAACAAAAGCAGTCAAAAAGGATATCAGAACCGTTTGTCTGCAAACGTTCACAAAACCGTACAATCTACACCTCAACATTTAGTGACAACAAATAGGTTTCTGGTACTATCAAATTATGTCAGCAGCTAAATGTAAAACCCTACTGTGCTCAGCTATATAAGAGCCAGAACCTTGTAATCGCTAACTTAAGCAAAATATCAATAAGAAATCTTCAGTAATCTTCACTCTTCTGTCATCTCTTTCAATGTGGTCGTCGAAAAAGACTATTTATGCTCTTTTCTCCCGAAAGTCTTTTTTTTAGTGAATGCTTCTTCGTATTTATAGACAAAAATTGTTATATATATTTTAAACCAATTTGAGTTGGACTTTTTACTAATCTTTATTAATCTAGTAAAATGGATCAATTTTTTTTATTTTTATTTTTAACATTGTTTTTATTATATTTGATTTTACATGAATTACAACAATGAAGAAGCTCGATGTATGAAATAGCATCGGGAGCCATTGATCTTTTCCACCAGCATATTGGTGAAAACAACATAACCATGATACAATAGCGATACCATACATAAAGGATTTTCTGAGACAAAGTAAAGATAGGATGTTCCCGATCCTATACTAGCAGGCGGCCTTCCAATATCTTTACTTCTAATACCTTTTATCAACGAGAATTCTAGTAAATGAGATTGATCTTCTTCAGTAGCCTCTATCAGCTTCGTCTGGCTAGCTTGTCAAAAACTATTACTAGAAAAGCTTGAATAGTAGATATAAACCAGATACAATGATCTATAGAAAATCAAACTAGGTTGACCAAGCACTTCAAACACCAACTTAAATCAACATTAGAACCAACAAACCATGAAAGATTATGGACAAACCATACCGAAGTTCGAAGAGATCCGGACTTCCAATGGTTTTGATCAAACTGGATGGTCGGTAAAACACTTGCTAGATGGTTGGCCCTGAGACAGGAAGATGAACGCCGAGATTCTAAACCGGATGAAGAACAACACAAAGGAACAAATCATCCAAAGAAACAAAAAAACACCACTAAATCACCAAGTGCTTTTGTCGGAAGACTTCACCACCACAGATCTTGCTCTCAGTGCCGGAGAGAACGGCGGAGCCAGATGCAGATCCACCGATCTATAAACGAGGTCCGATCAGAACCACAAATCCTCGTACATCAGTCACAAGGAAAACCGGTACAATCAAACTCATGAACAACATGAGACCTTATTCAATGTGGAACCAGAGCCCACAACCTCGGACATAGACTAACACACGCCAAACTCAGCAAAACCGCATCGGAGAACTGCAAAAGTAACCAACAGAAAACCAGACTAAGGCTAAACCGCCTAAACCGGTAAATCAAAACCGATCGAACATTAACAAATCCGGGTGGAGGATGAGTGGAAGATGAGCCGCCTTTTGTCAGATTCACCGGTAAACCAGCGAAGACCAGCCGTTCCACGGAGCCAAGACGAGTCATAGCACATCCACAACCGCGACATCACATGACCAACGCCACGGACCCACTGCTTCACGGATCTGAAAATCACCCTCTTCACCTCTGAGCAAAACACAAACCACTGTAGTCGGCGACACGACAGTAGAGCACGCCTCATAAGAACGAGCCACCATGAGCACAGCCGCATAAACCGTCATTGACGGAAGAGGAAGGAAGTGGAAGACAGAGAGTTCTCCGGAGAGGATAAGCGTTCTCATAAACCTCTGTACGACAATGAAACAAGACACGGACGGCAGAGGGAGAGGGAGAAGGAGAAGACGAAAAGAAGAGGAAAAAGCCCTCTCCGGCGACCTCACAGCTCCGGCGGAGCTGGAAGCGCCGGAGAGGTAAAACGGATCTAAAGAAGACGAAGGTTGTTCAGGGAGAGAGGAGAGAGAAGGTCCTTTAGAAATTCTTTTGTAATGTGTGATCAATTTTTATTTAGGTGGAACTAATGAAGAGGTGTTAAGTCCGCTTCAACTATATGTATGTACAAACTATATACAGTACTATATATCATATATGTCATGGTCTGGCTATCGATTAAGACCTAACTAAGGAACTATATTTATGTATATATCCAGCTTATTGTAAAATAAAAATATATATAGCTCTTTCTATTCATTTAATTACTTTTATTGCAAAACAACTTGATTCCATTTTTTTTTTAACGAAACAATAATATTGAGGAGCTACTAGAGAGAGAGAGCGGAAAAAAGAAGAAAGAGAGTGGTAGTCGAGTCATATGGGGACCTGAATAAAATGTCTGAAAGTGCCAAAGCAGCACTGACCCACACTCTCTCCATCTTCTCTTCCTCCAACATTTCACATTCCCATATTACACTTTCTTGTATCTATACGCCCTTAAAAAAAATCTTTAGAGTCCATACCATATAAAATGTGAAAATCTATCGAGTGTGATTTTCTGAAAAAATGGAGGATTGTTATCAAAACACTAAAAATGTTTATCGCATATTAGTTATCATTTCTGTATCAGTTACTATTGCAGAAAGAAAACTTTTAAAGTTGAAAATGATAAAAATTAATTATTTGCGATCTACTATGTTATATGTGATTGAACAAGATAACTTTGTTAACAGTTGAGGTACATATGATTGAAAAAAATCTAACTAGTTGAGTTTAATAAACGATTTTGGAGGTAAAAATGCAAAAATATTATTTTGACAGCTTTTTTACAAACTGTTTATGCAACTGAATTATTTATGAAGTTTTAATGTTATTTTTTATATATTTTAATTATTAATTTTTTTTGCAAAAATATATGAAAAGATATGTTTCAAAAAATTATATAGAACATTCAAAAATATTAGACCGGCACTGTATATATATATATATATATAATTTAATAGCCAATATTTCGAAGTAGTAATTTCTCGGAGGAGTGAAGAGATACACTGTAACATCCCGGTTTGTGGTATATGCGGTGGGGCTTAAATGAATTAATTTGGCTACCTATATCACCAAGTGCACTTACCTTTTCCGGTCACTTGCCTGAAAGAACTCCAGAGTTAAGCGTGCTTGGGCTGGAGTAGTCCTAAGATGGGTGACTTTCTAGGAAGTGACTCGTAGTAGCATGTGTGTGAGGACAAAACACATGGGAAAAGGTCATGGGGGTGATTGTAGGGTCAGTAAATTAGTTGGTCGGGCCTATCAAAAATAACACATGGACCATCGGACAGGGGTGGGGCCCACAAACCCGATAGAGGATGAGTGACTCACCGGTAGGGACGGACGGGGCGTTACATAAACCTTCTTATCTAAGTCCAAATGTAGATTTTTTTAAAACTATAGACACTCATTAAATTATTGAAAGCATTTTAAGTCTTTTGACAGCTTTTTTACAAATTGTTTATGCAATTGAATTATTTATGAAGTTTTAATGTTATTTTTTAATATTTAATTATTATTTTTTTTTGCAAAAATATATGAAAAGACATGTTTCAAAAATTTATACAAAAACATCCAAAAATATTAGACCGATACTATATATATATATAATTTAATAGCCAATATTTCGAAGTAGTATTTTTTCGGAGGAGTGAAGAGGTAAACCTTCTTATCTAAGTCCAAATGTAGATTCTTTTTTTTTTTCTTCTAAACTATAGCACTCATTAAATTATTGAAAGTATTTTAAGTCTAAGTTCATGTGTTTGTTTGTTTTTCTAATACATGAAATTTTTGAATTTTAGGCCAATAATATCTCACTAGTCTATAGTCAGCATTTAGATATTTCAATTAAAGAATACTTTTTTTTCATATCAAGGGCTTTGAATCTATGGTACAAGAAAACCAACCATCTTATGTTATTTCTGTGCCACCATAATTTTGGTTATGTCTGCTTGTTAATATTTTGTTAAAACTAATGGACCCAAGTCATCTGGGCTTAGGGAAAACTTGTGATGGGCTTTGTGTTTGTGAAAAATCGAGTTAAACTTCATCTAAATGGAAGCAACATCGTTCTGGAGCAGTGAGTCTTTTGAAGCTGAGTAACAACTTCTCTTGTTGTTGTTAAAGCATAGTTTCAGGTTCTTACGTCAAACAGAACATCGGTCTTAGCTCACTCCTATATAAGCTGGTTGTTCTTGTTGTTCGCTGTAATCATCTTTTTGGTTATAGAGAGATGTAAAAAAGGAGAAAACTATGACCGTTGTAAACTCTTCTTCTTCGTGTGTGTAGTGGATCCTGGAAAGGATCCCAACATGAGTAGGTTACATTCATATCAATCGTGGAGGCTGAACACATTTAATTTTCTATATCAATTTTTAATTCTAAAAATAGATTGATCTTAGTCGTTCTCAATAATCATTCCACACAAGTCATAATAGTATCAATTTAATCTATTGAAGTTTTCAATGTTGAAAACACTACAAGTGGTATCAGAGCCTCATGTTGAGGATCAGACGATTCGTCACAATGTCAATAAGGAAGTTTGAGGTTGATAAGTTCAACGGGAATGGAGACTACATCATGTGGGAAGAGAAGATACTTGCGCATCTTGATCTTCTTAATCTTGTAAGTGTGTTAGATCCTGATCATTCTGATGAAGTTACATATGATCCAAATGACTTCGATGTAAATTACATATTGACGTAATGGAGCAAATCGAAAAGAAGAAGAAGGCGAAATGAATAATTCTTTTAATTCTTGTTGATAATGTCTTGCGCAAGGTGATCAATGAAAGAACTGCTATTAATAGTTGAACTTACTCGATGAACTCTATAGTCTAAATAGGCTGAGAACTAAGATTCTTCTTAAGCATACATTTTTTTATACTATGAATTTTTATCTGATTTTAGGAAGGAATGTTATTAATTTTCTGAAAATCATAGCTGATCTAACGAATGCGGAAATGGTAGCCTCTGATGAAAATCAAGTTGTCATATTTTGACGTCACTTCCTCCACAATATGAATGTCTTAAAGACACGATGCGGTTTATAAAAGAAACTCTAACCTTATAGGATGTTACTTCTGCAACCAAGTTAAAAGAATATCAATTTGGCCCTCATGGAAGGGAGAATAAATCTATTGACGAGAGTTTGTATATCAGATATAAAACAACATCAAGATGGTCAAAGTCAACTGAAAAACCAATGTTAAACTCGAAGAACAATAAAGACAAATAAAATACTAAACGACATGTTGGTTTTGTGGATAAGAAGGGCATTTGAAAATGCAGTGTCCTCATTGGTAAACGCTTAGAATGGAATTAAGGTGGATGCGTTGTTTATAAATGAGGAAATGAGTATAACAGACTCAGACTTGGAGTATAAGTGGGTGGTTAATTCAAGATTCTCATTTTATATGACATGTAAGAAAGATTGGTTCATTCAGCTGGATAAGAACATGTCAGGGTAAGTGAGAATGGCTAATGATGCTTTTTTTTTAAGGCTAAGGGAGTTTGTGTCCACGAGGACAATTCAAAGGTTATCTTGACAAATGTGAGATATATTCTTTACATGAAAAGGAATTTATCTCACCATAGGTGATAGATAAGGAAACCCAATATATGATTTAGAAGACAATAACTATTGTGTATACGTTACCGTTAGCAGACTCTTATTCTCTATGTATATAACCATAACTAAACCATCAATAATATTCACCAATTCCAATACTCAATATGGTATCAGAGCCACTCTATGTCTAAACCTAGTTTCTTATCCTCTTGCTTTTCTTCCTGCCGTCTTCTTCTTCTTCTTCTACTGTCTCTCGCCTCGGTTTCTTTAAATTTCTGAGAAAATTTTCTCTCTTCTCTGCTCTTATTCAAGTAAAACACTATGACGTCTGACTCTACATCAGAACGTACATCCATCTTCAATCCACAAGATCCACAGAGCACACTTCTCTTTGTCAACATGTCGTGCGTAACAAATCTCACTAATCAAAACTACCTTATGTGGTGTCGTCAGGTCCGTGCAATCCTAGAAGGTAATGAACTTCATCATTTCATTGATGACTAAGTTCAAAACCGGCAGAAACAATCATTGTTGATGGAGCATCTGTGCCAAATCCAACTTTTGCCCCATGGAGACGTCAAGATCGGCTTCTCTATAGCTCGGTCATCGAGGCGATTTCGCAATCAACTCAATCGCTGGTCACAACAGCGACCACAACGAAGGAAATATGGGACATCCTTTCTGCAGCATTCGGGAACCCTACCTGAGGTCACATTCGCCAATTAAAGATTCAGCTCAAAAACTCTGTCAAAGCATCCAAGACCATTACCGACAACCTGCATGGTATGAAGTCAAAAGCTGATGATCTTGCTCTGCCGGGTAAGCCAATGGATCCAGATGACTTTACAGAACAGGTACTTGCAGGCTTAGGTGATGAATACAAGCCAGAAATCGATGCGATTAATGGCCGTGACAATCCGATCTCCTACACTGATTTGTATGAGCGCTTGCTCAACCGGGAAGCCATGATTCTTAGTGATGAACCCTCTACTGATGGATCAATCGTTGCTAATGCCGTTGATACTCGCTCTCGTCAACAAAATAGCAACATTAATTTCAGTCAAAACCGCAGCAACAACAACACTGGTCTATCTGCTCAGCCACACTTCTACAACAATAACAACAACAACAGACCCAATCGGTTTTACAAACCATATCTAGGTCGATGTCAAGCTTGTAGCGTGCAGGGACACAACGAAAAGTATTGCCCTGAGTTTCAGATGGTTCGTGTTACGACGATGGCTCATCCGTGTCAGCATTAGTATTAGCAACATCCGTCAAACAATCAGCAGTGGCAACAGACTCCATCAGCTCGACCATGGCAACCACGAGCAAATGTAGCCGTGCTGTCTGATTCGTCCACCTGGTTGCTGAACTCGGGAGCTTCCCATCACATGACAGCTGATCTTGGGAATCTCTCCGCTCATAATCCGTATGACGGTGGCGACAATGTGCTGCTTGGCGATGGCTCAACCATACCGATTACACACTCTGGTTTCTGTTCTGTACCCTCTTATACTCGTCCCTTCTTCTTAAATAGTGTTTTATGTGTTCCTTCGCTAGAAAAAATCTCACATCAGTTTTTCAATTGTGTAAGACTAATGGTGTTATGGTTACATCTACTCCCACATATTTGCAGGTTCGGCATCTTCATACGGGTGCTCTTCGTTTGGAAGGCAAGCCTGAAAACGACACCTATGAATGGCCCAAACAAACCTCTTCTTCTCGTCCATCTCTTGCTTTTGCATCTACTATCAAAACGTCTTTATCCGATTGGCATTCACGCCTAATACATCCCGCTTTATCTATTCTTCAAAAATTAGTTTCTCAATTTCAGTTACCAGTTTCTTCAAATGTTTTAATGGCTCAGCCATGTATTGCTTGCTCTATTAACAAAATGCGTAAGTTACCTTTTTCTCAATCTACTTTGCAATCATCAAAACCGCTTGATATCGTATTTTCTGATGTTTGGACATCTCTGATTATTTATGTCGATGGTTACAAGTATTACGTTATTTTTGTTGATCACTACACTAGATACACTTGGTTGTATCCTTTAAAACAAAAATCACAGGTTTTCAATGTATTTACAACGTTTAAGAATTTGGTGGAAAATCAATTTTCACTCAAATTAAGAACGCTATATACCGACAATGGGGGTGAGTACATTGGTATTGGACCTTCCTCTCTAGTCATGGTATTTCGCATATGACCAGTCCGCCTCATACGCCTGAGTATAATGGTATTGCAGAGAGACATCATCGACACATTGTTGAGACGGTCTTAGCACTTATGTGTCACACGTCTATTCTGAGATCATACTGGAATTATGCCTTTCGTACGGCGGTGTATCTTATTAACCGTATGCCAACACCAACCATCGATTTTCAGAATCCTTTTCAACGTTTGTTTGGTAGTCCACCGAATTATCAAAAGCTACGGGTCTTTGGATGTCTCTGCTTCTCGTGGTTGCGTCCATACGCATCACATAAGCTAGATGTACGATCAAAACCGTGTGTCTT
>CM058235.1:43852557-43872112 GCA_030180135.1 Orychophragmus violaceus | reverse complement strand
ATTCAGTTTTGGATTATCAATTCTCACTGGTTCAAAATCACGGACCCATGCCAGTCAAGTCTACTTCTTCGCCCACGTCATTCTCGTCCTCGTTGCATTTGTTGTGTTCCACATCCTCTTTTACACCGTTCTCTCCATCAGGATTGGTGTGGAAATAAAAGAATTTGAGAGACAACATTTGCAACCGTTCATGTCTTTCATCTACTTCTTCATGATTTTGTATTGGTTCAAGATAACCACTATTTGTCTCCATAATGGAGCCTTTTTCTGGTGTCACGGTGGTACTACCGGTTTTATTTTTCTGAGTTTATTTGGTTCTATTTTTGGTATCAATCTACTTTATTTGGTCCAAAATTAGAGCATCATTCTCAGCAATTTCATTGTCCAATAATTTATGGTTTGCGAATGTAATTTGGATTTTTGATTTGGGAATCGGTGGGGTTTGGATCACGGAAGATGGCTATTCACATGACGGTTTTTATTTATTTGGAATCGTTCCAAGGAAATACTAAAGTCACTGTTTTTTTGGATGACACTGATACGAACTAATTGGTATCAGATTGTTGATTGTTCAGAGCTATCAGCGAAAGCAATGGGTTTTATAATGCGATGTGCAATCTGGAGTTGCTATACTAAAAAGATAGCCACACACAATCACATCAGAAGATCGATTAAAAAAGAGGAAAATAATGGATTACTAATCCGTTAGCGAGTAAGACTTTAAAGAAAGCATCGTCAAATTCACTTTTTTTTGTTTATATCATCTTCAGTATATGGCGCATATCTTCTTATGTAATAATTTGCTTTTGTAGTTTCTGTAATGACTTTGTAAACTCGTTTCGATATTAATGAAATTGTTTCTTTGTCGAAAAAAGAATACTAAAGATATTTTAGCAAAAAAAAAAAAAATACATTTGCAACGTGTTATTCTAACTTTGTTTCCGGAATTAGTGCTGTAAATCTTATCCAACTTTGTTGGAAACAACATCAAATCAAGAGAGTTAAAATAACTTAATTGAGAGAATTTTTCACAAATACAAATGAGAGTGAAAGAGACTAACGAATTGTTACAAAGTGTGCAAGATAAGGCGTTAGAAGACCTATCTCCTTTTACTTTTCAACAAGAGAAAGATCTCCAAGACAAGTGGAACTTCCTACGGTCAATTGAAGAATTGTACTTTAAGCAGAAATCTCAAATCCATTGGATGAAAGAGGGGGATCAATGTATCTTATTCTTCTTCAGGGTGACTATGACAAGACAGAGTTTCAACGCCATTAGATCCCTTTCCTTACCTTCGGGTATTGTGGTTTGCGACCCTGCAGAAATGAGCTCTATAGCGATCAACCATTTCAACAACATCTTGGGTCCCCATGTTCTTCCTCCTCAACATTTCTATCCCACTATTCAATGGTTCCAGTCTCTCATTTCTTTCCGATGTCAGCCTGCCCAACAAGATGCTTTGTCTATGTTTCCTACAACAGCTGAAATAATAAAGTGGTTGTTTAAAATGAATCCTAATAAGGCGAGCTGGGAAATTTTGGGAGAAGAAGTGATCACATATATCTCAGCTTTCTTCTCTTCTGCATTTCTACCGTCGGCTACTAATACCACCACTTTTTGTCTGGTTTTAAGAAGCCTAGAGCTTCCTTGATATCTGAATTTAGACCTGTCGCTTGTCTCAACACTCTGTATAAGGTCATATCAAGGTTGTTAGTGAAAATGTTAAAACCAATTCTTCAATCTCTTATATTACCTAACCAAACTGCTTTTGTTAAGGACAAAATTTTAGTGGAGAGTACTGTTTTAGCTAGTGAACTGGTCTATGGGTATCATAAGAACAAAGGTCCAAAAAGAATCACAATAAAGGTAGATATAGCTAAGGCTTTTGATACGCTCTTTTGGGATTTTCTCTTTAACTGCCTTAGGGGTTTAGATTTGCCTTCATCTTATCTTAGGTGGTTAGAGGCTTGTGTTTGCACGGCTAGTTATACTATTGGGTATAATGGAACTGTTCAAGGGTAGTTTAAGGAAAATCGAGGTTTGAGGAAAGGGGACCCACTATCTCCCTATTTGTTCGTAATTGCCATGAATTGTCTATCATATATGCTTAATAATTCAGTTGCAGAAGGGAAATTTCAGTATCATGCAAGGTGTGAGAAGACAAGATTGACTCACCTGTGTTTTGATGATGACCTCATCTTTGTTGATGGTTCTTTGAGCTCAGTGCAAAATGTTATACAAGTTCTAAAAGAATTTGAAGCAAGATCGGGTATGGCAGTGAGTTATCAGAAGACTTTGTTCTTTGCTTCTGGCCTTTTAGGCGGAAATTTCCTACCATTTTAAAAAGTTTTCGTGTGAAAATTTTCAAAAACTTTCAAATTTCAGACTTCATCTGGAGTCTGAAATAAGACTTCATGAGAAGTTTAAATACTTGAACCAGATTTACCTAGAAATCTGAGAAACCCTAAATCTAATAATTACTACTTAAATACCATCATATTATATATAAAACTTATAACAAACATCAAACTCATTTAACATAGTTACAAATGAACCAATTTATGTAAATGTAACATTATGAATGAAAATTTCACACTCTCAATTTAGCCCTACATATAAAAACATGTTATCCAACTTCATATGTCAAGCATAATCAAACACATGTGTTTAGAACCAAATTTACCTTCAATGGTTAAATTTGACTAAAATTTATGTAATTTTTAATTTAAATACGTCAAAAATGCTTATGTGTAATTTATGTATTAAAATTTTGTATCAAATTGTTTTTTATAACTTTTTAAATTTAAATTTTCAATTTATGTGTAATTCTGAGAAGTCTGATCAACCCTAAAATTCAGACTTCGCGTGGGAGCCTGAGCAACCCTAAATCTAATATTTATTATCTATAAGTAAAAATATTTAAACAAAATACCTAGGAAATATCAAATTCGTTAAATATATGCATATTATAACACATATGTGTAAATTTAAATTTAAAATAAAAATTTGGTAAACCATGAATATAACCCTAAAGTAATATTTAAGTTATATGTAAATATTCTATTACAAAACATGTTTTGTTGTTTAGAACATACTCTACCTTACATATTGTTTAATTTGACTCAGTTTAACAAATTTTAATTTATATACTACTAAATTGTTTATATTTAATTTCTCTATAATTTTTTTACAAAATTTGTTTCTGTGGGATAAATACATACTTTAAATAACATTATTTAATTTGACTCAATTTTACAAAATTTTAATTTATATACTACTAAATTGTCTATATTTACTATATATAAAAGTCTTAACAAAATATTCTTTTTTATTTATTTTAAACTTTAAATTTACAAATTTATTTTGTATCAGACTTCTCTTAGAAATATGATAGAAGAAAATCATTTAGACTTCTATTAGAGTCTAACGCATGAGACCTATGTAGAAGTCTAACACAACGCGAATGTTAATAATAGTAATTTCGATTTCTGTTTTTTTTTTGTCATAAGGGGGTAACACTAATTTTTTTAGCATAAAAGAATAAATTTGCATTTTTTCAATTTTTATATTCTTTTTAAATTAACTTAGGAAGCATAAACAGCAATTCTCCCAAAAAAATTAGAGTTCTGGTTCTAAACCAGAAACAAAAACAAGCACACGTATCTTTTGTAGTGAGGCCTAATTGAGTTGCCATTATCTACATTTTGTGATGCTGCCCATTATGACATAACTATAATTTTGAATAACTAGTTAAACATGAGTTTCAATGTGAAATCAAAATTATAACTAGATTGATTACTAATTATAGAGTTTAGATATTTGTTTTTTACATGCATATCACATGGATCTTAATCTATTATTTAATAAATTTATATTCCATAACTTTTTGTTTAATTTTTATATTATATTCTCTGTGTATTTTTTTTCAATACTATAATATTATTCCTTTCATTTTTCTACCACTTTATTGAAACTTTAACTATTTTTAAAACTAACTTTATTTTATTTTAAAATTTATATATTTTAAATTTGATGTGGTTTATTCGTATTTGATATTCTTTTACTATAGTTTACGTAAATATTGATTTTTTTGTTTGTTTTGTATTTCTTAGTTTTATATTTTTATAATTAATTAATTTTTATATAATATTATTTGTGTGTGTTTTTGCTTTAATAATACAATATTTTCTTTTTCGCTATTTTTTCCATTATTTTATAGAGAAACTCTTAAATATTTTATTTGTATCTATTTTTATTTTTAATATAAAATTACACACTTTAGATTTTTTGATGATCAATACGTACTTGATATTTCTCTTTAATATAACTTAAGTAAATATTTCTGAGTTTTAAATTTGTTTTTATAATTATTTTATTTTAGAATTTATTCTGTATGTTTTTTTCACTAATATAATATTGTTCTTTTTTTTTTTTTGTCGAGAAACTTTTAACTATTTTTTTGTATCTATTTTTGTTTTTTGTTTATATAAACACTGTAAGAGCCGGAACTGGCACAATCCATTCTTGTAGAGTTTAACTTTTTTTTAGAAATTATTTTTCCATTTTTATGTTTATCTCCACGATTTAATCTTTATCTTCTAAATGAGTCGAAAGGTTCAAGCCCAAAGAATATGAATCTTACTAGCTCGGCCCAGACATAAGTTTTGTGTAACTTATCCAGCTCATTTTATTAAGGGAAAAAACCTTAAAAATACCCGACGTAAATTACATTTGCCAGAAAAATACACAAATTTTTACCGTTTCCTGAAAAATACCTATCGTTATTTTCGTTGCCTTTTAAATACCCAAACTTTCAAATTTTGTTATTTTGACACCGAATTTCAAAAATCGTTAACGAGCTAATGTAACCATGGTTAAAACGGGGATGAAAAATAACGAAATTTGAAAGTTGAGGTATTTAAAAGGTAACCAAAATAACATTGGGTATTTTTCAGGCAACGTTAAAAGTTTGTATATTTTTCTGGCAAATGTAATTAAGGTCGGGTATTTTTAAGATTTTTTCCCTTTTATTAACAGCTAATAAGTTCATACTTTTTTGAATATGCATGTTGCTTGATTTGTATTTTCAAAAAGGAAGTATGACGAGCCAAAAGTCAGTTCAACGACTCTCTGAGTATGGATTGACGCTTTCCCGCTCGGACGAATATTTTGCCAAGCCAACATTCTCAGGTGACATGTGATAAACTGAATCAAACAGTTTGCCGAGCATGATATGAGGCTCGGTAAGTCGAGCAGAGCGCACATGAGGTTCCGAGCGGTACGTGCACACAACGGTTTGGCGAGCAGGGTCTGGGCCGAGCACGACTTGTGCCAAGTAGGACAGTAGCTCACGGTCAGCAGAGCAAACCATAAACGATTGTCCATGCGCGACTATCCGAGCAGATGTCACGCACTCGCCCATGCACCGAGCCGAGACCACCGATCAGGATCCGTCGAACATCCAAGAAGAGCCAGTCCGCCAATTTTCCGAGGAGGATGAGTCTGAACATGGATGTCGCCAAGCATATCAGTCCGAACAGTCCACCTTTTCAGATCGTCTGGTCATGCTCGGATCGTTCAAGGAGACGGTTTTCTCGGACTGTCCGAACAGTCGGCCAACTCGGATTGGTCAAGGAGCATGAGTCCGAGCAGCAGGTCAGCTTGGACTGTCCGAACATCCGAGCTTGGCCTTTCTGAGTGATACGTCTGTCAAAGCGATCCATTCGAGCAGTTTGATTTCTCTGAATTTTTGTCAAGCAAGTTTGTATATTCAATACGAAATGCGATTTATACTAAATGTATGGTTATATGAAACACATACAAATTATATAGTTATGAAAAACGTAGTCACATCCGAGTGTAACACGTAGTCCGTTTTCGATTATTAATTTCGTCGATGGGATTGCAACCCCAACAAAAATTACATATTTTAGATTTTTTGTGTGGCTTATTCGTACTTGATATTTTTTTTACATAGCTTGAGTAAATATTAGTTATTTTTTTTTTACATAGTTTGAGTAAATATTAGTTTTTGTTATATGAGTTTGGTTCTATTTTTTGGGAAACATTGTTATATAACTAATTTTTTTTTTTGTTGGTCCAATTATTAGGTTCATTATCATTTATTTGTGCGATGAAATGTTTTTATAAGATTTTGGTTCCAAATTTAAACTTCGTTTCCCTCTTTGTTTTTTTGTCATAAATATGACATTTGTGTTTTGATATATTCACTTGTATACTTGTTTTATTTTTTTCTGTGACATCACTTGTATACTTGTTTTTTGCTAAAAGGTTTTCCTATCGTAATTATTTTCCATTTGTACGAGCTAATTATTATTTTTATAAGTTTAACTTAATTTTTAATCTACAATTGTACGTTGTTTCATTCGAATTTAAAAGATCTATAGTTTTGTTTTGTGTAATGAATATCACTGTTTTATCTTTTCAAAATTAAAATGTATAAGTATGGTTATAAGATTTTTAGTAGTAAAATTAATGTAGACTTATTTATATAGATATTTAAATTTTATGAGTTTTTATTTAATAGTTTTAGAAAATAAATTAAGATTTTAAATAGATTATATAAGTTGATATTAATGAATATTTGTGGGGTCTATTTTAATTTGTTTTGTTTTGATGATGTGGACAATTTAGATGGAAATTAAAAATTCTCTTATTATGTATAAGATTATAAACTGAATTAATACCCCTACAAGGCTAAAAATATAGACCATACTTTTATTCTGTGAACAACTTTGAAACATATAAGCTACCTCAGATGCCCATATTGGTGCATCAGGGCCTACGTATACAAAATGATATGGTTGGACGCGAACACTCCATGCAAGTTTTTCCGCCTCTGTCTTTCTTGTACATGATATGTGAACAAGATGAAAGTCTTGAAAAACCCTTTTAGGCTTTCAAATTCTTCCAAATAGATAGAAAAACCGGTCAATCCATTGGTTTGTAAACCATATTCACGAGTTCCAAACAGTCACTAGCAAAAATGACTTCTTCTTGTTGATAGAAGTTCATGCATTCCATTTTCCCCTCATTTCGTTTACCTTCCTTCGAAACATGTATACCACCTTGCCTTGAAAGAAACCTTCCTTCCAAGAACCGCCAATATAAAACCATAATCCTTGTCTCATCAAGATGGAGTTCCTATTATTCACTACAAGAAAACAGCGTTTTTACGACTGGACCTTGCGACTATATTTGTAGTCGTAACATTTGGTCACTATTAGGGGACAATATAGCTACTATTTTGCGACAACGGATTATTAGACGTGTATTAGTCGCTTATATACGACAAAAATGATTGTCGCCAATTTAGTCGTCAATTTACGACTGAATAACGACCATTGTCGAGACCGGAAACAATAGTCGTAGGCTAGTTAGCGATATGTCAACTATTTTTGCGTCTGATGTTAAGAGTCGTAGAAAAATCGCGAATTGGTCAGTACATGGGCGACTAATTTGCTACTTTGGGTATAGTAGTAACCAAGTCGTATATTTGTCGCTATTGATACGGCTAATATTCAACTCATTATTTTTGTCGCAGAGTAGTCGGGTATGCGTCGTATCATATAGTATTTTGGATTTTTTGAAAGTAATATGAGATAGTTTGGTTATATTTTATCTGTTTGTGGTAGGTATATGGGTTTCAAAGATAATCTATATTTGCAATATGTAAAGTGTATAATCGCTCTTTTCAAACTTCTAATAAACTTGTATAAGTTGAAATATTATATATTAACTAAATTTAAATCAAAGTTAATTAACCCTTAAAATAGAAAATCAAACGCTTAGAAATTTTTACACTGGTTTTAAGGAATCAAAAATTAAAAACTCATAAGTTCTTAATAGTTATAGAATAAGAGTGAAGGAGAGTTAGAAGCGATCGAGAGTCTGGTGCTCGTTTGAGTATCATGTGGGAAGAGGACTAGGGTAACTACACAAAATTAAAGAGGGAAATATGTTAGATGTTGTTAATAATTTATATGATCATAAGATGTTCAATATGACAAGTTAAAAAAAATTCATACCGTTCCATCAAACTGTTCAACTCATCCAATGTTATATTGTAATCATTATTAAAGAGATTGACCCATGTATGCTTTTCTTTCATAACTTCTAATTGTTATGCGTTAAATTTACCATAAGAAACTGATTGTTCATAATCCTCCCTCCTTAACGGAATACATTGATTTGTTCTTCAGAAGGGAACATGTTCTGATGAGAAAAGAAAAAAAACAGAAGAAAAAAGCCTAGAGTCATGTTCTTCTAATGTCTAAGCATGAAGAACACGAATATCTCTACTTTAGTAGTACTTCCTGCCTGCAATCACTTGTGTCTGGCCATCTGAATACGCATCACAGAAGATCGAAAACAACATCGAACTTTGACTAATTTTCTGGGAAAATATAATTGAATTCCTTATTGCAAATTCATTTCTCACCTTGGAGATGGGCCCCGTAGTTTGCATGGCTATCAACTTCAGAGTTGTATTCCTGCAAATGGAAATTAGACAAACTCATAAAATCTTCAGCATCTACAAATCGAATGTTAAAAACAGAAAAAGGATCTGTGCAATACCCTGGGAATATGCTCGATATCGAATGACTTGAATTGGCTGGTAAACTCTTTTGCCTGATTATACAGCTCAGCCATTTTCAGGCTTGTGAGTTGCCATTCACCCCACATCTGTTTAATGATAGTTATCATAAAGTCTAAAGCTAAAGATTCAAGAGAGAAAACATGTATTAGCTGTAAAGCAACTGACCTGTTTAACAACAAGCTGAGAGTCTCCATAGGCCCTCACGTGTATGTAACCTTTCTCTAAAGCAGATTCCAAACCAAAAATCAAACCTCTATATTCGGCAACATTTTTTGTTGTATTGCCTAATCCTTCACGGTAGGAGGAGATGACAGTTCCATTGGAATCACGCAGAACAACTTCTGAACCAGCTCTTCCGGGGTTTCCTTTTGAAGCTCCATCAAACTCAATGGTACAATGTTTCTGAAAACATACATATTGTAATTTAAATAAGATGTAAACATCAATATAGAAGTTCGAACCTAGAGTATATAATGCTTCATAAGCGATGGCACGAGTAGATCAACGAAAGAAATTTAATACAATATATAAGAGAAGAATAAAAATCAGAAAATATGAATGGGGCAAAGCCGCGAAGGGGTTCTTGCCTTTACCTTATCCATTTCTCTTGTCGTCTCTGTTTTCTCAGCAATAGGAGAGCCAAAATTCCGAGGTTATGATGGTTAGGTTTTCGATGGTGGAAAGGGAGAGACTGACTGGATTTTAGAGAGGCTATATGATGGTTAGGGCATTTAGACCAGTTACTGATAATTTACCATGAATTTTGGTTTAAATACCGCGCATAATTTCCAAAACATTACAAATTTATAATTCGGCACGCATACAAATTTTAATGCTTAGTATAGTATTTTTGGATTTAGTAAAAAATAATATGAGAGTTTGGTTATATTTTACCAGTTTGTGGTAGGTGTACCTGTTTCATGCGCATGCATTTATGACAATTAATGGGAGAGGCTAATTATGTCTACATAGTCGAAATTCATCCATTTCTCCGTTTTCATTTGTAGAAACACACAAAATTTGGAAATCTAGTTACACGGCCGGAGGAGGCAATAATTATAGCAACTATCGGGAGTGGATGTATAATAGGTTCGATGATGTCACAGACAATTTCTCAACTCCTTCATAACGGGGGTGACACAATTTATGGAACTTGCCAAAAACCAGCCTTTAGCTCTGAGCAATGGCGGCAAGTTTCTATGCCCTTGTTGTTTTTTGCAAGAACGAAAAACCGGAAACCATGGAACCAAGAATTTGGAGTCATCTGTTTAGTTACGGATTTATGCCTCATTATTGTGTTTGGTATAAGCATGGAGAAGAAATCGGGTTGGGTATAGGAACGAGTTATGTTGATACAGATGTTCATAATAATGTAGAAGATCGATATATGGATATAGTGAATGATTCACTTCGTGGTTACGCGAGTAATAGAGAGGTTATTATATTAAGAGCAACTCCAACCCCACACTTTTTTCTACACTAAACTCTATTTTAGAGTAAATTCTGTAAAATGGTCCTTTAACTTTTAAATCTTTTATTTATATGTATAATAAATAATAAGTTTAATAATTACTTATTATAAAACCATTACTAAATTATTAAAAATACTGAAATACAAAAATACCAAAACTTAAAATAAAAAACATGAAAAATACTCAAATTTAAGATAAACAACACAAATACATATAACACATCAAAATTATAACTTAAAAATCCGGTATGCCGCTTCCAGGTCCTCCAAATGATGTTGTCTTTGTGCACTTGTATTCTTTAATTGCTCCAAAAATTACTTATTTCCTTCTTCTAAGGTAACCGCAATTGTTTGATCAGCAATTTTTCTTTCATTTTGGATTTTTTAATCCCACTTGGTCGTGGAGAACGAGAAAGGGATGTTACAAAAGGGATTCCTCGCTGCTGCTCAATATCTAACATTGAATTCAATCCACCAAGCTATAAACATAAAAGGTCAGAAACTTATAAGTTTTTGAGGTTTTATGTTTATAGCTTGGTGGACTGAATTCACTGTTAGATATTGAGCAGCACTGAATAATCCCTTTTGTAACGTCCACTTCCCGTTATCCGCTGACCGTCAAGCTGACCGGTCAACAATCAAACAAGAGAAGCCGAACAGCTATCTTGACTGCCGATTGAGTTGTCTTCTCCCAGCAAGGCCATCGATGAGATAGGAACTGTTATGAAATCAACACCTGAACTAATATTCTCCTCAAAATTAAGTATCCCAAAGAAATCGATCTCAAACAATCATCTCGCCTTCGAGTGTTTGCCGACGAAAGACCATTTGGTCGTTTGACCTTGCAAGACTCGTAGATAACTTTATTTTGAGGAGAATACTAGTTCCGATGTTGTTCATACATGCCTCCTGAGGTCGACACATAACCTGCAAAAGGAAAACAGAAGAACATGTCAGCATACTAAACGGAGAACTTAATATAAAAGATAACAAGATGAAGCGAGGCTCTGTTAGAACTTAGAAGCGAAGGAGAGGAAAGAAGTTAGGATGGGGAAGAATGATGAAAACAGGGGCTATATATTTACCCAGGGGAAGAACGAACGGTTATCGAACCAATCCTGATTTAAAGCGACACGACCTTCCAGTCACGCCGAGTACATTCATTGGTGGAAGAAGAGGCGTCTTAAATGTAACCAAAAAATTCTTAATATACAATTACGAAACCAAAATTAAATCCAAAATTTTACTCTTATTTATATACAGCTGTTAATTTTTCTCCTTTTCAAAAAAATACAATAATTATTACTCGTATATGTATTTAATTACTCCCTCGGTCTAATATTAATCATTTTTATTAATCAAAATTTACATTTTAAATTGTATTAGTATTCATTCTCATTTATTAAGATTACAAATAGCAGTCGATTTCTTAATCTTAGTCAAAGAAAGTTATTGACTTGGAGAGGCCTCTTAAAGTCACCGAATAATTCTTACTTTGGAGTATTTATCAATTCTTATTAAAATATGGCTATCAATTAAGTACCGTTATTAAATTGATATATTAAACATGAAAGCATAATTAATACGGTTCGATAAGCATATTAAAACCGAAAGCATAATAAAACATTAAGGTTTTCAAGTAACAGACACTAAAGTGCTAATGAGATTTAAATAGGGACAACATCACTGCTTCCGGCAGCATCGGTGTCAGCGGCCTCTAGCTGGAACCTGAGATCTTGAACCTCCTGGATTCGCGGATTAAACCTGTAGTCCGATAATCCTTCCACGGTCTCAACCCATGTCTCATCTGTTGGGAATGTCCTGAAATCTATTGTACTTATTCTAAGTGAAAGTTGTATTGTCGAGATGAGACAATCATGTGACACTAGGTAGTCATAATGCTTTGCTAGAAGCCACTTATGATCAATGAGTTTAGAACTCATTGCTAGTGTTATATGATCCTACAGGGTCACACACCTAAGCAAACTGGATCAATGATATAATGGATTTTATAATGTTTTATATATATGTTATATATATTATATAAGATATAATATATACATATATATATATACTCACGTTTTAAGAGATTTCATATATATATTATATGAGATATAATATGTATATATATATATATATATATATATATATATGCTTCACGATAAGAGATGAGGATCTCTTAATTAATGTTAGGGCTTAGCCCACTAACATTAATAATGTGATGTGTATATGATCGTAAGGTTAGTTAACCTAAACGATATATGAAGTGAGCCGCATAAAGAAAAAAACGTGAGGGTTATTATAAAACCCTATGACACGAATCGTTCGTGGAACAATTTTGAGATCAGATCTCAACGGCACTAGCATCCCGATCCGATCCAGTTTGTGTGCGTGTGGATACCAGTAGAGGCGCAGCACTTGAGGCGCTTTAGATCTCGATTATCTGCAAATCTTCCGCTGCTAATCACCAGGTAATCTTGAGATCCCAATGATTCAATTACATGAACCTTAGATCCTAGGCTTGGAATTCAGATCAGGGTTGCCTAATTGGATTAGGAACTGCTAGAAATTCCTTCAGTGGTATCAGAGCTTTAGGGTTCCATTGAATCTGTAGCATGTTGATTAGATTGGTTGAATCTGAATCTGTGTATGGTTGATACAAACTTGCTAAAATTCGTTTTCTTGAAAACCTAGTTTAGGGTTTTGTTCGAAAAACGTTTCAGGGTTTTTCGCATGGTGTCGATCGCTGCCAATCCGGCATCGATCGACACAGGGCGAAAACCCGAGCAAAATTTAGGGTTTTTCGCATGGTATCGATCGTTGTCAATCCGGCATCGATCGACACAGGGCGAAAACCCGAATAAAATTTAAGGTTTTTTTTTTGCATGGTGTCGATCGTTGCCAATCCGGCATCGATCGACACATGGCGAAAACCCGAATAAATCTTAGTTTTCGCCTAGTGTCGATCGACACAAGTGTTGTGTCGGTCGACACAAACCTCGCGAGATTGATGAATCGGTTCAATTGGATTGGACCGGTTATCGAGCTTGGTTTATAATGGTTGAACACTGTGAATGGTTTAATTGCGATTGGTTTGATTAGGTTGGTATCGACCGATGCTAGTGTAGCATCGATCGACACTGACCGGTATTCAAAACCGGATCAATTGGATTGATCGGTTATCGCGGATTGCTTTTGGTTATTCTGCATCGATCAACACTATAGTAGTGTCGGTCGACATCAGATTCGATGGTTTAGGTTATGGAACCTGAAATCACAGAACCAAAGCAAGATAAATCAATTAATTAGAAGAATTAAAACATAATAAAACTGAACGTTTTAAATGGTTCTTTTCCTCAATCAAATATCAAGTGATACTTGATGTCTTTCCAATCTTGTCAACTGTCAAGACTCGTTTCATTGAGTGAAAGGCTTGCAGTGCAAGGTATCCACAATTACATGAGTAAGGCAGGAAGTAATCGTGTTGATGGGCTTGCAGTGCAAGGCGTCAACAATTACATGACTTAAGAGATTGGTTTACTTGACTGGGCTATCAAAATCGTTTTGGGCCTAGAGACATCAGGTGGATTTGACATGAGATGTCAATCCACAACCAAGAGTTATATTGGATATAACTAGCAAAGTTGTTGCTTACCTAGATAGCTAAATTTGGATGATAGCCAGTGGCTCACTCAAGTTTAGTGAAGTATGGGTCTTGGATCATTATATTCATCTGAGGAAACATTGTTTGAATATAATGCGAGTTTTCTTAATTGTTAAGACTTCTCATTTCTTGAACATCATAACTAAACCTCCCTTGTTTTTCCAGCTATGTCTAGCACAAACCATCGTAACAATTTCTCCCTGCGATCCGTCCTTGAGAAGGACAAGTTAAATGGATCCAACTTTCTTGAATGGTATCGGAACTTGAGAATTGTTCTCAAACAGAAGAAAAAGGACTATGTCCTTGAGAAAGTTCTCCCCAAGAAGTACCGAGCCAATGCCTGGCAGTCAGATAAGGATGCTTGGGATAAACATTCTAATGATGCGGTGGATGTGAGTTGTCTCATGTTGGCTACCATGAACTCGGAATTGCAGAAGCAATATGAGTACGTGGAGTCGCCAAAAGAGATGATCACTGGCCTGAAAAGTATGTTTCAGGAGCAGGCACGAACTCAGAGATACCAGACGGTTAGGTCTCTGATTGAGTGCAAGCTACCAAAGGGCGAACCAGTTAGTCCTCATGTCATTAAGATGATGGGTTATATTGATAACCTGGGGAAACTGGATTGTCCCATTAGCCAAGAGTTGGCTACTGACATCATTCTACAGTCACTGCCGTCAAGCTATGATCAATTTGTTATGAACTATAACATGAACAACTTGACGAAGACGTTGACTGAATTGCATGGGATGCTTAAGACTGCTGAACCTAACATCAAGAAGGACACCCCAAATGTCCTTATGGTACAAAAGGGTAAAAAGTTTAAGAAACTTGGTAAGAACAAAGGTGATGGCAAGACGAGCTCGATTGTGAATCCAAGCGAGTCTGGCCATGTTCCTAAGGTTAAAACCAGTCCTTCTGAAGATGTTAAGTGCCGTTATTGTAATGGTTATGGGCATTTGAAAAGAAACTGCAATAAATTCTTGGAAGATTATGAAAAGCTGAAGAAGACGTACGAGACTTCTTCTTCAGGTATTATGTTATAGAAGTAAATGTTACTTCTTATAGTCCTACTTATTGGGTATTGGATACCAGTTGTGGTACTCATATTTTGTGAAAATGTGCAGGGCCTAAGCAAAAGTAGGACTATGGAGAAAGGAAAAGTGGACCTATGAGTGGGAATGGAGAAAGAGTTGCTGCATTAACCGTAGGAGTATTTCATTTGTTTTTCCCTTTTATGGCATGTTTTGAACTTAAGACTGCTACTATGTACTTGCTATGAGCAGAAAGATAATTTCTATTCCTTGTTTGGATATGGAAGGATATCAGTTTTCAAGTTAAGAATAAGTGTTATTCATTTGATTACAGTGATATAATTTATAGTAGCAATCCATTAGAGAATGGACTTTATGTTCTAAACAAGAATGTGCCTAACTATAACATTAATACCAAGAGATTCAAGTCAAATGATACGAATCAAATCTTTTCCCTGGCATTGTCGTTTGGGCAACATAAATGAGAAACAAATTCAGAAGCTCCATAGTGATGGGCTTTTGGGCTCATTTGATTATGAATCATAATGAGTATAGTGAATCTTGTTTATAGGGTTAAACGACGAAGGCTCCTTTCAACAAAAAAAGTGTCGATCGACACAAACGGTGCGTCGGTCGATGCAGGTTGCGAACGAACAAAATGAAAGGACCAGAGGCTTATTGGGCTTTATACATACGTATGTATATGGGCCAATGAGCACAAGTGCTAGAAGAAAATTTCAGTACTTCATTACCTTTACTGACATTTCAGTAGGTACGGTTATGTCTTATTTATAAGACATAAGTCAGAATCTTTGAAAAGGTTCAAAGAGTTCCAAAATGAAGTACATAATCAATTTGGCAAAGGTATTAAAGCTCTACGATGAGATCATGGAGGTGAATACTTAAGTCAAGAATTTAGTGATCATCTGAGAGATTGTGAAAGTGTTTCACAATTCACTCCTCCTGAATCAGACTTTATTAGATATGGTTCGATCAATGATGAGTCACTTAGATCTTCCATTATCCTCCTAAGAATACGCTCTAGAAATGTGTGAGTTTACTTTAAATAGAGTTCCATCAAAATCAGTTACAGAGATACCACATGAGATGTGGAATGTAAATGTTTCTGATTTATCCATCATTGAGATTTGGAGTTGCGAGACTTATATAAAACGTTTAATCTCTGATAAGCTCACACCCAAATCTGATAAGTGCTACTTCATTGGTTGTCCTAACAAAAACCAAGGCATGTTACTTTTACAACCAGTTCGAGAACAAATTGTTTGTTGCTCGGAACTATGTTTTCTTGAGAAAGACTTTCTTTCCAAGAAGAACAGTGGGAGTAAAAGTACAACTCGAAGAAATTCGAAAATCACAGGAGTCTGCTCAACCTGATGAGGAAGAGCAGCAGTTGGATCTACAAAGAGTTGTAGAACCTGCACCTGTGGTGCCTAGAGTTTATAAAGGATCTGATGAATGTATATTCGATATACATTTAAATGGCGAGTTTCTGAAGAAGTGTCGATCAACACAAAAGTTGCATCGATCGACACAGATCGCGAACCAAGTATTGATTTTGGTTTATGACTTAATTAACTACGGTTTAAATCTTGGTTAATTAGGTCATGGTAAAAGTCTACATATGAGATATGTGTGCGTAACTTTTACAGAAAAACTGAAGCTCGCAGATCCGAAAGGATCCGTCACGAACCCGAGAAATGTGGATTTCTCGTAACCAATTGCCATGATCTATTGATCATTGAAAGTGACGGGCCTGCAAATTTTGAAGAAGAAATGATGGGCCTTGACTCCGAAAATGGCTGAAAGCCGCTGAATCCGAAATGGGATCCATGTCACAGAACCAAGTATGACTTGGGTTGATTTACCCGATGGTGTAAAAGCCATTGTGAGTAAATGGATTTTCAAGAAGAAAAGATGACATGGATGGTTATATTCAGATATACAAAGCTAGGTTGATGGAAAAGGTTTCAAGCAAATTCATGATGTTGACTATGAAGAAACCTATTCCCCAGTCAACATGCTTAAAGTCCGTTCGGATTCTCCTAGCAACCGCCACTCATAATGGTTATGAGATCTGGCAGATGGATGTGAAAACAGTTTTCCTAATGGAATTCTGGAAAAGGATGTGTACATGACACAACCTGAAGTTTTACATTGATCTTAATGAAGCTAGGAAGATATGCAAGCTTCGCCGATCCATTTATGGATTGAAGCAAGCATCTCGGAGTTGGAATCTTCGTTTTGATGAAGCAGTAAAAAAGGTTTGATTTCGTCAGGAACGAAGAGGAACCGTATGTTTACAAGGGGACTAGTGGGAGCGCAGTTGCATTTCTAGTATTGTATGTTGATAACATACTACTTCTCGGAAATGAAGTTCCATCGTTTCAGTCTGTTAAGACTTGACTCGAAAGTTATTTTTCTATAATAAATATGGGAGAAACCGTGTACATTCTTGGAATAAGAATCTATGGAGATAGATTGGATAAGCCAATTGGATTGTGTCAAGATACTTATGGTGATAAGGTCTTGCACAGGTCCAATATGCAGGATTCCAAGAAGGGCCTCGTGCAAATGACTCTTCGTATTATTCTTAGCAAGACGCAGTGTCTTTCAACACATGCTGAGCAAGAGCGAATGAGGATCATACTACTGCTAAAGGCATTAGATGTCTTAAGATGTGATCTTAATTTTAGTGGGAGTTGTTGTTGTTAATTTTAGTTATGATATGATGTTCGTATAAACATAATTTGATTATGTTATTGAAATCTGACATCTGTATTATTTAATAATGGTTATTAAATAATAGTCCCAAAGTAATTTATGACATTTTATAGGTCATCAAGTAAGTGACTTGATCATGAAACCCTATAGATAATGAATGACATAAATTATGTTGATCCCTGGTCAAGGTTGTTAAAGTGGGACATTAACAACCGCGTGAGACTAGTATGTGAGGTGACTGATGACTAAGTTTCATGGAGTCATTAATAAGAGTATTAAAGTCAATCACATAGATATGTGTTGGAGAACACAGGATCGGACATGACCCACTGATGAGAACTCTACGAGATAGTTATATAAGTGTCATGAGAGTTTTCATTACGACTATAGAGTATAGTCCTTAGACCTGAGTTCATCATGTTTTCTTACATATCAATTGGTCCGCTTTAACCCTGTCAAACGTCAGCCGTAACTGGTGACTATAAAGGCATTGATTGGGCGTATCATGAAGTGTGTGAAGAAACAGGGATGGAACAAGATGGGATTTGTCCCTCCTATATAACAGGAGATAAATATCTCAGGGCCCATCGAAGATTTGATACTGAGAAATGTGTGGCCACACTCAAACGAGGTGATTGTCAGTCGTTTGTATTGTCAGTATAAATCGGAGTTCGATGAACGTGATCTTGGCTAAATAAGGGTGACACAGATCTTGCCTTATGCCAGATCGAGATATAGTGACGAAGGGATTATGGGAATAGATGATTCCAGTACAAGTGGAGATTGTTGGGAATGTCCTGAAATCTATTGTACTTATTCTAAGTGAAAGTTGTATTGTCGAGATGAGACAATCATGTGACACTAGGTAGTCATAATGCTTTGCTAGAAGCCACTTATGATCAATGAGTTTAGAACTCATTGCTAGTGTTATATGATCCTACAGGGTCACACACCTAAGCAAACTGGATCAATGATATAATGGGTTTTATAATGTTTTATATATATGTTATATATATTATATAAGATATAATATATACATATATATATATATATATATATATATACTCACGTTTTAAGAAATGTCATATATATATTATATGAGATATAATATGTATATATATATATATATGCTTCACGATAAGAGATGAGGATCTCTTAATTAATGTTAGGGCTTAGCCCACTAACATTAATAATGTGATGTGTATATGATCGTAAGGTTAGTTAACCTAAACGATATATGAAGTGAGCCGCATAAAGAAAAAAAACGTGAGGGTTATTATAAAACCCTATGACACGAATCGTTCGTGGAACAATTTTGAGATCAGATCTCAACGGCACTAGCATCCCGATCCGATCCAGTTTGTGTGCGTGTGGATACCAGTAGAGGCGCAGCACTTGAGGCGCTTTAGATCTCGATTATCTGCAAATCTTCCGCTGTTAATCACCAGGTAATCTTGAGATCCCAATGATTCAATTACATGAACCTTAGATCCTAGGCTTGGAATTCAGACCAGGGTTGCCTAATTGGATTAGGAACTGCTAGAAATTCCTTCATCATCAGGTTCACCTATATAAAACAAGACCTTTAGCGAACTATCCTAAATTATTTGCGTCAGTTACTTCCAGTCCGAACAATCCTCCACATCTTGAGCACCACAAACGTTTCTAAACCCTTAGTCCTCAAGTATTCAGAGAAGAAGTCAATCGCGTATTTGCCATAAGCCACACACTTTAACTTATTCATCCTATTACGAATAAGATAAGAAAATCAGAAGTATCCTGATCAATTGTTCTTATTATCGAACAGTTTACACTTTTATCAATTGTTTTGGTCATTGTGTTTACTGCTACACTACGAAAAACATGCACTTACTGGGCGTCTCTGAGGTGGAACACTTTTATTTTCCTTTCAGGGTTATCGAGATCGACTTCAAGGGGGTAGATGATCGAGACAACGCCCATGATGTCTAGTAAAGATATTTGTTGTTATTTAGAGATCCACGATTAAAGTCTCAAAAATATT